>VWZK01022025.1:18458-110114 GCA_013396935.1 Baryphthengus martii | reverse complement strand
TTTTTTTTTATTTAGTACACCAGGAGAATTTATAGGGGTTGTGGAATGGAGGCATTTTAGTAGGAAAATGTGATATTAGGTCGACACATTTTAAGTAAAAAATGGTTTTATTACTGTGTAACTTAGAGGGAAAAAACCCCCAACCTTTCCTGAGCTATTATCTTACAAATAATTTCTGAGGAGAGCTGTCATTTGGGAAAGGAACTGTGTAATTCTGGTTCTCCCATGCTGTTCTTTCAGAAAATCTCCAGGCTATTATGACAAAATTTGATTGGAAGACTTCCCTATAGCCGATGATGCCTTTCACGGATACAGCAGCACTGTCAAAAAGGGAGGTTCGGCAGTAAAAGTGGAGAAAAGTAGCTAATGTATTGTAAGGAGAGATTTATTTTTGTTGTATCTCATTATAATATCTACACCTCTAAAGCAAAAGGCTCGAGTAGAAAGACGATAGATTTTGGCAAACCTTTTTGGTTTTCAATCTGTCCAGAGATCTCTAGTTTGGTGGCAGCTAATGATGAAGTGGAAAGTTTTGTTTTAAAGTCCTTCAAGGAAAAAAGTCCCTGGGGGTTTATTAAAGCTGAGCTTCAGATGGCCAAATACTTGAAGGCTGCCGTTCCAACTTCAGTTCTACAATATTAATACTGGTTTTCAAGTTGCAGGAAGGCACTCAATATATGAATCGCTACTATCTCCAACAGGAAGAAAAAAAGGAAAGGAAATAGGCTTCTTAGCACCAGAGTAGCCTTTTTCACTATATGCATTTTTTTTTTCCTGAGATTTTAACTTCTAACTAAAGAAAGCGTGGGAAATTTTGTCACCTTTATTTTTATTGCACTCAAATCTTGGCTCCCAGTCTGTCCCATTTGGTGCTTCCAAGGTAGCTCAACAAAAAGGAAAGCTATACAATTACATACATGCTTTTACAAATCACATTATTATGATATTTAATTATTACACAATGCTGAAGCGTGCTAATCAGTTTATTAAACTAAATCTAAAAAAAAAAAAAAATTATATATATATAGATAGAATATTTTCTTACCTCAGTAAAAATACGATTTTTTTGTGGTTCATACATCTTTTTAGAGTGCTGAGGGAAAAAAAAAAATCAGAAAAATGAGCAATGGTATCTAAATAAAGTAACAAATTCCACTCATTTTGAGAAACAGGATGGTGGTAAATGAGAAAATTGTAAGAAGAAGACTTTTATATTGTTTTCATGAGTTTACTAAAAGCACTTTTTTTTTTTTTTTTCCTCTGCCCCCCTTCCATTCCCTGGCACATTGGTAATGGAAGTCTGCTGGTATCCTAATGCTCAGGTGTCACATTCCTTGGTACAGTACCCAGCATAATGTCCTTTGAACCATGACTTGGACTCTTATGTTTGTGCCATTTGAAGGCTGATGAATGCAAACAGACATTTTAATTACTCAGATTTACAGTTCAGCTCTCCTGAATTTTTCTCTAGCTCAGAAGAATCCCAGCATCCTCACTTTATGCACATTTAAGCACCAGCTCCTCTAGTTGGTGAATTTGTTCTTGATCACGGCAAGTGACGATTTTGTGTTGTGAAATTAGGATTTACTTACCTTCTAAATGCTTCTAGGGTCTCAATCACCCCTATAGAGCTACCTGGGAGTGAATGTTTCTGAAAAAATCTGTGCACTGACAACCTTCCCCCTACTCAAAAACCCCTCCAAAACCCAACCAGGAATATGGGTGTAAAGCTTATCTGAACAGCCAAGGCTGCGAAAAGATTTATCTGCTTCTTATTTCGCTTCAATATACAGCCCTTGCCTCAATGAACTAATTACATTTATGAACAAGTAATGCCCACTGGCTGCTACAAGTGCTGTTCTGCCGAGGATCACGCTCAAAACAGTTTCATTTTGAGTGGCTATCTAAATAATTTTAATTCTGTATTAGCACTGGTCTCTAAAGAGCACTGCAAATTCAGAGCCAACGTTGTTTTGTTATCTAAAGCAACTGTTAAGCTCTTAAAGGTGACCATTATAGATCGCACACCAAAATACTTTCAGTTCCTATTTGTGTCCTTGTTCTCAGGGAAGATGTTTTCAGAAAACTAATCAATACCGGGCCCTCTAGTCCCCACCTTATAATTATCTAATTAGGCACAGAAATGTAACACAAACCATCAGGCTTTTTCTTCCTTTTTTTTTTTTTTTCTTTTCACATTTACTTATTTCAGCTGTTCTCCCTAAGTAAGGTTATCTTGCTCCCTAAATTTGAATTTATTAAGTGTTTCACCTGAAAGCAATCACCCTTGCAGTCAATTCCCAGAAGAAAACAGCTGCCTTTTCAATTCAGACAGCCTATAAATGAAGAAATACACCGGGGAAACAGAATTATGTTCTTTTCCAGAAGGTAAAGGTGTTTTACTCAAGCGATATTCCGACATCAGTCTACCTGGTTTGTGTTATGAATAAGCTGATTTTTGAAGCGGGCTAAGAACAACGCAACCATCACACGTTTCCCCAGCTCGATTCCTAAGTTCCTGATGCTTCAGAACTTCTTTATTAGTCCTTTTTCCTCTACTAATTGACCTTTGCATGGCCTACTTGAGACTTACAAGTTTCTTCGACTGCTAGCGCCACTGGCCTTCCAATTTTCACGACAGTTGTGGTTTTAGTGCTGTCTGAAAAAGTACATCTTACAATTCTGCGAAGATGAACCCTTAATAAATTATTCCTACTGAAACCTCTTGCATTTGAGTGACTTCTTAATGTTTTGAAGTAAAATTGATACACAGGGCAGATTGTATCACAACAAAACGATTCAAGGAAATATTTTTTATAATATCCTGTGCATAACAACGGGCATTGACATGTTAGATGCAGGACTGCAATTGTCTCTGATTTACTAATCGATTTGCATCGAAGCTTTTTTGTCTTTTTCTTTGTGCATGGATTGAGAGACAACAGGCAAACAGGTGCAAACACAGAAGTACGTATTGGAAGAACAGACAATAGCCAAAATACAGACATTTCTAATATTTCTCAGTCAAACCGGTTTCCAGCATTCCCATTCAAGTGCACAGGAGTGCACAAGTAAAGCAGGACATTTACAACTCTTCACTCTCCAATATGGAAGGCAGACTGGGACTTCTCAAACAAGATCCCAGCCTATGTGTTGAGGCCGACTGATATCCACAGTAGTGACCCCGCTGAGGCCTAACTTCTGCTTTACACCAGGTGACTTCAGCATCCCTGGATGCGAGTACGTGCTGAGAGGCTCCTATTGCTCTTGTGCATATATGATAAACTAGAAAGGATATGATAGACTCAAAGAATGCTTTGGGTTGGAAGGGAACTTTATTATGTCATCTGGTCCAACTCCCCTGCCCTGAGCAGGGACATCTGAAACTACAGCAGGTTGCCCAGAGCCCCATTCAGCCTGACTATGAATCTTTCCAGGGATGGGGATTCTACCGCCTCTCTGGGCAACCTGAGCAGTGTTTCACTGTTCTCGGTGTAAAAAATTTCTTCTCTCTACTCTAAATCTCCCCTCTTTTAGTTTAAAACCATTACCCCTTGTCCTGTCCTAACAGTCCCTGCCCAAAAGTCTGTCCCCATCTTTCTGACAAGTCCTTTGAAGTACTGAAAGCCCCCCAGAAGGTCTCCCTGGACCCTTCTCCTCTCCAGGCTGCACAAGCCCAACTCTCCCAGCCTGGCCTCCCAGCAGAGGGTTCCAGCCCTCCCAGCATTGCTGGGGCTCCTCTGGCCCCGCTCCAACAGCTCCCTGTCTCTCCTGGGCTGAGGACTCCAGAGCTGGACCCAGCCCTGCAGGGAGTTCTCACTCGAGTAGAACAGAGGGGTAGAATCACCTCCACAACGATGTTAGGATGAATTTTAAAGTCTTCATTTTTCTGGGGAGAATAGCTCCTCCAGTCAAAGACAATCTCTTATGTTAACACTGCAGATTTTAACTGTCAATTGCTGATATCTTCATGACACGACAGGAGCTCTAAGGACTTACTTATTTCACCTTATTTATCACTATTGTCCTTCATGTACTCAGTTATCTAGAAAAAAAATTCAAAATAAAATAGATATCAATAAATATGAGCCTTTTTTCTACTAATATAATTTGTGAAATTTTACCTGGAGGATTAAAGTAAATAGAATGGTTTTGTGTTATTACTGTTATCTTCAGCTACATATGTTCTGAGCCAGATATTATTGGTTATAGTTTTAAAAAGAAATTATAGAAATATTTCGATGAGTGCTTACCCAAGGAAGATATTCAAATTATAAAATCACAGATGTATTGCTAATCACACCTAAAGATATTTTTGTAACATTTGATATTTGTTACCTGCAGTGAAAAACAGTATGAAATAGAACAATAATTATTTAATTGCTTTTGCAGGTAACTGATTTTGTAGAGTAATTTTATTTTTTTTCCCCTTTGGATGATTTCAGATTAGTTTTCCAGAAAAAAAAGTGAATGAATTAAACTCAGTAAACCTGACTTTTCTGTCACTCTTACCAAAGTAAATCTACAATCAACGGAACTACTATTTCAATCGGATGGAAAGATCAAAACCGAGTTTGCTTGAGACTTTTTCTTCCTTTTCTTTTGCAACAGTTTCTGACTATCTTGCTTATGAAGAAGTTCACAGCAGACAGCGTGGTCTCTGGGGTGATCAGAGGATGAATTTCTGTAGTTCTGCTCTTCCTGTGGATTTATCCAAAACATCACGTGTATGTGTGCACGTGTCTTTCTCTCCTTCACGCTTACTTTCTTACATGCCCCCCCCCCCCATGCCCTCAGAGACATGCAAAAGCCACCTAAACCCTCTTGAAAAAGAAATAAAATAGACAGTTACAAATGCCTTCCATGCACTAACTTGGTAGGATGTTTCCCTCAAGTGCCACTTGTGAGCAATCCGTGCTGATCCTGCAGAGCAAGGGTGCGGAGGAAGGGAGAAGGTGGAACACTTGCTTTTTGTGAAGAGGACTGATGATCTCCTTTGGTTTCTTCTCAGTCAAAAAGTCAAATTACCCAGTTCTGCTGCTGGTGAGAAAGAAAGCTGGGGAGGGGCTTTTTAGGATGCTGGGTAGTGACAGGACAAGGGGGAATGGATCCAAACTAGAAGAGGGCAAACTCAGATTGGATGTTAGGAAGAAATTCTTCACCATGAGGGTGGTGAGACCCTGGAACAGGTTGCCCAGAGAGGTGGTGGAAGCCCCATGCCTGGAAGTTTTTAAGGCCAGGTTGGATGGGGCTCTGAGCAACCTGGTCTAGTGGGAGGTGTCCCTGCCCTTGGCAGAGAGGTTGGAACTCGGTGATCTTCAAGGTCCCATCCAAGCCTGATGATTCTATGAATCTATGCTGCTGCTTCTGGAAACAGTGATGCAAAAGTTCAGATATATCTCTTTAACCAGTTGCGATTCACCTAGAAGTGCTTTCCAGATTTTTATTTTAGAAGCCAGACAAAGCTGTTTTATGTGGAATTATACATGGGTAGGGATTGGCAATAAATAGCCAGGGTGATGTGGAACATCTGCGTGCCACGTAATTCCTTTCTGGTGCATTTTTGTAATGGTAAATGCAACCGAGACAGTGCCACCAAGGTCACGTGCGACACTTGGGACATTGAAACACTGCAAAACGTGACTTAAGCCTAACAGAGCGTGAATGATGCCGCTGAAAAGAACGTCACAGGATAGATGTGCGACCCCATGAGAAGACACCGCTGTACTGAAATATCCTAGCTTTGGTTTTCAAGACATGTAGTAAGGTGTCAAAGCTTACTATATTAAGTATCCCGGTGCTTTAACCTACACAGAAGAGTGATTCTGTGTGATGAATGCAGGCCTGAGCTTCTACAGACCTCAGTGGCCTGTCTTGCAGTCATCATTTAGCTCTTGCTAAACAGCAACAATTTCTTTGTGTTGCGTTTGCCAACAAGCATTAACCTAATCCTAAATAGTAACTCAATTTTCCAACAGATTCTGAGGACTGCAAATCTGTGATATTGCAATAACAGTGAGGCTTTTACAAGTGTTTCCAAGGGGGAAAAAAACCAACCCCAAACACAGAGCACAAGTAGGATCACTCAGAATAACTAATAACATTTATGACATGCTTACAGAATTTGGATCAGGGTCCATTCTGAATTGTATCTGTGTTCTGAACTGGTAACTTGCACATGGTGTTTTACTGCCAGCCTCTGAATCTCTGTTTATTAATTAATTAAACACACGTGATTAAAATAATGGAAAGTCTCTAGGTGAATATCAATATAGAAACACACTTCTGCAGTGCGTGAGTGTGAAAGCTATGACTGATTGTGTCAAGAAGTTCCATACTGAAATTAGCATGTTGTCCCCCAGAAAATGTATTTTATTACTCAGTAGACCAATGATTTGTCAGGTCAAGTACAGGAGACAAAGCTTCCTCTGCCAAAAAGACATTAACATTTTTTTAAAAGGAGAGGGCAGTGAACAGTCTAAGAGAACAAAAATAAGAAGTGCTTCCTGAATAAGGTCTGGATCGGTAATATTTTTAAGGTGAGGGTTGGGGAATATCAGAGTCTCTAAGAGACCCCTAAAAGAGAACAAAAAATACCAAAGGTGTTCTGCTTTTTTCTGTTGGTTTTTTTCAGGGAAAATAGACTGACAATATACAGCATTCAAAGGGCTTTGATTGTTTAGCTCAGATAAGCATCCATGGTGGAGAAGAAGCGAAGACAGAGTTGTATCTTAGATTAAATTTGATTTTCTTTCTTTACTGCTATTTGTGTCTTTATGATTTTTTCAGCTGTGCTATCCAACGAGGATTTCATAAATAAATAAGCATTTTTCCTTTTACTTTCATGTAGCCTGATTAGTGGTAAAATCGTAACAGTAGGCCAAGACTCAGAGAAGTGGAGATAATTTTAACCAGGGTTCTAGATATTTCAGGCAGGGATGAATACTGAAGTTCAACAATCCAGGATTTTCAGAGGAAAAGAAAGTATAACTGTGTATCAGCACAGGTATTTGCGAACCAGTATTGAACAATTCTGCTCAGTGATTTTACTTTTCAGCTCAGTTCCTTTAACTAGCTGCACTTTCTGAAATCAGCAGCCTGTTTTCACAGGCAGTGCTGCTTCTGGCAGTGATAATGCTCCACCTTTAGAGTTAGTACCAGGACTGGTGAGCAGACCAAGTTCTCTGCTAGATCCTCTGTACCACGCTGGGGGTGCAGAAAGTAAAAGCCGCACCTGCAGGAGGAGTGGACAGATGGGTGCCCTTGAACAGACCAGCAGGGTGTTGCATCCCATAGACACTGTATTCGGCTGCTGGGGGCCCTGGCTCAGTTGCTCTCAGCTCTGGGGCTCTTGCTCTGGGTCGTTGCTCAGATTCTTCCCTATTCCTTCAACAGCTGGAATCCAAGGAGGGCTCTGTTCGTTCTGCCTTTGATCCTGATCGGAGAGTTCCTGAATCCAGTACTGGAATCCAGCTCCTGAACTCAGTTCCCATCTGCTGCTGGGCCCTGTCTCGGACTTTCCCGGTGCCTGCTCCACACCATCAGCGGTGACGGTGACGTACTTGTCATCAGGGGGCTTGGGTTCAATACTGGTCATGTGTATAATTGTATATATTCCATTTTCTTATTATTTTCCTTTTCATTAAAGCTGTTCTAGTTTCCTTTTCTAATCGCTAAGTCTCTCTCCCTTATTCCTTTTCTCTTCCTTTTGGGGAGGGAGGGGGGTTAACAGAGAGCATCTGTTATAGGTAGTGGGCTGCCCTGACCCTAAAGTGCAACACATACTGACAATTCCTTGGCCTAAGTAAACAACAATTTCTGAGGTTAAGTCTGGCCTCTGTCCTAACAGTGGATAACAGCAATGAACATAGAAGACTGGGAAGACTTCCCTGAATGAATACTTGGCATCTGGTTTGGGCAGGAGTAAGGAATCATGGACTGTTCCTACTTTGTAGGATTTGGAAAAGAGGAGTGTACTGGAGGTATATCTAGAACTACAGAGGAGGTGCCCACCAGCATTATTGAATCTAGCCTGTGACAGAGCTATGGAGTTGCTCTAAGTCTGAAGGCCCTTTTAATCATGAGGCACTACCAAGGACTGTTTCACCTCACAACTGTTCTCAAAGTGAAAAAAAAGTGGCTTAAAACAAGCGCTAGGCTCATTTATCCTGAATTGTGGCATACATCCCAGATTTTTTTCTGTGTCATCATGAGACTCAAAGAGAACTTGGACCTACTACAGGAAAAGTCTTTGACAGTCAGAACCAAGAAAGATGCAAAGTCTGAATTTTCATTAAATGGTACAACATATCCCCACAGGACTGAAGGTACTGAGAGGAGGTATTTCTAACCTACTACTCAGCTGCACCCATTGACAGCCCTGAAGATTTTACAAATCTGTGAAATCCCTCTCCTTTAACATGCCTGACATATATTCAATATTAGAAAAATGATTAGAGGCATATTGGATGTCTAGAGAGGAAAGTAGAGCTCTCAGGTCAGAAAATCTTCTTGTTTTCAGGGTTAGCTTTTCCCTTAATAACAGAGCAAGGCTTCTGCTTCTCTGAATTCTTTCAGAGCTGTCTTTTCTGATTTGTGAGTTGTCCTCTTCCCCTCAGTTCCCATCTCCTTCCCCAGAAATGAACTGACGTGTCCGTAGTAAGATCAAAGTGGTCTTTGTAGGGTACTGACAAAGGATGGCCTTTGTAGGGTGCTGGGGATGGGCTGTGGAGGCAGACCAGGGAATCCTCGTAACATCAATCTGGTTGAGAAGCAAAGCACTCCTTCTCTTCTCCTGGTTAGGGTGAGAGGATAGTGTTGCTGTAGTTTCAGCCCCCGAGCATTTTCGTTTGCTTAATTTCTTTCCTTTACTAATTTTCAGTATGATGTAAGTTATTAAAAGATACCATCTTAACCCCTCAAGTCACCGCGATTTCATGTCAGGCGAAAAGATTCCTGTGCGCTCCCTTTGAGATTCAACCCATTTTTTTAAGATGGTGAAAACATCTTCAGATGTTGTATTCCTACGAAATTCAAACCCTTACACTTGTAACTACAATAGCTCTGGCACTGTCTCTTGATCATGCAACTCAACATTAGAACTAGATTTTTTTGTGTTCTCCCTGTTCAACCTACATAAGATGTTTTTGAGCATCACAGGAACAAAATTTGAAGTGCAGATACATATTATACTGGTTGAGAATGGTTATGCAGGTAAGATGCACTGCAGCAAACACACTAGCTTTCCACTTAACTCCTGATTTCTTTGTTTTACTGACAATGGTAGTAATGGTTACGGAGCTTGTGTTACTACAACACTTAGCATAGTGGTCAAACAGAAGAGGATGACGCAGTTTTAGGTGTTGGGCAGACAGCAGAAAGCCAAACTCCTGCCTCACTGCTACTTCCCCCTCAAGAATGTCCTTGTGTTATCCCCCTCTATCCTAATTCCCCTTATTGGCTTTAAGGCTCTATTGCATTAACTATTTGAGAACTTCTGGTTCTGAAGTTCTTGTAGAGTGAGCATAGTGATGTCTCTAACTTATGAACTTCCACGCCAGTAGAAATCACTAATCCATTTACTCCCGTGTTCCACCTTTGACTATACCTTTCTCAACTGGCTCAGGACATTTCCAGTGATGCCCAGAAGATAATTATGGAGTGATGGAGTCACGTGAATTAGCTTATTGATTCCGCAGAAAGGTTTCTATTCTCCCTAAATCATTCAAAGCAGATCTCCTCCTGGCCAAAGTACCGACTCTGACTTTGCATAGCTGATTTTCACTACACATCATTACCGACCACAACAATTACAGGTGCTCATGTCTGTGACACCTGTGATGTAAAGTTTTCAGTTCTAGAGGTTCTTGTTTTGTTTGGATTTGGTTTTGTTGTTTGCTTTTTTCAGTTTGTTTTGTTTTCTTCCAGAATATTACCTACTTTGTCTAATTTTTCTCTGCACGCTTTGGAGATAATTGTTTGCATTTGCAATGTGTGTGGGCATAACATCTGCCTCAGAGTGACTTGCTGTGTTCACTACTCAATGAAGCAATGAAGCATTTGAAACGCAGGAACATCCCTCAGACATCGTTGCTAGTTAATGATTCTTCATGCTCTGAATGTTGCATCTCTTGCATCCTGTGTCTATTAATCCTAAAATGACTCACCTGACATTATCAGTAGTCTCAGTGAGAAATAAACCCAACAAGAGCAACATAAAACTGAGAGGAATCTTTCAAGAAAGAGCGTGTTCAAACTATAATGTATCTCGATCATTCAAAAAAGAAAAACAAAACTTGGAGAATATAGTTCTCCCTGTGTTGCTCTGCAAGCAGCAGACATTTCACTTGGAGCTAGTCATGGTTAATCAGCCTTCATACACAGAACTCAAGATTATCAAAGGTCTTGCTGCTTTCTTGTAACTTAATCTTTTTGGGGGGTTTTGTTTTGTTTTGTTTTTTTGTTGCTTTTTTTTCAAATCCATCCTGCTGTCTGGATGTGTGTCAAGCATTGGGTTAGTAGGCTAAACAACTGAGCAGATGTCAATAAAAATCTGTGGTAAATGCCGTGTGCGAGAGGCACGGAACGAATCTAAAATGGTACACTAGCGAATTTAGACCCAATTAAGAAAGAATTTGCAATCTGGTCAAAACGAAGGTGCAAACCAAAGAGTAACTTGCCCTTCTGGAAAGGGTTCTTAAAAGGTTGTTGGGGAACATTTTAAGGACAAGATATTTCAATTCCAAGTTTAAGCACCAATATACTTGGGGTTGTTTTGGCATTTACTTAGTACTCTAGTTAAAACATTACCCCTCCTAAGTGATGTATGCTTGCTGCAGTCAAGGCTCTTCAATAACAAGATATGTTTTAGTGATTAAGCTCTTTGTGTGAAACTCTGCATGGGAGTCTCAAAAAGAAAAAGCGGGTAGATTTGCAGTAACCTATATAGAACGGCATGGGAGTTACAGTGTAGAGCTTCCCAGTAGGCTTTGACTAGCTTTTCTTTCTTAGATCCTGAATGCAAACGAACTAGAGTGCTTTGCATTAAATATTACCTTAGCAAAAAAAAAAAATCACCTTGAAGGCTGCCATCAAGGAAAAAGGAAGAAAGGGAAGGCAGCAGGGAAACTCTGGCGCAGGGAACTATCATCTCAGTAGAAATTAATAGTTATAGAAAAGTCAGGGTCTTACTGCTTTTCAAATGTTACAATAATCTATTATAATATTTATTTTGAACTACATTTTTTTTTTCCTCAGAATAATACACAAAGCTTTACCCCAACATATTTTCTAGTAATATTAAAACTCAAAAAGAGATTAAATCATGTGAAAAATGGAAAGATTAGGATTTTTAAAACCCACTTATCTGTATCAAAGAGGTTCATAATGAATTCTGAGTGGCACTATTCAGAAAGTTCTTACTAAGCTAAAACTTGAATTATATTGTTTAATACAAATAATAATTTAAATAATTATTTTTCCCAAGGTCGTAGAATACAAAAGAACTTACTATTTGGTGTCAGAGTTCTAAAGAATATTAAGAGGTACTAAGCATTACGTATTCTTAAGTATTTGCAAGTCACTCCTTCCTCTGCCTTCAGGTTTTTGAATTGGCTTAAAAGCCAAAATGACCATTTAAAAATGATTATGTTTTTTAGCTGCTGTTTGCAACCAAGCAGTTCCCAAAAAACATCAGAGTGGGAAGAAAATCTTAAAAGAATACTGTATTTTGAAAACTGAAGGATCATACATAATTCACAGAAATAGCCTTTGCAAACTAACAGAAATTTGAAATCTTTGGAGGTTCTCCTAGACAAATTTAGATTTCAGCTTATTAACAGCCGTGGTAGAAGATGACACATGACAAGTGGATCAGAAATTCCTAAAATACATTTGCCTTAAAATATGTAAGTGGAAAGTAAAAAGAGAAGATGGTTTAGCTGCCTTCAGAGTAATGGGCTGATTTCTCCATAATAAAGACAGGTTCTAAGGTGTTTTTTATTTTGTCTTAGGAGACTATCCTTCTTTAACAGTGCTTATTTCAAGTAAATAAAAAAAAAAAATTAAAAAATGTTGCAGCTAATCCATCATGGATCTGATCCAGAGCTTGTAGAACCATTCAGTAAACTTCTATGGACTTTGGATTAGGCCTTGTATGAAGGAAGAAAATGCTTCTGTCCTCAAGAAAAACAAACTTGTTAAACATTTCTGGAAATCTTGCAGATCTGGAGTAACAGCAGTATGATATATTGACAGAATTTAATTTATATGTTGAGGATGTGAAGGTGACTTCTCAGATGCTGAACTACAAAATGAATACAAAGGTGAGACTTAACAAATGACATCATAAAGCTTTATCTCAACTAACCATATTCACAAAGAGTAAGATAGTGGCCAGTATCAGATTTATGATGATTCCAACTTCATCACCTATTTCTGTTTCTGCTTATTCAAAAGTTCTTTGACGCCGATATCACTACAGATGGTTTTACTTGGTGCGTTGTACGCAAGGTTTTTAATGCATTCTCCTATTTTCAGAGGCCTACAATTATTTCGAATATATACATCTATGAGGATTTCAGCATGGTCCATTTCCAGTATCTTTGTTATCCTCTGTCCACTGCTTTAATCAGCATCCTGGCAAAAAGCACTGAACGTTATGGAACACAGCAGACATTCATCCTACTGAAGCGGCAGGGAAGTAAATGCTTAATTTTCATTCAGTTTAAATAGAAAACCCTTAATATTCAACAATCAGAAAACTGTATTGGGAAACGTTTCTGAGAATTAAACCACTTTTTCATTTTATTTATTGCCTGTTAATTATAAGCGAATTGAATCAAGCAATTTTCCTTAAAATTAGCACTCAGGTTGGCAGAAAGCTTCCCAAATAGCCCAGAACAGAAATATGCAAATATATACCGCTTGCTATTTGGGAGTTAAAAGCAGTGTAGGAAACCAGCCTTCAGCACCCTGCTATCAAAATGGAGCGGGATAGAAAGCATTGTAATAAAATTGCCAAAGGGAGTAAGTTCTCCGGGCAAATCATGCACTGTTCAAATACTAAATCTTGTTTTGCATTCCAGCGAGCAGAAAAAACGGGAGATGCACTAAAGAAAACAGACATCATCTTAGATTAGTCCAACCTAAATGAAAGAAGGAAAGCAAGCTGAATATTGTAGAAGAGTTGATTTCTCTACATGTTTATGTTAATGGGGTATTTGACTTTTGAATGCTTCATAAACCTTGTTATGTTCAGTGCTATTTGAGGTAGTAAAACAGCTGGAACTCTGCCAGAAGCTTTAATTGGAATCAGCTTAGCAGGAGCTGACAAGGTTTCGTAGTGTTTAGTTTCAAACTTATTATAAATATGCAAAATTATGTGCTATTTATTTTCTATTCCTCTTTGGTGAACGCCCATAAAGGTGAGACATAGCTCTGCTAGGAAATGGAATCATTTTTTTCTCACATGTTCCAGGCCGGTGTTGCGAAGAGGGCAGCGTGGAGACTGTCGCTTATAATTAGGTGTTTCCTCACACAGAAGGCTGCAGAGACTCGCCAGAGAATGCTCTTTTTTTTTCTTTTTTTTTTTTTTTTTTTGGTTATTGATTAGGCCAGCGTGTGGGACGGCTGCAATAACACCTCTGTTGGCAATAGGTGACTAGGCAGTGGGATCGAAGGCCATCACCAAATCGCCTGGTTTGAGTTAGAACAGAACAATTCTGCTCAGTGATTTTACTTTTCAGCTCAGTTCCTTTCACTAGCTGCACTTTCTGAAATCAGCAGCCTGTTTTCACAGGCAGTGCTGCTTCTGGCAGTGATAATGCTCCACCTTTAGAGTTAGTACCAGGACTGGTGAGCAGACCAAGTTCTCTGCTAGATCCTCTGTACCACGCTGGGGGTGCAGAAAGTAAAAGCCGCACCTGCAGGAGGAGCAGATAGATGGGTGCCCTTGAACTGACCCACGGGGGTATCCCATCCCACAGACACTGTATTCGGCTGCTGGGGGCCCTGGCTCGGTTGCTCTCGGCTCTGGGGCTCTTGCTCTGGGTCGTTGCTCAGATTCTTCCCCATTCCTTCAACAGCTGGAATCCAAGGAGGGCTCTGTTCATTCTGCCTTCGATCCTGATTGGAGTGTTCCTGAATCCAGTACCGGAATCCAGCTCCTGAACCTGGTTCCCATCTGCTGCTGGGCCCTGTGTGGGACTTTTGCAGTGCCTGCTCCACACCATCAGCGGTGATGGTGACGTATTTGCTCTCAGTGGGGTTGGGTTTCATACTGGTTTTGTATATATTTGTATATATTCCATTTTATTCTTATTTTTCCCTTTTCATTAAAGCTGTTCTAGTTTCCTTTTCTAATCGTTAAGTCTCTCTCTCTTTTTCCTTTTCTCTTCCTTTTGGGGAGGGAGGGGGGTTAACAGAGAGCATCTTTTATAGGTAGTGGGCTGCCCTGACCCTAAGCTGCAACAGCAAAGCAACATCAGAGGAGCAGTCTGATTACACTCTTTCCCTCACAATAAAATAAGGAGCTGCAGACATCCTGCTGTACCGAAGGAAGGAATTATTAATTTGTGGCATCAGCCCTGCAGGCTTGTCCATACAGGGGGACCTGAAAGACAAAATTTTGTCCCCGAAAGTAACTGTAGCGTTTGAGCCTTAGAAACTGATTAAAAGCTTTGATCCAGGACTATTAAAAAAAGATCATTCATTCATTATCTATAGCTACAAATTAATAGATTTTAAAAAAGTGTTTCTCCCTTCAGATTGTCTGCATGATCTCTTGGAATTCTGTACTTGATAAATGTAGGTCATATGGATCCGTAACAAATATAGATAAATGACTTCCACCAAGGCTGTTAAGACAGGAATGAATCCCAGGATAACGTTACATTGTCAAGAGGCCAAAAGTAGTCAAGAAAGTCAGATCTGGCAAACACAGCTTTCAGAGTTTTAATAGAAAATGTTCACCTTGGGAAACTTCTAGTTCATGGAAAATACCATCCCCCCCCATCCCACCCCATTTCTTGAGGCCCTTTTCAGCCAGCTATTTACCATCACTAACAAACCTCACCACAAATACTGCTGCTGTGGGAAATGCAGTTTCCTTCTCAACTCAAGGTTTAAATAGACAAAATGAAAGTTAGAATAAGAAATAGCAAAAGTCATCTGTTTGCTATTTGCCATTAGTTTGAGCCATCATGTCTGGGCACCATAAAGGTACTGGATGAGACGCAATAATTTCTCCAGGGCCAGCGGCAGAGTTTGACAGCCTTGCTCCCAGCCACAGGCTCAGGGTTTGCAAAAGCCTGAATCAAAAGGCTGCATCTGTAATCCCAGACCCAGGAAGGCTTTGGAGTTCTCTGGCCTGTAGGTCTGAGGGAAAGCCAGCCCATCTGACAACTTATTGCTGCAGCCCAGCAAATACTGTTTTGACATTACCTGTGAAAGGACACAGGCTTTGTACTGACCTAATAGTGCAGTGCGTCAGGACTTGTCTGGCCTTGCTTCAGCTTGAGCTTATTTTTAGCTTGTTTTAGGTAGTATACTAATTGTCTTCCAGTCAGGTGACTACTGCCTACATTTGCCTCAGCTTAGTTTTTCACCGTTGCACAGCACAGTGCATGATGTTAATTAATAGCCAGTAATAATAATTAGCAATTCTATGTAGACTGAACTCTTTACGAGCCTAGAATAAAACTGTACTGTAAGAAAGTATACACATAGGGGTATACACATATACACATACAGGGGCTTCAGACTATAAAAACCCATCAATCCTTGCGGTCAGTCGCTGCTTATTAAAGGGATCCAACCCTGAGAGACAGGTAAATCAATTCTAGGGTTTCCTGCATAGAGACGAAACAGAACTAATTCTACTCGGTGATTTTACTTTTCAGCTCAGTCTCTTCTCAGCTCCTGCTCTGTCTGAAGTTAACAGCGTATCTCTGCAGCCAGTCTCTGCTTCCAGCAGTGATAACACTCCATGGTCAGTCACTGCCAAGGGTTGGGAGGAGCAGAAAGCCTCTTGCTTAAACTTGCTCCTTTGCAGACCAAGGTCACTGCTCAATCTTGTGCCCCACGTTGCAGGTGTGGAAAATAAAAGGCCGCACGTGTGGGGAGGCGGGGCCAGGGCAGGTGACCCCAAACTGACCAGCGAGAGATTCCATCCCATGTATAGCATATTCAGTATAAAGCTGAGGGAGCACAAGGGTTAAGCTCATCTTCAATGGCTGGCATCTGAGGAGGACTCTGTCCATTCTGCCTTCGATCCAGATTCAGTTCCCAAATCCAGCTCCTGAATCCAGTTCTCCTCTGCAGCAGTCAGTTTGGACTTCCCCACTGCCTGCTCCACAGCATCAGCGGTGACATAACTGCCATCAGGGAGGTTGAGTTCAATATTGATTTTGTATATATTTGTATCTGTTTCATTTTATTGTTATTATTCTCATTAAAAATGGTTTAGTCTTCTTTTTCAATCCGTAAGTCTCTCTCTCTTATTCCCTTTCTCTTCCCCTTTGGGAAGAAAAGCATCTCTTACTCGTCTAGTGGCCAGCCCAGCCCTGACCCTTCAGAGCAAATAGAACAGAAAAACAAGTATACTGTCTATGTCAGAACCAAGGAAGAAAGTCAGAAAAAAAAGTACATTCTGTTAAATATAAAGGAAAATGAATGCTGAGTGGACCCAAAATAGAGAAGCACCCACAGCATCATTTCCACAATTCTCCTGGCATAGGTCAGTGTGCTGAGGAATTCTTGTGTCTCCTTCTCCTCCCCTTCTTGATGAAGCCAGCAGGGCACTGGAAGGTGAACACAACAGAGGAAAGGTGTGTGCGTGTGCAATACCTGTAGCAGTATGATGAAGGAATTTTTCCAGTAATAACTAACTAGGTAATTCAGATGATGACTTTCAGTTTAATTGCAACTGCAACGATAACTGTTTACTGTGTTTGATTAGGCTACTAAGACTTTAATTAGATTAACGATACATTCTTGGCTCTAGGTATAATTTGTGGCTCCTTTTTTTTGCTCAGAATCAGAATTGGAATGTAAGAGTGAGCAGCACATGTATGCCCCTTGGTTTGTCTGGAGAGGGGTACACAAGTCTGTGGGACAAGGGCAATAAAGTCTGTATTTGAAAACTGGTAGGATCATATCGTTATGCATCTATCATTCCTTTAGCATCTAAAACTACTCGTTCTCTATCCCTGCTGCTGCTCACTCCAACCTCAGATTTGCTAAAATGACTAATTTTACATAATTAGTTGTTTCTCAGGAATGCCACTCTACAGGAAAGTGATAAAATCTACTGAATTAAACTCCTGCCTTAATAATTTACTATCCGAACTAGCTGTACTGTAAATGATCATCAGCCTATGTCTGGAAGTATCAGCAGATATCAGTGAGAGTGTGATTTAGTAAACTGTGGCTAATGAGAAAGTGAAACAAGTAGCAAAAAAGAGATAAAGTGCTTCCATCTCCTCCAAAGGTAGAATTAAATGAGAAGAAAATTTGCCCCAGTTTTCTATCATTTCCTAAAACTCTATTCTCAGATTTCTGAGTAACTACTGAAGCTCCACTGAGAAGAAAAATAAAAAGATTGTTTTCTTTTTCTAGTCCCTAACAGACATCCTGAGTGCCTCTGATGGTAAAAAAATCCCGTTGTAAGAAAGCAAGACTCACCTGCCCTCATGGTTCTTGTGTGAGGCTGGTAAATAAGCAGCAATTAGAAGACAGGGTTTGTTTATGCTCTATTTGTCTTGTCTGGTGCAAAGACTTTTTGCCTCTCCTTGCAAAAGGGCAATCGAGAGAGGAGCTGACATAACTGGGCCAATTGTTTTTTTGTTCTAGGGTGCTCTGTAGGGCACACGAAAGCAATCTTCTGTGTTCAGCGTCTGGCTGATAAAGTTCAGTATTTCCCATGGTTATAGTCATATTTCTTTCAGGAACACCTTTCTTAGGATCAAGTTGGAACAGGAAGCAGAACAGTTCACATCAATAGCTAATAGCTCATGTTGCATCACTTCATTTTCAGAGTCTGCGAAGATAAATGTTATTCATACACTTTTCCTCTGCAACGCTACTGCTGAATTATGGTGGGAATGAAATTTCCCTTCTTTAGGTGCAAGACAGTATAGTGACTGTAAAGGTAAGAAAGAGCTTATTTCCAGACCTAAAATCATCCTCCTGCTGCAGAGAAACAAAGCTGAACACTGCTGTCTGACCGAGTAGCTGACAAGTGATTAGCAAAAGCTGAACATCCAGTGACTACCAGTAGACAGGTTCAAACAACAGGAACTAAATGAAGGGGAAGCAAGCAGAAAACAAGTTAGAGAATGAGCTTTTCCCAGCTACTTCTCAGGGAAGGAAGAAGTTTGTGAAAATAGGAAAAAAAAAAAGCAGTTCCTTAAATGATAGTGGTGTTTGAGGGCTATACATGGTTAGCTCGCTTCATTGGAATAGTTCTGAAGGGCCTATGTGCGCACCTATTGTTCACTCACCTATTAAGAATCTTTTTTTTTTTTCCCCTGCATAGACAGGTAGGTTACATGATACACTGTATGATCTAATGTGTCCATCATCAAATTGTCCATATAATGATCAAGATTAATTTGTGCGTGTGCTCCTTCCTCATCTGTGGAAGCCCCTGTAGAGACTAAAACCAGAAGCGCTCAGTAGCTGAGTTTAAGATGGAAAATAACTGGACAAAGTGGGAAATCCTGGACAACTTTCTATTTTAAAGAGATTGTATAACAGATAATAGAAGGATGCCTGATCAGCACGGTGTATAAATTCTACATATTTTTTTTAGGAATCTAAAACTTCATAGTCAGTGAGCAGGGGACAGAAAGAAAGAAAGAACACCACTTGATCAAGATGAGAGAGGTTTAATTTTCCTGAAGACAAATGCAGATGTTTGTTTCAGGCACTACTGCTTAATGTCAACACTCATGTGTTTACAGACACAAGTTACAGCTGTTGACATTTGAATGTCTACACCTCTAAAAGAGGTGCTGAGATGCTCACTGGATTTACTCTGTCGCTATTGATTACACATGGCTCCGTTGAGGCCACAGTACCAGGACTGTACTTTTGACATACTGTTGACTCAAGGCAAAGCTTTTTTGCTTGCTCAGACTCATAAAATCCTAGAAAGAAAGCCATGTTATCTGAGTAATACAAGAGAGACCTTTGTTACTCACTGGAGCTAGGAGCATGGTGGACCATCTTCATACAACCTTCAACTGGACACTTTGTATGTGCTAAGTATGAGAAAAGCCAACTCATCCTTGCTTCTCAAATCAACCCCATCATGGAAACATTCAAGGTCAGGTTGGACAGGTCTCTGAGCAGCCCCTGATCTAGTTGAAGTGCAGGGGTGTTGGACGAGATGACCTTTAAAGGTCCCTTCCAACCCAAACCATTCTATGATCCTATGATTCTATTATTCTGTGATAGATTCTATGTCTAAACAGACCATTTTTCATCTAAATCTATAGGGTTTGTAACATTTCAAAAGGCTATAAATATTGAAGTAGGAGGTATCTTTTACAATTGCTAAAACCTGGCAGATTGATCACGTAGCCAATATATGAGCATTTGGTCTTCCCAGAATGCTCTGCAAAGTCCTACTCTGTGAACTTCACTTTGACTTCTGAGAAACGTTGTAGAGAATATTTCCTTTGGCCAAGGTTCTTCTTACCAAACCCTACGTCCTGTAAGACAAGGTGACTGGTAACATATTACTTATTTCTACTCTGAACACCTCTTTAAAATATCGTGGCCATATGAATAGTTATACATATGAATAGGGAAAGAGCTGCATGGGTGGCCATGCGTGTGACAGAAATCTGATTGCTACCAGCATGTGTTGAGTATTTATTTTTGAAGCTATGAAGCTATGTCACACTAAAAAATTCAGAGCTGTGGAAGATATACTTTACCACAGGGCTTATTTTGCTAAACAAGCACATTTAAAACAACTCAAGGTGTACTTCAAAGGAATTTCTATATTTAAAATGAGTTTGTTTTCTCAGGGGAGGAAAAAAAAAGGTAATTTACAGACTGATGATTTTTCTGACATGCATGCAAGTTGCAGAAAGGTATTATTTCAAGTCTCACTTTAGTGCTGGGCACTATTAACTGGACAATCCAGTCGTTTGTTCATCACTTGTGTCAGGAGAAGGCAGGAAACTGCTACCAGCTGTTGATGTTCTGCTTTGCTTTTGAAACTCACAGCGCTGAAAGAACAGCAAGAAGCCAAACTTCTTACAGTGGAAGTTTTGGGAACCAAATCATGGTCTTTTCCAAACTCTGTGAAGTTAGGAAATGAAGTTGTCTGAGGGAATATGTTATTGTGGGCTGCTTAAGAAAAAGGAATGGGGGGTGCTGAGGTAAAGCCCACAACAGGGACTTCTGTTTATGTGCTTCAGAGCTCAATTTTGTGCTAACATTGCTGTACCATTGCATGCATACCTACAGCACGAAATACACTCTTGAGGAGTTGGCACAAGTTATATGAACAAGAAGAAATCCCCTCCCCTGTGTTCCCATCTCCCCCTTCCCCGTGTGTAGAACAGAAAGATTTTACCCTGTGCTGTGATACACACTAGACCTGAGATAATCTCCCCGAATTGTCACAAGCTGCGAATAAGTAGATCAGGTAACTCATTATCTTCCTTTTACAGCAGAAATGATTCTTGTTAAATAGAGCATTAGTTTGCCTCTTTCAGAAGAGTGAGGAAAGTAAAGCGGACTGGACACCTCTGTGTAAAAAGGAGCAGATGTGAACTGCCAGTACTGGTTGCTTTTAATCAACTAGAGCCAAGGTCCTGACAGACAGGAACAAGTCTAAACCAGAGCTTTTTAGGGGAAGAAATATTATTGCCATTTCCTTCTCTGGACATATAACGCAATGAAACCAGAAAACAGAGTTGGTTCTGTGTATCGGCGAGGATTTCCTATATTATACAGGAACAGTGCTTTCCAAACTCAATCTTTCTTTCTCTCTCTCATCACAGGGGTTATACAGAGACTCTATTTTTCTCCCTCATCTAGTTCAACTGGCACTTGATGTCTCTCTGCATCCTTGGTGGCAGCAGTGGAAATACAAGTCACTTAGACTCGTGTCATCTTTCAAAGTTAATTTATGCTCCAAAAGAACTGAACTATTTCAAACTATTGCTTATTTACCAGGAGTATAAACAGGGAGTCTCGGTACAGTCACCTGGATGCACAACAACGTGGTGAATTATTCTTTTAGACTGCCTAGGAAATCCCAGCCTGAGATGTTAGCAGCAGACAGGAAATATTAAGAATACGGATATGTCAGGACTTTTACATAATTATATATAGGATTTATAAGCATTTAGCTTAATCCCAGGTATTTTGAAGCTTAACTTGGTTTAAGTGGTTCCCAGATTTTGCAAGGCATAAATTGCACTCAGAAACTCAAGGTGGTTTTTTTTCCACAACCATTTTACCCCTTGGAAAATGTTGCTAGTTGCAGATCAAAACTTTTTGCTTAAATCTCTCCTTTGTGTATCATCCATAAACTTCAGACAACCCTTTTCTGAAATAATCTCGTCTCTTCCCACGGTAATTGTTATAGCCCTCTGCAAGGGCAGAATTATCTACCTTTTCTCACCAAATCTCATTATTTTAACAGATAGAGCAGTGTTTAATTGCCTCCACGCGAAGGACTTTTGCTAATTAAACACTTTTTAAAGCCCTTGGCTGGTTCTTTGATAAAGACTGAACGGATCAGCAAAGCTCTGGGAGGAGTCAGCAGACATAACCAGGATGGCTGTCTTTCAGGTTTCTGTTGAGTTTTTTTCCTTGTCCTTCCAGCATATTGGTTTTATGAACATGCACGTGTGTGCTAAAGTTATTTTGCTCAACATTTGTAAAGGGGAACCTGTTTTTTTTTTTTGTTAGGACAGACTTTCTAGCTCCAGGCAATGCTCCTGTCTACTTCAGAGTAGTAGGTGGGTGACGCTGGCAACGGTGCAAGAAACTCATGCTCTGTGTGAATAAAAAAAAAAAGTCAAATATCTCAACACAATTTCCCTTACTATAAACCAGAAATCTTATTACCAACTTACACACTTCTATCAGTACTTTGTGATCCTTGGATGAAAGAGCCTGCTTATTATTACATTATCTTTGTTCCATGCAGTATGTCAAGACCTGAGCTCGGCTCTGCAGTGTCCTTCCTTAAACACTGTCAATTGCACGGTGTCTGGCACTGCTGAATTAATTTAGAATATCTGCCTTTAAAACCAGTGCCTCTGCACATTCATTAAAAAAAAAAAAAATACAGGCAGGAAAAAGCCTTAGTAACAGAAGTGACAAATACTTTTGGAAGTAGTCCTAATCAAATTTTAGGTTTTGAATTTTATGAGTGAAGAACTTTATGTAAGAAAAAAACCCTCGAGGAGACTTATGGGAGATTATTGCACTGGCTTTTTTCATCCTCCCATGTGAGTTTAAGAAAAGCTTCATTTTTCACATGATCTTTGTTGAACCTGTCGAATAGAAAGCAATCTGTAGAGGGAAAAAGTCTAATAAAATTATCATTTACTATAAGTATTTTTTCTGAAGATTTTTTTTTTTTTCTTTTAGTAAGCTTATCCTGGAGCTCTTTTACCAACCACTGTTCTCCTGCTTGAACTTCACAACCTCATTTTTGCAGGGTTTGTCCAATATTTTCATTTTATAACACCTTTAAATTGATAAAGGTTACGGCATTAGTCTTAAAATCATAGTGTTTCACTATTGTCAGTGTATCTCATGCTCATAATATCCTTGGGAAACAGATGAATAATTTGGGTCTATATTATGGATTGGAAAGAGCACACGCAGAGTACACACAGAACAATTTGCAGGACTCCTAAGTTAGCACTAATGTCATTTTAACTCCACAAGAAACACCACACAGAGCTATTTGGTTGGTCCCTGTTGCAGGTACTTTGAGTTGCAGAACCAGAAATTTATTGTTTCCCATCATAGGGTTATGTGGCCCAGATTTCTTTTACACTTTTGTCCCTGAATGTAACTGGGGTGGTCTTAATTCTAACCTGTTATGTATAATTGGACTCAATGAACTCAAAGCTCTTTTCCAGCCCACGTTCTATGTGGACAGGCCTTGAGTTGTGAAAAAGAAAGACCTAGCTCCTCAGAGCTATGCAAGACACTTAACTCCCACTGAATTAAATTTAAGTGGAGGTTAAGCACCCACAACCCTATGAAGATCAGGGTCTTTCTGGTTTAATCATGGTCCTAAAGGCCAAGCAGGGAACTGATTCCACCACCCACGCCTGAGGTTAATTCTGTTGCTTCTCGATCATCCTAATGAGGTTTTTGTTCCAAGCTGGTTTGGCAGAGGAGTCTATAGATGAAAGGCCTTATGTGTTTTTTTCAGATTTGACTGAAGTGGTTCCTGCTGCCACCGAAAACATCTCTGAAAATGTCTGATACCGTGGCCACCTGTGAAGGAAAGCTTGACTTTTTTCCCAACATCAGACTAGGGCGAGTTTGGTCGTACTTGTACAGAGAAGCACGTTTGATCTCAACATTTCTGCAAATAGATATGGAATAGCCAGTTGAAAACGTAAACAAGACCCTGTATATACAATTTTGCTGGGTCTCCCCTCAAAATGTACTTTTATGGAATAGTAGCAGGGCAAAGAATAAAGCCTAAAATCCCCAAACACCAAAATGTATTATCTTTGATTTTTTGTTAACTTCAAACTCATTTTTTTCTAAGTCTTTTTCCTCCCTCCAAAGCTATTCTGCACATTTCTCCTACTGGAGTAAAACGAAACAAATGAAACATTACTAAAAAAAGAATGACAAAACATTTCCTTTTAAAAAAAATGTTTTCTACTTCTTACGATAATAATTTATCCACATGACTTGGATTTGGCAAGACTGCCAAAGGAATGAC
Organism: Baryphthengus martii; assembly: GCA_013396935.1. NCBI lineage: Eukaryota > Metazoa > Chordata > Aves > Coraciiformes > Momotidae > Baryphthengus > Baryphthengus martii. The sequence continues at coordinate 86,167 of VWZK01022025.1, read as the reverse complement.
CTTGTTCAGTACTTCAATTTATGTTTTCATCTTCAAGAACTTGAGGTGGCTTATGAGCCAGCAAATGTAAAATAGAAGAACATCTTATAGCAAATGCATTGCTTTTATCAAATAAATAGAAAATCACAGCTTTTTATATGGCAGAAGCCCTAAACTGTAAGAGTGTAATAAAATCAAACCTGAAATTTCCAGTTTTATGTTATATTTTTTCTCTTGTTAGAGGGAAATTTAATAAGCACTGTCTTTGGTAGCAGGCATCTGAAAGAAAAGTAAATGAAAGAGGAAAATAATTTAGGGGTTGGATTTTTGTGTGTTTTGGTTTTTTTGGTGCCATTGTGAAGACTTTTCATTATTGACATGATTTTATTGAGGGCAAGAAGATTTTCAGTATAGCTACAGAAAAGTGCCCCTTATACACGTTCTTAAAGTACAGTTTGGTGCATTCAAAGCTCGAGCACAGGAAACTAAACAGACTGTTAACGGGCCTTCTACAGAACTTGTGGTCAAAAATACTTCATAAGGGGTGGAAGGAAACAAGAAGTGGAGGTACTGAGTTAGATCTCACTGTTTCTGTGTTGTCTACTTTTTCTCAAAAACATGTCTGCTTCTTGGGGAAACCTCTGATGCAGCGTGAGAGCATGTGAAAAGTACTGCACCAAGTCAAGGCTTGGGGGAATGTCAAGACTTGGGTGGAAGTCAAGACTTGGTTAACTACCATAACTTTACGCTTAACCTTAAGCAAAGTGAAGAGGCCCTTGGCACACCCACATTTTTGCACCTTTGTGAATGGGGACGTGTGTATCCCGGCCCAATCTGTACAATAGATACCTTAGATGATAGATGCAATAGATGATTCTAGGCTGCTTTCCACAACAAGTTTTCTATTACAAGAGGTATTTGGAGTCACGTGATAAAGAGCATTTAGACGTCACAAGGCAGGTTTTATGTATTGAAAAATGCATTGCCTGCAAATATTTTTAAAAGGGGGGAAATATTTCCTCTTCCCCTACATATTGTTTCATGGAAATGGGAAGAATGAAGCACATGTAACTTTTCCTGACAGAATTATGGAATTATTGAGGCTGGAATGAACCTCTGAGATCATCAAGTCCAGCCTATGACCTAACACCACAACATTAACTAGACCATGGCACTATGTGCCACGTCCAGTCCTTCCTTACACACCTCCAGTCCCAGCCTCAGTGCCTCTCCCTTGCCAGTCCCCCATATTTTAGCCAAAGTATTGCATGTTTTTTGGCTTTATATTTGTTAAACATAAGACAACATTTTTTTTCTGGTGTGAAAGCCAACACTTACATTTTGTCTTGTGCTACTTTCAGCAGGAATTTGGGATGATTAGCATACCTCCAGAGGAACTGATCTTTTTGTCACTAATTATGATTTTCGTCCTAGAAATTCTGTGGCATATGCTAAAATGATAGGATCATTTTAGCATAGTATATGGAGTGTTTGTTTAATTTTTTAAGCTAAACTGTGATTATATTCCACACAAAGATAATATATTGGCCCACAGGGGGCACTGACAAATGAAATTCTAATTTATATAATTCTGCATAGAAGGCTAGTCTGTTTGTCAGAAAAGTCAAGGTGGTGGGGCCAGCAGAAATTAAAACAATAAACTAACAGGACAGCAAAGTCGTGCTGCAAAGTTTCTCAACCTCTTGTCCAAGCTACATGGAAGAATGGAAGCTAAGTGGTCAGAAAAATGCATGAACAAAAAAAAGAAGCAATATTTAGAGCAAATCATTGTTGTATTTAATTAAGGCGGTGTTCAATAAAGAAGCCACAGGCACTTGACGGATTTTCAACTTTTAGGTGTGTCTAACAGCACTGCCTGGGGTAGGTGGAGAGGAATTGTTTTGGGCTCTATGTTTTAGTGTGAAGCGGAATGTGACATAACTGCTTCGACAGGCATCGTGCTTCCTCTGACCAGCAAAATTTCACCATTGCTTAAGCAAGATGTCTTTCCACTGAGAGGCAAAGCTCGAGTCCTGACTCTCTTTTAGTTAATGCCAGAGGTTCCTGTGAAGAGTGGCTTTCATACACTGCCAGCTCCACTGTGTGCAGTCATCTTCCACCCATCTAAGAGTTTCCATCTCTGTCAGATGTGTAAATGCATTTTAAAGATGCTGGCAGGTATAATGTTGCAGAAATATCCAGTGCTCTACCAGGACTGACGTTAATTTGTTTTCAGCAGCATCTCACCACAGTGATAGTTCTGAGGAACTAATAAATCCCAGCCTCTGTGCTTCTTTTCTTGCTTTGTGTCATACCAGTAATGACTGTGCTCCCAGGGGTGGATCTGACAAAAGAACTAAGGGAGCTAGAGCCGTGGGATGGTGTGAAGCACTGAGCACACTCTGTTGTGCAGTATGGGAGGTAACATCTGTCCCACGACAGCTGTTTCTGGCCCTGCATCACCTACTAGATGAAATTATCTTTGCAAATATTTTATCAGGTTTGTAAGAGACATGATAATATAAGTGCAATGCCAATATGGGATTTTATTTTTTTTTCCACAAGAATTTGTAAAACAGAGGCAATGCCTTAGCAGCGTCTGAAGCTTGTTTTAAACATGAAGAAAACTAAAGAAAAAAAGAAAGACTTGATGCAGTGTTTTTAATCTGCAGGAAAACCCAATGGCATTTAGTGTTAATGACATTCTTGATGCAATTCAAATTAAGTATAGGATTTAATTAAGCACAAGAGGAACAATCCCCTGCATCAATACAGGTGAGGGGCAGGCCTGCTGGAAAGCAGCCTTGAGGAGAAGGATCTTGGAGTCCTGGTAGACAATAAGTTAACCGTGAGCCAGCCCTGGGCCCTTGTGGCCAAGAAGGCCAATGGAATCCTGGGGTGGATTATGAAAAGCGTGGCCAGTAGGTCAAGGGAATTATCCTTCCCCTCTGTTCTGGCCCGGTGAGGCCACATCCGGAATACTGTGTCCAGTTCTGGGCTCCTCAGTTCAAGAGAGACAGGGAACTACTGGAGAGAGTCCAACAGAGGGCAATGAAGATGATTGTGGGACTAGAGCATCTCTTTGCTGAGGAAAGGTTGAGAGAGCTGGGACTATTTAGCCTGGAGAAGACTGAGAGGAGACCTTATCAATGTCTATAAATATCTAAAGGGTGGGTGTGAGGAGGATGGGGCCAGACTCTTTTCAGTGGTGCTCAGTGAGAGAACAAGGGACAATGGGCACAAGCTGGAACACAGGAGGTTCCACCTAAGTATGAGGAAAAACTTCTTTGCTGTGAGGGTGACAAAGCCCTGGAACAGGCTTCCCAGGGAGGTTGTGGAGTCTCCTTCTCTGGAGAGATCCAGAACCCTTCAGAACCCGCCTGGATGGGATCCTGTGTAATGTGCTCTAGGCAAACCTGCTTTGGTGGGCGGGTTGGACTAGATGATCTCTAGAGGTCCCTTCCAACTCCAACGATTCTGCGATTCTGTGATTCTCTTTTTTAAAATCTGTCTATTGACATGCAAAACGTTTCTCAACATATACATGTGATCACATACATTGAAAACCTCTTTCCTTGTTTTACTTCCTATCAGACTAAAGTGAAATTAAAATCTGAAATTTCTTCCCCAAAATAGTTTTTGCCATGCTAGAAAGTAACCTGTAAAAGCAGCAAATGCATTATAGAGTATCTAATAGTTAAATGCATGTTACAGCTCTGTAAAAGTAGCAGACTGCCACAGTGGGAAATGAATTCCTTGATCTGACTTTGTTTTAAAGTTCAGGCAGTCCTTAAACTCATTCCCCATATCTCCTCGTCATCCCACTTTACTTCGTACTAAGGGATCTGGCTAGCTTTCCAGAGCAGTTTATAGAAGGTCTTTTAAGTCCAAATGATTTGATGCTGGAACTGTGTGTTTGTCATTCCCGGTAAAGTGGATGATCTAAGATTTCAGCCTAAAGGTGATACGGCAAAGGAGGACCGTACAAATAATAAATGATAATAATTAATCAGAACAGTCTGAGCATGAAAAGTAGCACCGTACAGCTCCCCCAGGTGCCTCTTCCTGACACGAAGGGTTCACCTTGAGGATGAATTGGCAGTTCATTCTCCATGCCCATGCAATTTCCAGTCTCCCTGAGAGGCTCCATTAGCAGCAATTGTGTTTGTAATTTGTAGACACGTCAATCACCTAATTTCATATAGGCCACGGAACAATTATTAGAACGCAACAATTTGGGTTGCGAGTGACCTAGGCTGAATTTCGGCTGATAATTTACATCTGAAAGACTCCATGTGGTATTAGAAAGTCCCCGAGCTTGCAGTTTCCAACTGTTTATTTAATTCAGGTATGCTTATTAGTTTTTACGTGCATTCTCCCAGTCCACACAACTTAGTTTGCAGATCTGAAGGGATAAATGCCATTGATTTGGCATTACATGCGGAAAGCTTCGTTTGCTAAATTAATTTGTGGGGGCCTAGGGCGTTAATAAAAAATATTGGCGATTTCAAAGCATTCAGTTGCTTTCCTGTTTGTCTTGTTCCTTGTCGTCCAAGTAGGGGCTTCAACTCTCAATCTTTGGAAGTATTTCCATGGATGCTTTTGCTGCCCTTCCCAGCCTGATTCTCTGCCCAGTCACACAAAGCTTGATGCTGGAGCTTGTGCCTGGGAGCCCTGGTGAGTCCTGGGAGAAGAGTCCTGCTCTGCCAGAGGTGCAGCGGTCGTGGGAGTTCACCCTTCCTGCGGCCTGGACTTGTGGGCCCAGAGTCTGGGAGCTGCTTTCCAGCAATCATCCCCTGAATCACAGTGAAGATCGCCCCGGGACACGACAAATGTAGTAAGGTTCAGAGGTTCGGTTTTGCTTGAGCAGATGCTGTCCAGTTTAGATAATTGACTCGATCGCTTGTTTGAGGTTTGAATCCTGGGAGAATCGCTGAAGTACGTGAACACCTGGGAGCGTGGTGAGTACTACTGGCTTCCCTAATGCATTTACCATCAATGCTAATTTTAGGATTAACTACTTGAACTAAAAGCTCGCTTAAAATCAGATTTTGCGAAAAGTCCTCATTCTTGCCTAGCTAGAAAAACCACAAGGGAGCAGCCTTTCTTAAGGTTTCTCAGTCCTTTTGGTTTTCAACCAGAGAGTACAGACAGGCACAAACAAATGAAATTAGGGTAAAACTTTCCATACGTATCAGAGATTTCAACACTTGACAGTGGGAAGTTCACTTTGTTTTATTGTTACAGTCAGTGCTCAGTCTTGCGTGAGACCAAACGTGTTCGGCCCAGATCTACAAGAGCTAATCAGCATGCCGGGAATTAAGTAAGATAGGAAATGCTTTGCTGCATTAGCCTGGGGGCTCAGAGAGCAGGCTGTACAGAAGTGAGCCCCACAAGTACTTAGGAGGAGCTTGCCTCCAATAAACCGTGAAGAGTCCAGATAGCCAGGTCTAGCTCATAAGGGTAATTCTACTTTTGGGAACTGCAATGGGCTCTGCACTTCACTAACTTCCAGGTACAAGACATAAACTTCCTCCTTCCCGACTTCTTTGACTGTTCAGAAGCTTTGTGAGTGTTGAAAAGACAACAAACTCTACCAGAGGGCTTGTCCAAGCGTCCTGAACCCAGTCTGTGCAGCATGGACAGACAAAGTCAGAGAACTACTGGAAAGAAAGATCCTATTCTCATGTAAATGTCTTCAGAAAGAAAGAACAGGAGAAGTGAAATATACAGAAAATATGATGTATTACAGTAGTTTCTAAAAGGAACATTTTCTTGAGCTGTCAGCAGCTGTTTAAGTTTGTTCAGATATGATGAGGCAAAATGAAATCCTTTCATATATAATTATTTTTATATTTTCAAGGTCTTTTTTTTTTCCCCAGGTATTAGCTAGTGACACACAAGATAATACACTGTATCCAGGCAGAAGCACTACAAAAAGATCAAACATTCCACTTCATCATCTTCTAATACTTTGATGAGCAATACATGAGCAAGAAGCATGGAGAAGTAGAAGCAAAAGGACACTTTAAAATAGGATCTAGGAAAGAAAGAGATTATACACTGAGCTGCTGCTGTAAGTTATTGTTGGTAAAGCTGAGAAATCCCAAAATGCTAGAGATGTAGAGATCCGGTAATGAAAGTAGAGATTTAAATTTCTCCCCCCCTGCCCCACTTGGAGAAACGTAGTCCCTGATGTTCAACTATTAGTTTCAGGAGGAAGAGGAGGTGGACACATAAAATATCTACAATTATACAAGTATGATCTAAGTGTGAATGCAGCCGTGGAAGTCCTGAGGTGCAAACCTCATCTGCTTCATAAAAACATGAAAAAAAACCCGCAAAAGCCACAACTCTCAGTTAAGGTATGACACAGAGAACCTCAAGTGACCTTTTCATTTGTTTATGTTCTTTCTCACGAAGCTAGACTATCATTTTTTAAACAAGTGGATAAAAAGCTTTCCTAAGAATTTCCTTAATATTCCATCAAAATTGTAAATGCTCATTTCTGTCAGGCTCAGCACTTTCTCTGGGATAAAGCATCACTATTGTTCCTTCCATCCATCTCCCTGCAATGTATGATCACTCTGCATTTTCTATACTTCATTTTATTTGTGCACCTCAGTACTCCTTTATATGAAGAGGTGGATATGAATAAAATAAAATAAACAATGAAGACTTCATACCACTTTCCAGTTAGGCTTAGTTGAGTAATGTAAGAAGCTTTAGGAGAAAACCCGTTTTGTTAAAATTACTCAGCCAGTCGGAACATTCAAGAAATGAAACCATTTGGACAACCACCTCAGTTTTCACAGGCTTATCGTGACATATCACAACTGTTCCTTGGCCTGAAGAGAACAGTGGTAGTGAGTGTGTGATGATTTGAGCGAGGAATGGCAGGAGGCAAACTGTATCGAACCTTATCCTCAGTCACACGTAGGAAGTGTAAGAAGATCTGCATGTAAATGAGAGCAGTTTCATATGCTGTCTTAATATACCATAATATTCTCAGGCTGTTACTCCATGGCTATTCTGATTTTTAATGAAACAGGCATTTTGATAGCTGTCTGTTGCTTCTTCTAAATGAGGTAAGACCATACAGGAGCAGTGTGTCTTAGAAGAAGCGGGGTTTAGGTCCCCTTATTTCACTAATTTTTGTGTCAAAGTCAATACAGTGTTTCTTCAAATTATTTTAAGAACTGACCAAAAGATACTGTGGAGCAAATCTGAAAATGCCCAGAAAAAGAGCAAAGTGCAGGGCCTGTCTCTTGCAGTGTTTAGCCTTCAATGAGGGCATGACTAGATGGATAGATGAGGGGAGGCCAGTGGATGTCGTCTTCTTTGACTTCTCAAAGCTTTTGACACCATCTCTCACAGCATCCTCATAGGCAAGCTCAGGAAACATGGGTTAGATGATTGGACCATGGGGTGGATTGAGAACTGGCTGAAACCCCCAGAGGGCTGCGGCACAGAGTCTAGTTGGAGGCCTGTGACAAGTGATGTTCCCAGGGGTCAGTACGGGGCCCGGTCCTGTTCAATATATTCATCAATGACCTGGATGAAGGAACGGAGTGTAGCCTCAGCAGGTTTGGTGATGACACAAAACTGTGAGGAAGGAGGGAAACTTCGACACATCAGAAGTCTGTGCTGCCATTCAGCAAGATCTGGACAGGTTGGAGAGTTGGGCTGAAAGAACTTTATGAAAGTCAACAAGGGCAAGTGTAGGGTCCTGAACCTAGGGAGCAATAGCCCCATGTATCCGCACAGGTTAGGGGCTGACCTGCTGCAATGCAGCTCTGTGGAAAAAGACCTGGGACTCTTGGTGGACAACAGGATGACCATGAGCCAGCGATGTGCCCTTGTGGCTAAGAAAGTCAGCGGCATCCTGGGGTGCATCAAGAAGATTGTGGCCTGCAGGTCAAGGGAGGTTCTCCTCCTTCTCTGCTCTGTCCTGATAAGGTCACTTCTGGAGTATTGTGTCCAGTTCTGGTCTCCCCAGTTCAAGAAGGATAGGGAATTGCTGGAGATGGTATAGTGAAGGGCTGTGGAGATGATTAGGGGAGTAGAACATCTCTCTTACCAATGCTTATAAATTCTTAAAGGGTAGGTATCAGTGGTGCCCAGCGACAGGACAAGAGGTAATGGACACAAATTTGAACATAGGAAGTTCCATCTAAACATGAGGAGGAATTTCTTCACTTTAAGGGTGATGGAGGACTGGAACAGACTCCCCAGAGTGGTGGTGGAGTCTTCACCTCTGGAGACATTAAAAACCCACTTGGACACATTCCTGTGTGACCTTCTCTAGGTGAACCTGCCTTGACAGAGGGGTTGGATGAGATGATCTTCAGAGGTCCCTTCCAGCTCCTATCACTCTGTGATTCTGCTATTCTTTCTTTCTTTTCTTGCACTGGTCTTAAGGAAGTTTGACCCATTAAGCTCTTTATATGTCAATTTTTTTCTTCTTGTACATGAGACAACGATAAGAAAAGGGGAAAGATCAGGTGGGGACAGTATGTCTCAGTCACATAGCCTGCTACCACTGTTGCAGCGGGGAGGGAGGATATTAATGACATTAATTAATGGCAGAAAAGAAAGATCCTGCATGGGTCCTGGTGCTAGACAGAGTCCATGACCTAAACCGCTGAATTGTGGCTCTGCCAGTGGGCTGTTATTAGCTTTCTATAGATTATGCTTTTTCCCCCCTTAAATTCAAACCTAAAGTTATGAGGAATTTCCAAAACGATACAGCAATAGCAAAGATAATGTGCCCAGATGATGAATCTTTTTGTGTGCTGGGTTGTTGTTTTTTTAAAAAAAAAGAGAAATCAGGAATTTGATGTTAGAAAGCTGCAATCCCAGCTGTATTTTCAGTTTTTGTATTCAATAGCCACAAACGGCAGGGCAATGTTTGTGACAAACCTGTTATTTTGATAAAACTTTCAAAGACGTGACAAAAATACAGCCCTCTCTTTATAGCCTCCAGCGATACCACCTCCTGCTCTGATCTCTCTAGATTTTACAGGCTCTGGGAGGCAGGTTGAGTGCTTGACTGGCAAACTCCAAGGAAACCCAAAGCACTTCTAGTGATTCTGTTGTCTGCTGTGCAGTTACCACCTCCTTTGTTCAACTCTGAGCCTGTCACCTGATAGATCTCTAATGAGCAGTGACTTCTGGAATCCCCGTCAAGACGCTTAATCACCCAAGGCCTCGTAAGGATCTCACATCAAGGAAAACACCAGCTGTAATGTACTGTTGATGTACATTCTTACATTCAGAGGCAGAATGATGGAGTTCCTGTTTGAAGCTCTTCTCTTGTGTGGTCTGCTACACACTATTTGGTTTTTGGATTTAAGTAGCAGAATATGGGAGAAAGGATTGCTTGTAAATACTCTTCAGTTTCTTCAAGTGTTTGGAATTAGCTGCTGATTTAATATTTAGAGAGTATTTTGAAATCTCTGTGAAAGGTGCTATAGAATGCACTTCAAGAGGCAGTTTCAGATATGCAAGGTCAGGCCACAGAAGAAAAGAGCTTAGAGAGACAGCAAATTTCTGAGGATCTATCACAATTAAGAGATTTTGTCAAAGGGATTCCTGGGGCAAGCTGCAGATGAGGAAGATGATACAATTACAGAGCCTAAAAGAAGTGGAAGGGGTTTACAAAAGCACAGCTTCCTGTGACGTGCTCGGACTCTCATCATTCCACAAACACAAAACTCATTTATGAATTATTTGCATGTAGTGAAATGGTAGAGTTGTCTGACTGTTTGGGGTTTTTTTTGAGAAAAATGCTACATGAAGATTAAGAAAGTTAACTCCATTTTAGCATCAAACAACCACCACTAAAAGGAAACCATGACATCTTGCTAAAAAAAAAATAAAATATAAATTGGTATTTTCAAATACAAAGGCCAATAATTACAGTAATTTTCTATTCCCCAAATCTCTGATTTCCAATATCTTCCAATGGCTTCCTGTGTCATTTTATAGCTGTAGCTATAGCGTAGTGCTGCTGCTGAACATTAAATACTGACTATTTATCTTTAAATGGCTGACTGTGTTATAGCTTTATTCAAACAGGAGTAAACAAGAATCTTTTCTGCAATGGCTTTCTAAAAAGAGATTAACATAACATACAAACATATATTATTATAAATAGTATAGTAGGGAGATTATCGAGTCCACTGTTGACTCTAGTGCCATCAGTCTCACTTCTCAGGAAAGGGTCTCCACAAATCCAAAAGCAATTGAGTCTTGCAGGCATTAACAGTCTTCAAAGAAGCAGCAAAAAATCCACGAAGGGCAAGAAGAAAACAAGTGAGAACACAAAGAAATACAGAGGGAGAGGGAAAGGAAGGGGAATCCACTACAGGTTTTAGGCAGCAGAATTGTGCTGCTAATCTAAATTTGACACTGGCTGCACATTTTTGTGATGTTTGGGACTGTGCCTATATGAGCTGACCAGCTCTGATAAAGTCTGAGCTGGGTGTCTTGGCAGCCTTGGTTTTTAAGTGGGAGTGGCAGAAGTTTGAGGAGTGACCCACCAGGACAACTGTTGGTCCTGTGCTAGTAAATGCTCAATTCTGGTCCTCTCCAGCTCAGAAAGTATATGGTTGAAAAAAAGCCTGAGAAAAGGCAACAAGGATTATCAAAGACCAACATCCATTTGAGAAATGGCCGAATAAAAGTGGACTCTTCTGTTTGAAAAAGAGATGATCAGCCACGTGTATGAGTAGATTTAGGGCGATAGGGAGTGGAACTTGTTGCATCTTCCCTTACAGGAGATCAGGGGTCAAAAGAAGCCACCAAATAGGTGAGTTGAGCAGTCTGCAATGTGGAGTCGAGCTGTGGTACTGCTTGCCAGAAGAGGTTTCAATTATTCAAGTTTATAGGCATCCCAGAGAAAGCTGGTGAAGCTCATGGAAAATAAATCCTTAGGGGATTTCTAAATCTATAGCAGTCATATCTGGCTCAGGAATTACTTGAGTTGCAAAAAAGTTTGGAGGCGGCTAGGGCCATACGTCAGGGAAAAGTATATGCTAACTGTTCTTATACTCTTGTCGGGTACTTTTGTTCTCTCTGAGAGGCAGACACAGGGCTAAAAGGACCAGGTCAGACCCAAGGTGACTCTTGTGTTCTGATGTGCAGGTGGGAAAGAGCAGTCACGCTTCAGGTTCTGCCTGGATTGTCCGGACTTGCCAGGCTGTGTTGAACACATAGAATAGAATCGTTCGGGTTGGAAAACATTTAAGACCTTTAAGATTGAGTCCAACCATTAACCCAGCACTGCCAGGTCACCACTAAACCAGTCTCTCAGCACTTCATTTACACGACTTTGAAACCCCTCCAGGGATGAGGACTCCACCCCTTCCCCGGGCAACCCATTCCAGGCTTTGACAAGCCTTTCAGTGAAGACATTTTTCTTAACGTCCAACCTAAACCTCCCCTGGAGCAACTTGAGGCCATTTTCTCTTGTCCTGTCGCTTGTTCTGTGGGAGAAGAGTCCAACCCCCACCTGGCTCCAACCTCCTTCCAGGGAGTTGTAGGAAGTTCAGGAAGTTGTCGGGGAAGACGATAAGAACAACAGAGGCAGTAGGAAGCAGCTCTGGTGCAAACCAGCACGCAGGCACTGCACGATCAATAGCTATTGCAGGCTACCAGAGGAAAAGGAGCAACAAAGAAAAAGACCGCAGCGGAAAAACGGGCAGTTAAAAGCTGCATGAGGGTTTAAACTCCCTAGAAATAGAAGAGTTTTAAACAGCACTTCACTCTGCCTTTGCTAGTAATGGATGTCAGCAAAAGGCAGAGATTCAGAAGGTAGTCTTCTTTCTAACAATAGCTAGCTCTGAAGCTCTTGATGTGTTTAATAGCTTCCACTTAACTCAGTAGAATAGACTGACTGCAAAACTACTAGAAATATTTGAAGATTCCTGTATTCTATAGGAACATTAAATCGATGAAGAGACTTCTTTTTTTTTTCTTTCTTTCTTTTTTTTTTTTTAAACAATATGGGAAAATGTAAGCCTTGAGTACGGAACTGAGGCTGAAAAGCTAGTTTTGCAACCTGGAACAGCGGGAGGAGGTGCTAAGATGTTATGAAAAGAATATGCAAACAACGACAGAGTGTGTGCAATGTACCCAAAGACCTCGTAGAATGAGCTCAGATAGGTTTTTGTGGACAGAACGGGCAACGTTTCAGCAAAAGGTAAAAGGATTGCAATGAAGCATTCATTCATTTGAAGCTGAACTTTAACAGGCAGTAAAATGGTGCTCCTGGACTCACCCAGTCAGAACTGCCAGTAGAAAAGCACAGGTATTATTCAACAAATAAATCTTGGTGTTTATGGCATGTGCCTGTTTCTATTAAATGATAATAAAATTTCTATTAAATGTATGTGGAAAGTAGATACGTGCGCATATAACGTATTAGAAGATGAAATTTGAACAGAGGCAGGAAAAATGAGTATGTTGCTATGTTAAAAGCATGCCCACCCAGGGGCTCAAAAGTATGAGGCAATAGGCACTGAGAATCTAAATAATCTGCAAGATTTAAGAGAAGAGGACTAAAACACAACAAAAATAATAGCAAAATGTAGTTGAGAATCCCTCCAAAGTGTGTACTGATTTACAGTAATATGATGTCATCAAAACTGTTGCCTATTTATTAAGAAATGTTAAATGCCACGATGCTCAAATACATAGGGAGCCTTTGGCCTTTTCAAGAAAATATCTATAATTGGTTTTAAATGTATTGTAATCCCTGTAATTTAAAGGTGATTAGTATTGGATGAAAGCCACCATATGCAATTAATTTCCCCTACTGAAAAAAACCATCTGAACGTGCTGACCTGACAAGCATGGTTCTTTCATACAGTATTTGACAAAAATTCAATAGCTCAAGAGACTAGAACTACTTATTGTCCATCTTGATCTGATAAAAATCCTAGGCAATATGTGTACACTGAGGGCCAGAGTCAATACTACATGTGGGACCTTAAAGAAAATAATGAAAAACTATTATCAAGGTGTGCCTCAAACAATATTATCTTCCAATTTCAGAATGCTTTATTGAACCAGCCATTTTGCTGCTAAGCGTCTGCAAGAGGCCACCACCACCTTTGCCTGTATGGCAGGCATTACACAGGAGCGAGTGAATTTCCCGCGATCCTGCTGGTGTTTTAACCAAATTTCATCGATTCAAGTAAAAGAACAGGTTGTCTTGAAAATGAATACTTCCAGTAAATATGTTTCATACAATCAGAATGATTTCTGACTGTAAATGATATCCGAATAGTTCGTAGGAGTCATCCAAGTTTAGCTTTGATGGGAGAATGGCTTATTCTCTTTAGAATCGGTTGTAGTTGCTACCTGAGTGTGACATGACATAGCCATTTGCACGCCCCGTGCAATATCTAGGGCTGACAGCCCCACAAAAGTAAGGTTTGAATCCAGAAACAAATGTGGAAATGATTGCTTTTAGGGAAGAGTAGTTTAGGCATCGGTTTTCTGGCCAAGAGCTGTAAGTCAGAGCAAGGCTGGTGCCATATTTCTTGCAGTGGTCTTGATTAAACCGTTTTTCTTTTCAAAGTAAAACCTTTTCTTAGAATTTCAGAATCCAGTCATTTATGTTTCCATTGAGAGGAACTTTGTCACAGGATAAAGGTTTAATCCCCAATACACCGTGCATTTTAATCAGTTTAAATCTTTGCCTGAGAACAGACATTTCATAATCAATGGATTTTAATAATTTTTTGGGGGAAATTGCATTAAAGGCAAGCAGTAATACATTTCCGGCTTCCCTCTTCGCTACTATTGGTTTTCTATTTTGTTATTAAGAATCTTAGCATGACACCCAGATCTTTTTTTTTTTTTCCCTCTCAAGCATTCTTCTGCTCTTGATTTTTCCTCGTATGAAGCTCTAATCTTCTGTTTGTGACAACATAATCATTTCCATAGCAGCTAATTGCAGTATTTATAACCACTGATTAGAACTACAGGTGGGAATACGTAGTAAGGATCTACTGATTTAAAAAGAAAACAAGTCCCAGACAAGCCAAAATACATGAGAGAGAACAGAACTGTTTTCACAATTGTGTTTCCAAAGCAATCTTATTTATTTATTTACTTATTTACTATAAACAAGCACAACAGCTGATGTAGACGTTCACTGCTGCCGGACTACTTCTCTGGGCAGAGCCTTTTGGTGACTTGGTTTCCCTTATTCCTGTAAGAGTGTTTAGGGTGATTAAAATTGAATGGGTTTTTTATGTATTTCTGGAGCCACAGAAAAAGAATCTGCGGACTAAAGTTCCTCTCGCTCTGAAGTGTCTTCCTAAGTGACTAGAAACTGAAGCAAAGCACGGAATTTTGCTTTGCCAGCCAATATATATTTGCTTAGAGAGCGAGGAAGAAGGAAATATCAAATCATTTTACTGGATCATTGAAGAAGGAGGTGCTCATTTATCATTTTCCCTGCAAGGGATGCCTGTGGCAGCACTGTCCCAGCAGCAGCACAGCAAGCAGCTGTCCCTCACCTGCATTCCCCACTGCCCTCATCCTCTTGGATCATCCTTTCCCACCCAGCCAGGCAACCCTGAGCTGGATCAAGCAAAGCTGAGAGCAGAGCTCATCTCCTTACCCAGGTTTTTAACTTGGCCATGCGGAAGTTGCTTTTCACATCGTTCCTAAAGCTGTATTTTGCAGCCCTTTTTTCGGATGTGTTTTATGCATCGTAGCCTGGAATTTTTTATTCAGAAATGGATGGGATAATTACGAGGCAGCAGATCCGTAGCTGGCATTTTAGCCCTGAGCATGAGGGTGGACTTTCCAGTGCATCTGTGAAGCTCTTCCTCCCTGCAGTGTATTTTCTGCCTTCAGATTGCAGAAAGGGTGCTACAGCCAGCAGGAAAGATTAAAAAGGGCTGTGACAGTCTATCCCTGAGTGAAAAATAGAGTACAGGCATCAGAACAGTTAGACTTGGCTTAGATAAGGCAAAACTATGCTTTTATTCATTCTTTGTCTTAAACCTATTTCAACCTATATTTCTTTGAGGCTTGGAAATGCTTATTCAGACCTCTGTTGCAAATATCAGACAGAGAGGAGTTTTAATACCAGGTTTTGTGCTGTGGAAGAGTAGAAAATTTATTATGAACTATTTTTTTCTGGCCTGTCACTTTCAACTACCAAATATTGCTCTGTGTTAGGGATTTGTTATTAAATGGAAGCTTGAAAATATGAAAAGGTTCATAATAAAACAAAGTTGAAAATGACAAAGAAATTTTTCCTCCAACTTTTATTTTAGTGGCCCTTATGCCTATGAAAATCATCTTGAATTCAATACTATTGATTATATTACAAGCCCCATTACAGTGACAGCTTGAAGTGGCAAGCTATCAGATTTTGCTTTAGATTCCATTTGTCAGCACTGTAATTTGAGATATATGTATTTTTAACAACATGGTTTTGAAGCTTCATTTGCAACAACTCTGAAGATTTCAGTCATTGATGAAATATGTGTTCTATGCAAGGGCATTATGTTGGGTTCTTTTGTAGTGTAAATAAACCAGTTCCAGACCCATAAATGCAGAAATCTGGATATACACAGTGAGTATTTTTCACGGCAATATGCATGTACATTTATATGACTCAATTCAGAGAAGTCCATGACCCATTTTTGTATTCACTTCCAGTGAATATCCATTGAGTGACTGCAATGATCAATTAAACACGATTTTAATCTCAATTAGAGAATCTTTTGAAATTGCCTGAATTTATTTTTCCACTTATATGGATGAAAATTTTCCTCTAATAGGAGCGTGGACTTGTTTGATGGAAGAAATACTCTTCAAGGGAACGGAAACAAGTGAATATTTGGTATATAAAAGGAAGTAATTTGAAACTGTAATTGTGAAGCAATTGAAATTGCCTTTGCTCCATAATAGATGAAATCAACTGTGGGTAACCAAATGCAAGAGAAAAAAAAAAACCCTCAAAACATTCAAAATTGCTGCAGACAAAGGCATGGACTAAGTGCTTCAGTGTTTTTCTTTCTGCTTGTCAAAGAATGGTCATAAGTAGTATTGAGACTACCGTTCCGTCAGACTGCAGTAGTCCTCACAGAACAATAAATTAAGTGAAATAAATTGCTCAGGAAGATGGTAGAATATGCTTTTGTTGACAACTGGGGAATTGCCTGCCAGTTTTCTATCCTGACCGCTGTGGGATGCCTGCCTGCCTGCAGACACAGGGGTCTGTCAGTGCAGTGGACTTGCCAGCAAGTCTCTTCATGCCCTGTTGCTGCCTGGCCTAAGCCTACTTATTCCATAGGTGCTCCAGAGGGTCTCCCAGTGGGACAGGGAGTCCTCTGGGGTGCTTCTTTCTCCAGTTCCGCCTTCTGAATCCCCCTCCTTTTATCCTGCCGAACAGCCTTGCCTTTTAGACTCCAGGCTGTTATTACTGTTATCCAATTATTTCTCCCTCATTTAGACCCTTTCTGAAAGAAAGGCTGTTTATTTGTGGAGACCTCCACTCTTGCATCTTTGCAGCTCTGAAAAAAATGGGGATCTATTAGTTCATACTCTGTGATTACCTGAAAACAAAAAGCGATGCTGTATCGCAGATGAGCCCCCGACAGAAAATGCTCTGCCTGGAATCCCCAAGGGATATCTCCTTTGTGATCCCTTGGTGACTTTTAAAAAGTAACCAAGGACACACTGCGCATCTGCTGGGTGGCCCAGCAGTTATAGTGCTGTGTTTGTGGTCTTTATTTCTTCAGCCCACTGAACTGCAACTGCCAGCTGCTGAAGTAAGTGCACAAAATGTTTGCCCTTAAGCCCGAGCAGAGTACTTGGGAGAGACAGCAGGGAGGGGAACTTGTGCTGGCTGCTACCAGGACAAGATGTGTGCTGCTCCCCTGTAAAATGCTAGTGCCATCGAGGATAAGAAGCACAGCATTTGTTCATCCAGCTTGGAAGAAGTGAGGATGCCATTTCATATCACCCTCCTGGCCATTTGTCTCCCAGCAGCTCCCCGTCCGTTCAACCTCTTCCCAGACAGAATCACAGCCTCCCTCTCCTTTGGGCTTTGCTACTTATGAAGGGAGAGTAGGGGAGAGACCGGCATAAGTGCAGGTGACCTGCTGCATGCTGGAATAACAGGAGTCCATGACCACAACAGACAGTTAAAGCTGACAGCCATCCATAGGCTGAAGTGTCCATGCCTGAAAGCTCCTGAGGCAACGTTTGAATGTGACACTGAAGTTGCAGTTGTTCACAGGCAATTCAAATAAAAGACCAAGTTCAGCTTTTAAATTGTTTGTAGTAAAAAAATTGACCAGCTAAGTCCTCAAAAGTAGGTGATAAATATATAAAAGCCTATGAAAATACAACATAACCTGTGTTGAGTTCTGTGTTCCTATCTCACTTACGTGATTTCACCAGATGGAACAGCAACTGGTTAAGTGTCTGCTGCAATATCGGCGTTATTATTAACTGATATTTCCTATGCTCTGAAATATAGTGCTGGGGCATGTACTGTTTGCTACCAGCCGAAATATTAGTTAGATGATCAATTACGTCCCTAATTTAACCAGGTTACTTGCTAAATGCTTCTAGGGATTAGAAGTACATTTTGCACCAATAAATAAATAAATAAATATATCTAAGTATACGTGTCCAGCTATATTTTACATTAAACAAAGTGCAATTCTTTCTCCCATTCCTCCACATGGTCTATGGATAGAAAGATTTAACTTACTGGACATATTATTAGAGAGATGATATTATTGGGCTGATTGAATTTGTTTGACTACACACAGATAAAACATTGAGGCAGAGAAGAAAAAACTGGGCAGATATAAAAGCATCTAGACTAGGATTAATCAGTTGTTCCGAATGCTCTTGAGCCACACCATCATAGCAGACAATTCATTCAACTCATAAAAGTCATGGTGTCAGTACGATGAGAGCTGAGCAGATTATTGACTACAACTTTTTTAGCTAATTAATTTAGTCTCTTTGGATCGACAACTGCCTGTGGAAAAATTCTTGAATTTACATGCTTGATTTTACACAGAGGTGGGTTTTCCCCCTCTTTTTGCCTGCTTTCCTACAATGATTATATTGTGAGGAAAAGACTGTGAATATTTTACAACCGAGTTTTGAAGTTGGACCTGTATTATTAGCTGCAGTTTTTTCATATACACGATCTGAGAAAAGTTTTACATTCCTTTGTGAAAAGACTTACGACTACGGGGGGCCTGAAGAAGAGAAAGTGTATTTCAGATTGTTAGCATCTGCCTGGACCACAAGGATTTTATGTTATTTGTCATTCTCAAACCAGTAAGTTAATGTGAGATTTTTATGGCTGAGTTTTGGGCTTCAGATTTATTTTCTTTTTATGGCCTGCACGATCTGCTCACAAAGGAGAAGTCAAAACTCAGCTTTCCTGATAGCCCCGTTTTAGGCTTCCACACAAGGGCGGTGTGGAAAGAGGATCCCCTGACGTATAAAATAGTATGTGCAGTTTATGACAACTGTGGTGTGAGTATTTGAGCATGTATCTTAAGAAATGATTTTCTGCTTGAAGCAGACGCCTTGCAGATTTTCTTGGCAACCAGAAAAGGAATAAACAGCATGGAGGAAAGTGGTTTGTGAAATTTGAGCCAATGTTAGAACACATCATATGGTATTCATTCTCCTGTACTTGAAAAATTAAGTAAGAAACTAAAGAGAAAAAAATGGATAAAAAAGAGAAAGTATTATTTTCACTCAAAAGAACAGTGTAGTTCCTTTGTATTTTTTCCTCTGAAATCTTACTAATAGAAAATGAGCATCCCCCTTTCTGTCCCTTCTCAGTTTCAAGTTTTAATCAGCATTCTGCATCCTTGTTTGATTTCTTCTGGAACTGCTACTTGTTACAGAGTGTTTCACTGTCTATCCTATCTCAAAACGTGTGTATACTCGTCTTTTGAATGTGTCTGATATAATTTCAAGTGTGTTTGCATTTCACTCTGCTTCCTGTCAGCATGTTTGCAATGTGCTCTGGTTTGCTGTGTTGGTTTTAAATATGTTTGTCCAACTGATTATGTGATAGACCTTTATTTTTCCTCTTCGTTATTGTAATTTGTTGGGGTGGGGTGGGGGGTTGGGGGTGGGTGTGCCCTGCATATCAACTGGTGCTTTAAAACATCTTAATATCTGTTCATTTGCAAACACTGGAGAGAACTTCCATGTACAATGGGAGAGGATCTAAGGGAGAGAGAGGAAGAAATACAGCTAAACAAGTGGGGATAAATGAAAGTGAAAGATTTCTTGAGCTTCAGAATTTTGAGACTGGAAAGAAATTGCAGCTGTGTGCACGCAAACACCTGGGGGCAGGTTTTCTTCTTTAGTCTGGCTCATTCTAAGTGCTAAGGGCAGACTAGTGGAAAAGAAAGAAAATTACAAATATTTGTTGTCAAGATCGCAGCAAAGGAAGACAGAAAGAGGACAACGACAAGAGAAGGACCTAGGAAGAAGATGGATATGTACAGAAGTGTGTATCTTACAGGTGACACAGGTATGTAAGGGCCATATTAAAAAAAAAAATAAAAAAAATCAGTAATTGGAAATCCAGTAGGGAACAAAGTTGGTAAGTAGTATGAAACAAAGAGCCTACTTCTTTCATTTATATGTAACTGAAAAAGAAGAGGAAGGATTTAACGGAGCCAACTTTTTCATTTCTCCAGAAGATGCTGTTTTATCTGGGGTTGTGACAGAAGTTACATTTTATATTCCCTTTATATTTTGGCAAGGAGCTGACACTTTGTTATTTACATGCATTATGTGGTTATGTTTCATTACACAGTATAATAATATGACACAGCTAAATGACAAAGTCCCTGGTGAACATTTTAAGCGGTACACATCCCAGGACTGCAGTAAACACGCTAAATTACAAATTCATGGGCTGGTGAATATGGCCATTCAGCGATACAGGAATGGCTCCTCTTAATAGGCAGGACGTTCTGCTGAAAGGGCATGGGCAATAGGACAGTGGTTTATTTCTTTATTTACATAAAGGCTAAGGATAGAAGCCCTCAAGGAAAGAGCACACAAATTTATTTAAAACACTAGGCAGAGGAAGCTCGTAATTGTAAAGAGTCAACCAGAGTGGGAAAAATCCTACAGACTTTAATGCTGTTTACGCCGGTATCTTGTACAGTTACAAAAGGAAGGGGAATTGAACTCACAGGTTAATAGCAATTGAAAGGCAGGGCTGAGTGAGGAAATACTGAGATTTCTTTAGTAACCGATTACTCAAAGGCCTCAGTCAACTATAAATAACAGCCCCAGGGGGCTACACATGGATTTTGAACTTGATCCCTTCGCCTCTGCCTATTATCCTCTTTGTCATCTTCCTGTGCCCCTAATATTTGCATGATGTCACACCATTTTCATCTTTGGTATAAGATATGTTACCTTTTTCTCCTGAGTTTTACTAAGAACTGTAAAATATCCTGTGGTTGATGAAACAATGAGATAAACCAAAAAGTACTATGTACCTTTTTATTTTTCTTCTCTATGAAACAGGAGAAGGCAAAAGGAACGGAGGGAAAAAAAAATCGGCAGCTAGAGAAGAAAACAAGAACAAATAACTCCCAAGCCTTTTCTTTAAAATACACTTTGGTTTAAGGGTTCTAATTATTATTCATGTGAAGCTACTGTTGATCGCAGGTGATTATTCTATAAGAAGATGATTTAACATCCACCTTTCCCACAACAGGGGGTTTGGTTCTGTTTTTCTACACAGGCTGCATTTTTTGAATTCTCTACCAGATACGGAATGCATCCTCAATAGTCAAGGATCATACAAATGACCTAGTGGTCCCTCACTCTGCAAGAAGTTCAAACTGGTGAGCCCCTTGCTGCTACGATGATCCCAAGCTATCCTCAGGCTAACAGCTTCACGGCTCACAGTTAAAATAAAAGGAGCAGAAATTGTTCTAAAATGTCACCATGAAGGTAATGGAGTGCAGGCTGTGGAAAATGAAGAACTAAAAGTGATAAGAAGACTGGCTTCAGAAACATGAATCAAGGAAGGCTTTGTTTTACGTTAATTCTTCGGGGTTATATAAAGAAAGAAGACTGCAGAGCTGCAACCATATGTGTTTAGACAAAAATAACTGAATTACTGTAGATTAACTGAGAGCTGGCTCAGAACTTTAAATAAGAAGTTATGAAAACACCATAGTAACAGGAGGGTATATGTAGGCAAGGATAATAATTCTTTAAGATCAGAGAAGTTATATTCTGCAGGCAGAAGGACTTGCCAGGACAGCAGTGGTCTGGATGGAAGCGTACGATGGAGAAGGGACAAACTGTGTGATAAAGAAGCGGATAAAAACACCCAAACCTGTGTGAAAAGAGACAGGTCAGGAAATGTTTGCACGCATAACAGATCCTCTTAAAGAGGCACATCATTAATCATGAAGACTTCAATTACCCTGGCATAGACTAGGATAAAAATCGTGAAATGACTGTGGAAAGTTATTTCTGCAAGTAAAATAGAGCTATTTCCTTTTAAATCTGCTGAGCGATCAAGAAGGCCAGACATGTCTGCGGATGTACCCCCAAGAAAATAAGATATATGTGATAAATGAGATAAAAGTTGGTGAAAATTTGATTCTTGCGATCGTAGAGCAACAGCATCAAATCGTAGGCACTCAAGAGAATATTTATAAAGATAGAAGTACAAAAATATTGGACTTTAAAAAGGCAGAGTATGAAGAATATGAAATATATGGAGAGTAGTGTGCAGGATATTAAAAAACATGCTAAGTGCATGTTGCAGAAAGAGAAGCTACTTAGGAGAAAACAGAGAAAAGATAAAAATTCTTTCATTTTCACCGGTGTACAACAACATTAAACAGTACTTGGGAAGATTCTCAGGTGGCATAAATATCACTCCATTTCCTTGGCCCGTTCACACCAGCTAGAGATGGTGCAGCATGTCAGGCAAGATTAAGGTAAAAAGAAAATCAGAAGATTTAAAAGTCAAATATGCTGCACAGAGAGGATTATACTAAAAAAAAACCCAAAAGTGGTAGAAGAAAGAAATGAGAATAGCTACATATACATACCTCAAAAGCAATTTGACTAACGGAAAAAGCTTTTGTTTTAATGAATATGCAAACCAGGTATTTTTTTCTGCTTATGATCCCTGCTGGTTTTATATGTAATTCCACCACTAGTTAAAAAGCTCAGGTGATGATAAGCTACATATAGACCGTTTAAAGCAACGCCTTCATGTAAAGTATATTAGGCAGAAAAGGCTGCCATTAGTTTTTATGACCTATGTGTCCGCTGACTTCAAACAACACCAAAAAGCTGGCTGAAGGGAACGAAGTGTATCTTACAGTTCACAAATAAAACAAGAGCAGTAGGAGGGCTTTAAGCTATTTAAAGAATTTCATGGACTTTAAAAGCCATTCTTTGTGAATCACGCCGTCTTTATGAACACTCAGAATTTAGTTTTCTTAGAGGTTGACAAGTTGAAAACTTCCATCGCAAAACTAGCGTATTAACATTTCTGTGCTATTTTGTAGAAAAACTAAGAAAAGATTTCCGTATGAGAACAGAATACAGCCTAGCACAGAGGGAGTCCCTCACTAGTGCAGAACTGAGAAAACTGCTGAGGATGTGAGTAAAAACTGCAGCAACAACTAAACATTTGCTTCCTTTGAAAAGTTAGAATTCGTTGTAGGGTAGAAACACCCAAAGAGGCCAGGAGAAAGTTGGGTTTTAAAGTTTAAGTTTACAAAGAATCCTGAGAGTATCGGAGTCAGTTCCACTGGAAACTACTAGACTTTGTGGTGATCTAAATGAGAAAGCTGCAAGGCTGACTGAAACACAACTGTCTCACAAATGTTTACAGCAAAAATATTCAAGATGCTGTGATGTAAAATAAGAGAGGAACAATGTTCTAAAAGGAGACCTTATTGGAAAAACACCCTGTATTTGTTATATACGGTTGGACAAACACGTGAAATTCTCCACATCATCTCTAAAAATAAACTTCTACATTGAAATCTGTTAGGAGGCAGCAAATCTGTAACGTTTTGTAACCTAGGTAAGGGCACTTTTTAAATGATAGACATGTCCTGATGCTTTTTACCAGATTGCATCCTGCGAAGGAATCATTTCTGGGCAGGACTGAGCTTATTAGCACAGCTAACAGTGGAGAGATACAAGGAAATATATTAAGCAGAGGGCACACGTCAGAGGAAACTGTTGTGATGGAAGGATTATGCTGCTTTCTCCCTTACTTGGAGCAGGGCTCATGGGGACCAAGGAGAAGAGCAGAAAGGGAGAGGAGACAGCTTCTGTGGAGGGCAGGGAAGTCTACTGAACAGACTATTCGGACACTGAGAAACAGTGGAGTTTCAGTCAAGGCTTTTGACAGGGTGAGACTCCATGTCATATACTGCCTTCTTTTCCACTGTCCCCATTATGTTATTTCACAACTTTATTCTCTTCATAAATTGTCCTGCTGGAGAAAGAATTTATTATAAGCTGTACTAGATAAATAGGTGAAGCGTTCAAAAAATGCCCTGAATCAGGAGTCTAAAAAAACCCTTTGAGAAATGGAACTAGAGTCTGAAATACCAAAATACATTCCTCCTCAGCACTGGGAAGCCTAAAATACTTAGGTGGCTGCTGCCTGCTTGTAAAAGCAAAATCTTCTGCCTCTAGGCACGGGAGGGAGCGTGTGCCTCCGTCTCACACCACCTGAGCAGAGGGCCCTGACTGGAGCACGTCCTGGCTCTCTTGGTTCCCTTCCCCAAGGATCAAAACCGCAGCTAAGCAGAAAAGCAGCTGGTGCCTGCCTGGGTTGCACCCTAACAGGGACTGAGCTGGGGTTGGGATGTACAGCCTGGCACCTACAGTACAGACACCAACTCCTACTTGCCTAAGGAAAACTGAGAGCTTCTGGTTTCGAAGGAAGGATTTAAGTTATTTACATTTCAGTCTTGCTACTTTGTGTTTTATGCAAATATGCCTGCATATCAAAAGAGATTTTAAAAAGTATTTCAGGAGAGCAGATGGGTAAAAAACTTTATATCGGGCGCAGATGCCCAGGCATTGGCAGCGAGTGGCTGCAGGGTCATCTCCATGAGGAGAGGCCGGGACTGTCCCATGCCGGACACAGTTGGTTCCAGACAGTTCCAACAGACCCACCACAGGGCAGAGCTGAACCCCTCAGCCAAGACGGCGGCTACTCTGCAAAAAAGTATTTAAAAAAGGGCAAAAAATGCCACATAAGCAGAAAAGAACTGAGAAAATCAGTGAGAAATAGCGGCACAAACTGGTGAGAAGGAGCAGGAGCTCCAGGTGCCACAGCAGATATCTAAACTGCAGCCCATGGACAGGCCCATGCTGGACAAGATGGATATTTCCTGAAGGAACTGCAGCCTGTGGAGAGGCCGCGCTGGAGCAGCAGAGAGGACAGCAACCATCGTATACTGACTGCACTTTCTCCCAGCTCCCATCCTCCCTGTGCTGCTGGGAGCAGAGGAAGGATATGGGAGCGAAGGAGTGCCCTTGAGCCTGGGAGAGTTGTTTCAATACATTGTTTTAACATTTTTCTTTGTTTCTCACTATCTGCATCTGCTTTAAATGAAAATAAATTTGTTTTCCCTAAGTCAAGTCTGTTGTGCTCACAGTAGTAATTGGTAAGTGTCTGTCTTGACTCACAAGCTTTCTTGTTGTTTGATTTTCTCTCCATTTATTTTTTTTTCACTTTCTAAGTGTGATGATCACTTTTTGCTTCTGTTTGACACCTTAAAATGCCAGTTTCTCTGTAAATGTGCTGTGACTTGTGGCAGAGAATCATATAACATTCAAATATAGCTGAAATAATCCCTATCTTGCTTGGATCGACTTTCTTCTCCATTTCTAATCTCTGAAAATGCTTCACACGAAAACTTCAAGTTCATAACCCCTCCCCCCCAAAAGTCAAAAGTAAGACTCTAAAAATTTCCACTCATCACAAACTGTCACAATAAGGATGATGCAGTGACAGAGCTGGAAAGGTCTTCAAAAGAAATATTTTAAGTCCTATATACTAAGAAATAGAAAAGAACAGAATAGGAGATCCACAAAGATTCGTAATCAGATAATATCCTTAATAAAAGGGATTTTTTTTAAACTGAATTTTACAGTCTGGCAATCTACCCAGTGTCACAGAAAAGTGGCTGAATTAAGCTAGCCTATAGAATGAAGTGTGATGGAAGAGAGCAGATACATGCTAGAGAGAGAGAAAAAAGCCTCAGGCAGAGAGCAAAGCTGTATGAAGAGAAAGCTGGGCGTACACTCAAGCACACACACGCAATACAATATTCCTATATCCGTGTTTACTTTAAAGAGATATTTTTCTGAGAAATAAATTACAGCAGTAGGTGAAAAGCCTACGAGGGAATCGGATAGATGAGCAGTGCTGTAGAATTCTGTCTCCTGTACCAAGGGAAACTATCCATCATAGTTACTGTCAGTGTTGACTGTTATAAGGAATCGAGAGCAAGTGAAACTGCTGGGCTTAAAACAAGAGTAATAACAACTGTCTTAGTGGCACTGCAGCTTGTAAGCTGCTGTGAGGTGAGGTTGGTGGACAGAAAGAGAGCTAGCATATCATCCATAAATCATTAAGCCTAAGCAGAGATACAGTTCCTTGGCTTTTCGGCCAATCAGGAAATCAACCTGAATTTTCAGGAGTACAAACGAGACATATTGCACAAGGGCAGTCAGTGA
The DNA here is from genome assembly GCA_013396935.1 of Baryphthengus martii. Classification (NCBI taxonomy): domain Eukaryota; kingdom Metazoa; phylum Chordata; class Aves; order Coraciiformes; family Momotidae; genus Baryphthengus; species Baryphthengus martii. Next base: position 60,400 of record VWZK01022025.1, on the reverse strand, counting down.
ATCGCCAAGTTTCTACAAGACAGGTTGATAAAGCATCTTCAACTTCAACGTGCCAGTTTGTACTTAAAATAGGGAACTTGTAAGCTGCCTTCAAGTGTCAGTTCCATTGCACGTGTTACCCAGGTCAAACACTTTTTACACATTTTGGAGCTTGGAAGATTATGCACTCATCGAGTTACCCTTTTCTGGAATGCTACTGAAGATGGCAGGAGAGGAGACCAGGATGTAGAGCAGGTTGTACATTTTTTTTGGTCTTTCTTACAGGCCCTCGGACAAAATAATTAGGTCAAAAATAATTAGCAGATACTTACAGGAACTCCCCAGCATCTACCAGTACACTAAATTTATTGCACTTACGTGTTTTAAGTCAATAGGAAATGGCAGATATAAAAGATATTTCAAAAAAACACCCACAAAACAGGACAAGAAAATGCAATTCTATTCTTGAAAAGGTTGTCTATCAAATCACTGCCTCAAGTTTTACCTCGCTGACAGTCCTAGTTTAGATTGTAAGAGGTGTGCTGAGCGGATCTTTCTAGAATCGAAGAAATCCTTCAGTTTCAGTTTTCCTTTTTCTTCATACAACTAGATGATAAAATACAGGGGGTTTTAAGTTTACATATCCTCTTTTCAGTTATTTTTGTTTGGGATTTTTTTTATGCTTCACGTATAGCAAGTAGCAGCAAAGGAAGATGTAGTAATTACCGGTGAATATATTCCATAAAAGAAGAATATAAGGGGAAAAGAAAGAGTTACAAGTAATGAAGTAGCTTTATAGATTGTCTCCACCACAGCAGGCAGATACATTTCCAACCTGCCAAGGAAACTATTCACTACTGAACATACCCTGGGCTTCTTAAATTGGCAAAACTCTTGTTGACTTATAGGCAATGAGAATTTTGCCTGATAAAGACTTTAGGATATGGCTCTATCTGAACTAGCTAGGGCATGAATGTTAAATAAGACTTATGGCCTGATGAGGGGTTTTGTGCTTGAGGCTGTATTTCCAATGTGTATTTATATATTCAATTTTCTGCATTCAGTAGTTGTACTTTGGTAGATATATGAGCTGCACAGTAGCTGCTTGATGGGTAATGTGATCCTTCTGCTGCTGCTACAGAAACACATAAAGAAACCTAAATTTCATGCAGGGTGCTTAGTGCCCATCTCATTCCATGTGCTATATTTCAAGAGAGTATGTCATTTTCATGGCTTCCCTGCAAACTTTTTTTTTTTTTTCTGACACTGACACAAAATATTTTACAAGGGCTTGCAGCATTTCTAAAGAGATGGACAACTGAGTCCACATGCTACAGGCCCTGAAGAGGAAAGTAGCGAAAGAACGTACAAGGGAAAAATACAGTCTGCCAGCAGGAAAGTATCTTTGCTTTAGAATGGCATTTTTTTAAATTTAACTCAAGGCAAGATAAAATTAAGCTCAAGCAAACTGGAAATATTTTTCATTTTGTTTTGTTTATTGCTTACCACCCATCTTTCCCCAATACTCACACGGTATTTTCTTATTTTCTCTTTTGTCCAAAAGTAGATGTTTTGAAAGCTACGATGTGTAAACTGCAAATGATTGACTAGATCTTAAACCCCAAGTATATTAAAAAATTGGAAAAACATGGTTCCTTATCAAAACCTGAATCAAAGTTTGCATCATTAATAGCCCATAAACACTCAACATATTGTTCTTGCACCGTGATCTGCCTTACAATTCCTGGATGATTTATCATAAGCATTTCTAAATGACTCTTAAAAACAAACACAACATTTCATTCTACCGTATACCAACATAGTAAGGTAAAAAAAGGTATTTTTCTTTTGGCAGAACAGTCCTGGATGTTCTCCAAACTGTTTTTCCGTGACACAGAACAGCTACACAATTCTAAAAATGCCCTTGTTGGTTTAGTTTACTTCATTTCAAGAACCTGTATAAACTACAGTACTCAAGGTGCTTTTGTTATAGTGTACAATTTATCCATTGCAGTTGCATCAAGATTTTCTTTGTGTGGGGAAGACATATAACATGGGCAGGACAAGGCTAATGTGCTGCAAGAGAAAAATTTAGAGAACTGATACAGTTCCCAAGTGCCAGGAAAAACTGAGAATGGACTGGTGAGGTATTCAGGCTGGGAGGTACTCTTGTTGTTGAAAAAAAAAAAAATAGTGAGATGTGTCCTCTTTTTAAAAATTAATAAAATGTTACAACACTCAGACAAGCTTCAATGCCACTTCAGCAAAGAGAACTCAAAAATCGGTTAACAGATTCAGATGGAGAGAGAGAGAGGGGGAAGGAGGGAGGGAGACACACACATGCACATAGACACATAAAAATAAACCTTATCTAGGTATTCTACTCAATTTCTCCAAATGCCCAGGCTTTGTTAAAAAAAAAAAATAAAAAAATCGGGACCTGGAGTTTAACTAGCATCTCTCTTTTTCTGTTTTTTATTTTTTGGGTTTTTTATAGCTCTTCCAGATATAAACATGTCCCTGTGATTTGCAAACATATATCTCTTTCCTAGTCATAACTCATTTCATGTGGAAGTGCTCATTATCCTAACTCATTGCATATGCAAATATGTGAATCACAACTCATTTTTCCACTGAAGCAGTTGGGGTCAACACACTTGAGTAGCTACCTTTATCAACCAGCTACTAGGCTGTGACTGCTTAAAAGCCTGATAGCAGATCTCTTCCACAGAGACTTATTTTTCATTTTCTTCGTTGTCTAAAAGGGAGAATATATATGATAGCTGTGATCATCTTAAAACTGTACTATAAATCTTATATTGCCCATCCGATACAAAAGACAATTCCCTCAGATTCATAACTTACCTGAAAACCAAACATCAACGTCATCGTTCCAGAAGTCTTCCTTCCTGCCCATGGCAGGAGGGTCAAAACTAGATGATCTTTATGATCCCTTCTAAATCAAACCAGTCTATGATTCTACCATTCTAAGTCATTTGTATATTAATTTTATATCTATTAGCATATTTATATCTATTAGCATATTTATATCTATTAGGATATTTTTCCTCTTTTTTTTTTTCTTTCTTTTTTTCCTTTTTTTTGCCCTCTTTTGAGGGCTAAGGATGAGTAACAAACACATAGTGAACGTACCAAACATCTTAGGCTCATCCTACTTTTCGGGATCCAGCCAAAAAATAAAGCTCCTGTCTCACTGACACATTAAGCAACCACACGGCTGCAGTGAGAAACTGTGTGAATAATTTATCATTTGCAAACAAAAATGACAAGTATTGTGCATAACAATGTGTATCATCAAAAGAGACCTCTTTTCAAATTGCCTCCTGATTACTTACACAAGTTTAAGAGAAATGACTATGTACCGGTTGTAAATTATTAACTTTATTTAAAAAATAAATCAGCCGGAATAAGCACTTATTATATCACATAGCAATTATATAATTATCCCTCCTCCAATCCTTAACTGAGAATTTTTTTGTATGGGGAAGACATACAAGAGGAGCCCACGGTTGCCTTTACTAAGTGCTCCTGCCAGGCTGCGTATCACCAATTTTCTGTTGCAGCTGGGAGTTCTATTAAATATAACAAAATACATTTTGTCTGCAAAGAAGCTCATGAAAATTTCCCATGTTGGCCGAGGTAGATTCGATCAGCACAAGAATGGGAAAAGCAAATCAAAGAAAATCTCTTGGGCTGAGGGTTGTAACCTAAGCTTTTCTTTTTAATCCCACACAAGCAGACCCGCACTGACATCTCAGATATCCGCACTACTCTTGCTTAAGATAATGCAAATGGTATGTGCCCATCTTGGGATGGTGCCATGACCCTGTGCATGTTAGCTCTAAGTCTAGTAAAAAAAAATAAAATGTGTTCTGAACCACTCCACGGATTAAATGGTGGTGCCTGTGAAGCCAGTAGGATCTTCAACTTTGGCTTCCACAGAACTGAGATTTTACTCTGTCTCTTTTGAATGTGGGCTACTGACTTTGTTGAAGGAACAGGTTCTAACAGATTCTTTCTTTCTTTCTTTTTTTCTTTTCTTTTTTTTTTCCTTTTTTATTTTTTTAAGATTTGCCTTGAAGTAAGTCCATGTGAAAGATGTTAGTAGCCATGTGGTCCTGGAGACTCATTTTTCTTCCCTTCAGCCTCAGAGTAGTTTCAGCAAGGAAAAGCTTTCTTGTACTATCATACCAATATGCACCAGCCTTCATCTGCAAGGATGGCCTCGGAGAGTTCAGACTCCACACCTCTTCCGCTTTTTTCTTTTTTTTCTATGTTTTTATTTTTTTTTTCCCCTCAGTGTGAGTATCACGTTTGTTTGGATGAACACTCTAGCTCAAAGACTGAAGCAACTTTCTGAGAAAGGGTTCCTTAGGATGCTCACCCAAATACAGATCTAATTGGATTGCAATGAGGTTTATTCTATACTTAGCACTACATAACCTGCATAATTTTGTCATGAGTTATTGATGTCTCCTGTGAGATTTTTTTTCTGTATCCAACCAATCTAGAGGCTGCTGAATGTTTCTGAGTCCTTGGGCAACTTTAAATAGGCATTTGTATTAAAAGGAGGGGAAAGAGAATATTCTTTTTACTTTTTACACCTCTGTATACTTCATGATGGTTGTATTCAAGCTTCAGTTCTCCTCTAACTTGGATATATTAATTAACACAGGAGTCATCCCTACCAAGCTTGGATCAAATGGTGGCCGACATTCACGTTCCAAACTTGAGTCCTTTGCTGCTGCCTCAAGGCTTGTCCTTGATATAATGTTGATTTCAATCATGAAACCCAAATCACAGAAATAAGACTTCTTTATCCTTCTTATTATGTACTTAATATACTCCTGTATATTTCTCAGTGACTTAATATGACCTCTTTATACTTCTTAGCTCCTTTTAACTTCCATTGACACACAAACTCCCTCTACTCAAGTACAATTGTATTATAAGAGGAAAAGCACAGGCTAAGGCTTGAATGGCTGTAATTCATTACCTGACAACATGACAATTTTATAGTACAGATGCAGCCCAGCAGTCAAGTATTACCACTCTGCCTGCTGGCAACACATAAGGAGAAATCGCACGGGGGACTCTGTCCTGGTACTTATTTCCCACACAGAAAATATGCAAAAAGAGCCATATTTATAGACTTTGTTTTATGACGTGACAGTTCCTACTTCAGTATGAAGGGACATATCCCCTGCAGGAAATATTTCTTTTTTTCTCTCTCAAACACTATTTCATGCTTGAAGGATCCTTGCAAACTCTTAGTCCATTTATGTGCAGATTTCTACTGTCCTGTTTGTCACTGTCCTGACCTCTGTTGCAACTGCTGGAACAAGTGTTACCAACAAGAACCAAAGAATAACAAAACTGTATGGTACACACCATCACGTTTGTTACACGAACAATTCGGGAAACTTGACATGGTTGGCAGCCTAACAATATGAAGCACAGGTGATTTTTTTCAAGGTCCTCTTCATTTATATAGCTGATCTGGATGCCTTATTCCACTCCAACTATTTCAAAGAATTTAAAGAATGTTCAGTGGAAAAAAAAGGAGGACTTCAATTGGAAGTGTGTGAAGTTTAGAACTAGTATTGAACTTATCTCAATATCCACTGGAGATGTTTTCCTAATCTTCTGTTTGTTTTGAAATTCCTGTTTAAGAATTTAATTTAATGTCCCTCCCTACTTTCTGCAGCACGGTAAATAGAGAAGAATTATATATGACCTTATACGTTACATACTTCCCCTTTTCACTCCCTCTTTTCTAAAGGAAAGAATCTTAAATACTCATTTAAAACAGTTATCTGTCCATACATTTGCCTCATTGTTCTCCTCTCTATTTTTACCTTTTCTACCATTTTCTTCTTTGTGCTGGAGCAGAGGGTGTGCATGTGAGGGGGAGACAGAAGGAAGTAGCACAGCAAAATTCTACTTTGCATTCAAAGCTGATATACCACACGCTTTTTTTTGGCTGCGGTTATTTAGGTCTCCATTTATCCATCAAAACTATCTACATTCAATGACAGAGCTGTCACTCAAACAGAACTATTCAAAATGACTCCTGAATCTCTTAGCAATAATGTCTAATTCAGCTAATTCTTTACAGATATCTGCTTTGTGCTGGTTTTCCTTATACGGGTAACTTTGCGTTTTTCAGCACTGGATTTCAGTTGACATTTTCTTGCCAATGACTCAGTATCATGAGGTGCTCCTGAAACTCGTTGCAGTCAGTTTAATTTAAACTAAACTAAAGAATTTTATTACAAAAAAAAAAAAAAAGCAGCAAACTGTCATTTATGTTGTGCACATAGAGGTCTCTGAAGGATGGCAACAGTTGCCTCTCTGAATCATGGCAACTTATAATTTTTTCTGCTGTTGGTTTTCCACCTCTTAGTTCGATATTAGTCGACAAAGAAGTCTTTCCTTTCTTCCCATCTCAGTTTATGTCAACAAGACCCTTGATGAAGGGTTTCATGATAAACTGTCAAGATCCAAGTGCACTCTCTCAACTCCATAACCTTTTCTCATGCGGTTTTATAGGATCATTCAAAGACCTTTCATTGACCTGCAAGCCCATACTTCCTCCAAAGCCACATCTTTGCTTCCATGTTATCTGATTTTTGTTCACATATCCAGCTCTCTTTATTACAGTTTGCAACGAGCTTACCCAATACAGGAGCCAGGCTTGTCGGCCTGTAGTTCCTCCAGTTCCTCTCAGGGCCTCATTCCCTCAGTAGGGCCATTCGGTACACAACACAACTAGTGTTTCATCGGTCTTTTACAGCTTTTCCTTCAGAAACACCAGCTGATCTGGGCAATCTATTACTAAAAACTTGATTTATTTTTCCTCTGAAAACTTTTCAATGGCTCTTCAATTTGAGAATTTTTCCAGCTTGCACCCTATGTGGAACAGGTCTACTGTGGGAATCAACTTGATCACTTTTGTAGAAAACACCGAAGAAAAATATTCAGTTTCCCTGCTATGGTCTTGTTTTCTCTAAGAGCACCTTTAACACTCTGACCAGTTATCAGTCTGGCTTCTCGGCAGACTTTCTGCTTCTGATGTGCCTGAAAGCTTTTCTTAGTATTTTTAGTCCCTTAACAACTTGCATGCCAAACTATTTTTCATTCTGTTTTTTGAATTCTAAACTGCTACTGTTTATTATCATTCCTATTTTCCTCATCAGAGTTGGTTTTCCTTTTCCTTTGTTTTAAAGATACATATATATATATTTGTAATAGCTCTTCTATTCTACTGTTTAATGGTACTGGCTTTTTCTGGTCCTACTGAAGTCTGTTATTATAGGAGGCATAAATATTCTCTGTCTTTCAAAGATGAGGTCTTTAAACCATCTGCACACTCTTCCAGATTTAGAGAAGCCATTTCATTTTATAGAGATTCACTATTACTGGCTGAGACAGATCTTAACCTCATTTCACTTTATATTTTGATAATGATACCATTTCTGTGTTGGCCCAGTTTACTCTGTCATTTATTATACCTTTTGTCTTCTTGTAGTGCACCGACGTTTATCCATCTTCTGCCAGAGCCCTAAGATACTTGGCATGTCAAGACACTTGGCCTGTCAAGATACTCCCCAAAATTAAAAACTCTGTTTCTTTATCTAAGTTACTCAACTCCAAGCAAGTCTTATATTCCATTTCCCGTAACATTCTTTCAACCAAATAGTGATATCTGGCCTAAATCTATGTTACTAAGGATTTCTTAGTTTCAGACCTTTTCACTTAGTAGTTTATCTCCAGAATCCACTTCGTGTTATACGCGTAACGCTGGATTGGCTATGGCCAGTGCATCATCTTTATGCTTGTCCGATAAGCTGTCATCACTGAAATTATGAATTCCACCTTCTGTAATATATAATATTCAAAGTACTTTGATGCATATCTCCCCTGCTACCCTACTCACCACCACGAGGTTTTTGGCTGTCATAAGGTGGAAGGGTCTTATTGAAGATTTTGCTCCCAACTCCTTGGCTTCCTTGCCCACCACCTCCATAGGGTAAATGAACTATTTTCTCATGACATTCAGTCACGAGCCAATTTACTAACCAGGAAAAGAATGAACTGCACGGTTTTGCCATTCACACAGAGGAAAATGGTTAATAAGGGTTTGTGTGTCAACATGAAAAGGGTGACCACAAAGCGAGGAAATGGGTTGCTCTTTTGGAGACGTGGCTAAAGGCTTGGATTTTAAATGCCATAGTCTTTGATCTTATGTAAAAGCGGTCGTGTATAAGAAAAATCTTAATAGCCCTCCGGTAATGAATCTCTCCTCTCATTGCAATAGCAAAAAAAGGGTAGGAACAAAACCCATCTCATTTAAAATTCAAATCCTGATAGACCTCAGGTGTCCTTATTAGTTTCTAGTCCACCGTGGTAGAAGATGTCAAAGGATCCGGGATGGTAGAGTCTAAAACTGGAAATATTTGTCACAAAGATTGCCATTCCACCGAGGCTCTACTCTCTTTCGAAAAATAATTTGCAGTTATTTGTCTTGAAAAGTAAAAGGCCAAATAGTTGCTTCACAGTCGAGTTATCAATAAAACTCCCTTTCTCCATCCTGCTTCTAATGAATTCTACCTTGCTACCAAGCAAAAGCAAGCTAATGATCACAGAAAGAGAGAGACACCCACAATAAAGCTTTCCTCTAAGGTGTGCAGCAGGGCCCATCTCTTGTTTGAAATGCATTTTAGCTGGTAGTCCCAGAGGAAGTCAACATTCTGAGCAAAAAAAAAAACAAACCCAGAGAGCTTTTTTTGATGCCATCGTTAATCAGGTCTGTTAGTTAAAATGCCTAAACATTTTTTTAAGGTGATTGAGGACAATGACATTTAAAATGTAACATCCCAACACGCTGCTAACGTGTTCTTAAACATCTATCTTATCTTGAGTGACTTTGGGCCACATGAGCAAGAATTTTTCAAAGAATCATCTAAAAATTATTATGCAGCAAGTCTGTTCTCCCTGCACTTGGTATGTATCACACATAACAAGTTCAGGTGTAAGTGCTGCTGTAACAACTCCTTGAATCTGACACCTGATTTTTTATTATGTTTAATGCATGTTGAACGTTAAGAAAGGGGGGTTTGGTCAAGAAATACAATGAGCTAGTAGCAGCTATAGAGAAATACAAGGTGATCTGAGATGTTTGTCAAGTACTATCCCAAAAGACAGCGGCCTGGAGAGAAAGCACTAAAGCCAAAGAATAATCTGAAACTTGTATTCCTGTCATTGGACATGAAGGACAACTTTAGAAAAACATATCCATAGCACAGACATCTGATATGTGATCTATTTGAAGGCAGCAGTGTGTGAATGACACCCAAGGCACATTCTGCGGAGAGGGAAGAAGTCGTTGAGTTGTCACTAAAGCTGTATTTTTTCAGACAGGCAAATGAGAGTGAAGACTCTTATCCTCAGCTAGGCCAGGTGCTAACCATACACTCTGCCCCAGCCACCCTGCTATGCCCTATGTGCAAAAAAAAGGTAAAACTTGGCTGGTCTTGTCTCTCTGTTCGCTTCGGGCTCTCCATGAGCAGTTACATTTCTTACATTTTGCTTAGCACCTTAATTCTACATCTACATAAAACGTGAGTTTGTTCTGGAGTGCCAATGAAAATGCAATAATAACAGCACTAGAATCCGAATGATGCCTTTCAGATCATCCACTTTCTCTTTTCTTCTTACTTTATATTTTGGATTTTAATAACTTCAGAGCCTAAATCAAGTCCATAGCCAGGAACTTTGCCCTGATGTTCAGCTTGTTTATCCAAGTTCTTTGTCAGCTTGCAAGCCTTCTGCCCTCTTAACTCAGTCAACTGTTAATTAATCACCACTGTTAATTAATCACTGCTGTTTCAAGCAGTTTTCAGGTCAGGTAGTTATTCTATCCACAGTCATTTGGCTTAATCGCCCACAGAAAATTTCATGAAATAATATCAAATGCTGTAACAGATTGTTTCTATCTTTGAGCTCTCTTTCCCAATATTATTAATGTCTTATATCACCATATACGTGTGTGTATAAAATTATACTTTTCTGGTAAGATTCTTTATAAACTAATAGTACATGTTTTCCACGTTACGATAATAAAAAGGCTGAAAGAAACAACCAGAATTTTTCTAAGTGAGGATCTAAAGTTCAGCTACATTTTTAGAAAGAGTAGGCAATATTTGGGAAGCATGAAGGTGAACAAGAACTCCTGGTGTTTTAAGAGCTCAGTCTGTTAGGAACAGTAAGGCTCTTATTTCACCATCCCTTCATTTGTCTCAGGTGCCAGCACTCAGCTGAACCTAATGGTAGGTAAAAAGCCTATTTGCACTAGGGCATCCAGAAAGGCATTACCAGAAAGTTTTGGAATTATTTATGAGCTATTATTTACACAAGAAGCTAGATAATCTTTGCTGGTCACTGGGCACCACTAAAAAGAGCCTAGCTCCATCCACCTTCCACCCTCCCTTCAGATGTTTATATACATTGATAAGATCCCCCTGAACATTCTCTTCTCCAGGCTGAGCAATTCCAGCCAATTTTTTGTAACCGAATGGTCATGGTAATTTGGGTTTAGCAACCATCAGGACCCTGAGAGCCTGACTGGCCCTGACCAGACCCAGTCGGTGTCTTTGTCTCCAGGCCCAGGGGGGCTCACTTAAGTTCAGACTAGCATACCCAAAGCTGGTCTGAGGAATGCTGTAGATAAACTGGGCTGGACACCAGCCTATGGCCCTTTTCATAGTATCATTGAATCGTTTCAGCTGAAAGAGACCTTTAAGGATCACCAACCATTAAGCTAGCACTGAAGTCCATCACTCCACATTGCAGCTTTGCCTCCAGCCTCCATTTTCTTCTGCTGCTGACTGGAGCCCCTGGTTGGCCCCTGGAGCTGGTTCACTGCTCGCTGTGCCTGAATCCATTACTGAAATCTAAAAGTTGGTAGTTACTACTCCTATTGTAGATTAGTTACCCATGGCCCAGGTGGCCCTTTGAACAACTCGCTATGTTCAGGCAGGGTGTATCAGCTACAGAAAACTGGGGCACCAACTGAACAGTCATTTTCATACTTGTGAACAGTCTTTAGTTAAAAAACACTGATGTTATGTTTGTTATCATCCCGAACGCTTTGATCTGAAAAGCTTTGGGGAAGGAGAAGAAACAACCCAACACCCTGTATACCACTGTCACGCCAGCACCTCCTGAAGCTGATTTTTAGGTGTCATTGGCCTGCTTTACAAGGCCGTTTTCCTTCAGTGGGCAGTATCCAGAGTACAACATTCTGAGTCATAAGAACTAATGGCTATGTAATTGGATATGAAGCTTATTCAGAGAAGTTTAATGTATTTTGAAGAATGTTTTCATGGGAATTGTGACCAGGATTCAGTATAAAGACTTGAGGGCAACATTTGCTGGAGGAAACACTTAAAACTTGTTTTCCACGCAAGTCCTTTTTTTCCCCTCCAAAGAAATTCAAGCTTCTCCTTAGAGATGCTTTTGACCAGATTTAAGCTAGCAAGGTTGAAAATCTACAATTACAGACACTGTAACTTATTTCCACTCAAAGGACACCCTTAACCTGGTGAACTTCTGTTTAGCTACTTTACAAAAACTTGATAAAGACACGCTGCAAGTGCCAAACCATCAATCTCCCAGTCCCAACAAAAGGCATGTGCGTGCAACATCAAAATTACTTATCCTAGATTCATATGTATAAAGCCTCTTAGAAATCTGACTCCTGCTTAAAGCTCAAAGCCTTTCAACAGCTCATAACCTCCAAGTCTTCGAACTGAACTTAGAAAAGGCATAACCGAGATTAAGCAAAGCTAAAAGCCAGGACCAAATGGAAATCAATGTGTGTGTATTAAGCAAAAAGATTTCCTGAGATACAAAGAATTAGTTTGGATGGCTTTAAGGGACACCCTATAAATACCTAGATGCATGCAGAGTATTTACTTATTTTCTCTCATGATTTTACTTAGGCATGCTGTCATTTATGTCCTCTTGACAAATACCTTATCTTGGCTAAAGGTGGACATTGGGGAATTAGTAGCAAGGTGGATAGTCTGAGGGAGAAGCAAGTGATGACGGTAATAGTCTCATGATAGACATTCTGTGCCAGGCTCTGTGCATTCATGTGGCTGGTCTGAAACTGCTTGGAAGTGAAGAGATCATTTGAAGAATGACAGGTGATGAATGTCAGCTGAAGGAGTGCATAATAGTCCTTGAAAATGAAAATAAAAAATCTAAACAACATTTGATACTTCACTGAGGATGTAAATTCATTTCTGAAGACAAATATGCCTATAAACTGAACAGTTTCACATCCTGCTCCCTCTTTTAAACTTTGATTTCCAGCTCAGATTTACTAGACACATTTAAAATTTATTCCTGTGATGCTATTTTTACAGTTCCTTTATAGACTAGGACTGCAATTTTAATAGGCTCTAAAAATGAATCCTTTTATTTTTGGTACACAGAACACTGTGTACTAAATGCAATGCAATAGAAGTTGCACAAAATATGTGAACTTCAATACTTTTACTCTGCGTTTAAGAATAGAAGCTTGTGGTTTACATTTTTTCTACAAAAACTGGGATGTAAAGATTTTCTTTGAGTAAATGTTTGATTATTTTCCCTTCTTGCCCTCCACATAATGAATTTGAGAGACTCCTTGTGAAAACAGTAACATTTATTAAACAATATGTATATTTTTATTTATAACCCTTATGGATGTAGTGCAGGTTTGACCTAGAATGAAACAGAAGGCCATGGTGTAATGACAGAAAATAACAGAAAACTCTAAAAAAATAGCACTATTGTTTTTAGAAAATCCTAGAATAAATAATAGAAAAAACATCTTTTAAAAAAAAACAAAAACATGGTCAGTTGGTACAGAAGTATTTCTGCTTTTTGAATAATTTAATTTGGACAAGATCTCTTCCCAAATTCACTATTTCTGAAAAAAGGAGCCATTAAAAGCGTAATACTTAAAAGTATCCTGTATGTATTATTAATTTAAATAATAATTCATAAAAACATAATGATGTAATCACAATGTACTTAAATTAGTATTACAGCCATTCCTTAATTTTAGAGGAGTTTCCTTGGGTTGCCGATTCATTGTGTCATTAATACAAATTATTCTGAAGTAGATGCCATGCACAGCTACAACTGTTAGCTCAGAACATTATAAGCACGGCTGTTCTGCTTCCAGATTAAGGAAGCAGATTTTTTTCTAGCTTGGAATGGAGCTAATAAAACCCTACATATGCAAGCAGGCCCCATTTGAAGCCACTTTGTGCATTTTTTCACTGCATTTACCAGAGGTCGAAGTTCTAGCAAGGTCTTAAGCTTCGTGGCAGATGCAGGTGTCATGAATTATGACCTCCTGTTTGGGACCGCCAGGGAAAGTCTACTCTAGAAGCAGAACATTGGGTGCAAAGATGTTGGTGCAGATCTGGTAAAGGTTCGGACACTCTAACTCGACATTTAATGTACCCATTTTTAGGCCATACTTGAAAATGTTGGATCTACTTAAAATAATTCTAATAGTGAGCGTCAAACACTTTTCTCTGAAATTAAAACTATAGGCTAATGGATTTACATCTAATATCACAGAATGGTAGAGGTTAGAAGGACCACGGGAGATTACCTAGTCCAAATCCCCTGCTAAAGCAGGTTCTCCTAGGGTAGGTTGCCCAGCAGCACACTGTCCAGACAGGTTTTGAAAGCCTCTAGAGAAGGAGACTGCATAATCTCTCTGGGCAGCCTGTTCCAGGCTCCATCACCCTCCCAGGAAAGAGGTGTTTCCTGGTACTGAGGTGGAACTTCCTGAGTTTCAGTTAGTGCCTGTTGCCCCCTGTCCTATCACAGGGCACCACTGAAAAGAGTCTGGCCCCATCCTCTTGACACCCACCCTTCAGATATATTTATAAATATTTTTAAGATCCCCCCTCAGCCTTCTCCAGACTAAACAGCCCCAGGTCTTTCAGCCTTTCCTTGTCAGAGAGATGTTCCAGTCCCTTCATCATCCTTGTAACCCTCTGTTGGACACTCCAGTAGTTCCTGATTTCTCTTGAGCTGGGGAGCCCAGAACTGGACACAATACTGCAGATGTGGTCTGATCAGGCCACAAGCAGAAGGAGAGGAGAACCTCCCTTGATGTGCTAGTCACACTTGTCTTAATGCAATGCTTTCAAAGAGACAAAGAAGTTTAAAAAGTATCTAAGAGAGACATCAGATTGCTTCTACAGTCTGGAGACTGCAGTGCAGGTAATAAACAGCTTGGACTACATCACACAAGTCGCAAAAATTCAAAGCAGTCCAATCCTCTTGATCTTACTACAAGATTAGCTGGCCGTTTCTAAATGCAAAACATGTGTTGAATCTAAGTTAATGCAGCTTCTGCATTAATTCAATTCTTTCTTCAGAAAAAAAAAAGCGCTTGTACTGTACAAATCCTACTTTTGCAGAGCAATTCCTTAGCTATAAACAGCTTGGCTATTCTTAATGTTCTCTATGCTGCTGAGGATCTCAGAAAAGCTAGAGATACACATCACAGCAATCATTAGTGATCAAGAGTTTCCAATTACAAAGTCACACCTTCTTGTCAAGCAGCTGATAAAAATGAAGCAAAACTAAGAGTTTGCATTTAGCAAGGAGTTTTCTAAGAAAAATGAAGGTCATACTTGCAGAATATTTTACTTAAAATGCAGGTAAATCACCAGAGAGGTATTCTGCTACACCTTATCGCCTTAGCAAATCGGTTAACTGGACCCATAGTAAGATTTGAGCTTGATTAGTTGAGAGGAGGGTAACAGTGACGAATCCAAAGGGATATAACTACTCACCTCTTTGGCTTTTCTGAACTGGGCTATGTAGAGATACTGCATGAGCAAAGCCTTATCAGGTACGACAGGGCCTACAACTGGAAATTTCTGTCAGGGAAAAACATAGAGAGATTCAGGCAATTTACAATGAAATAAATAATTGCTATAAAATAAGAGGGTTTTCTTTAGAAGAAAGCCTGAAGGCCTCTAAACACTTTTGCAAAACAACAAGATGCAATTATATATGATGTTTTACATAAAACCAAACCAATGCAATGTAGAAATTCAAGAGATAATAATGAACTAAATCAGGATCTTGTTCTGGGCAAAAAGGAACACATTAAATATGGAGCTGAGGATTTATTTTTAGTTGCAATAATATTTTCACAATCCAATAGTCCGAAATAATACAAAAAAGAATTGGAATTAACCATACGGTTAAAGTTGCTACACAAACAATTTCTATCTCACCCTTCTCTCTGTTGTGATGTTCTCATTTCCAGTGACCTTCTGAATCCTAAAGTCAACAACTGAACCTTTTTTGAGCTGCCACGGGGGTGGTAGTGATAATTAGTTGTCAGCAACCCAAGGACTTTGCATGAGGGAGTATAATGGTTATGGTGGGAGTTTCTTTCACTCTCAGGTTTGTTTCTACGAGTTTTCTCACAACAGGCAGCTTCCTTTCCATTGATACCCAACCATTCTTGACAGAAAGAGCTGCTGTTGTCACACACTGACTCCCTAGGCCTGTGAGACTTAGGGATCCCTTCAGGTAAGAAGGAAAAAAATGAAATTGTGCTTGTGTTTCCTGAATCTGTCTTCAAAAAGATTAGACTAAACAGAGCTCAGAAGGAAAAAATCAGCTTTTTTTTTAAACATCTGTGGCAGATGCAGACTTCCCCCACAGGCCGACAGAACACACAGGCCGTGCTGAGCACTTCGGCGCCTCGGCCGGAGCCGTTTCGCGCCTCGGTCCCTCAGCTGCATCTGACGGTGCTTAACTGGCGCCTCAGGGGCTGGAGCCCTCAGCAAACAGGCTCGGCGCTTGGGCTCTGCGGGGTTTTGTCCGGGCCTGTCCCTCAGTCGATGCGGTTTTGGAGTGGCCTAGATCAAAAGGCCGTGTGTGCCGTCCTGGGTGCGTGTTTGGTGCAGGCACAGGAGCGCTCCGGGGCGTTAAGAGTGTAAATCGCGGTACTTGGAGAGAGAATGGAAAAGAGAAAAGGAGCGGACGCGTTTGCAGATTGAGCTGATGTTGGCGCAGACAAAAAAATTCCCCCAGGGCTATCCAAATCCACAAGTTAATCACGGGCGCAGACCCGGAGGATTCGGATGGGGACAGCTGGGGAGACCCTGATGAAAATAGTGCCGGTGAAACCGAGGAAATGGAGAAGCAGGAGGTGCGACCCGTTATTAGAACAGAGGCGCACACGGCACCGCATGGCGGGAACCGCCGCACACACGGCCCCTACTTCTCCCTGGTCGGGGTCCGAGCTCAAGGAGCTCCGGGACAGGTTTTCTCGCGAAGCGGGTGACACCGAAAGGGAATCTTTGTGGCGAGTCTCTTTGGCGGGAGGCGATCGGATACCGCTGAGGGATGGTGAGCAGCCGGGTTTTGGGGTCCCGGAGTGTTCCTGAGCCACGGGCCGGCAGCGACCCCATCGCGAGTGGTTTATTGAGCTGGGGGTGCGCACCCTGTGGAAAGGGGAGAGCCGGTGGTTCTCCGGGTGACAGGGCTGTCAGAGCTGGCCTCAGGAGTAAAAAAGGCCGTCTGCATCCAGGCGATGGATGAGAGAGGGCGGTGCGGGACCCCGACGGCGGCACCGGGGGACCCCCAGCACCTCCGACCGCTCGTTAAAGGGCTACCGGACAGTTTAAAGATCCATGTCCAGATTCTCAGAGAAAGGATTCAGAGGATCGTAAAACGTAAGCAGCAAACCCCTCAGTGTCAAGATCCAGTACAGTTAACATTAAGAAGAGGGACCTCCGTCAGTGGTTGAAGTGTAGAATTGAAAGTACTGAAACGTGGTGAAGGAAAACAAAACTCTTCCGCCTTGCTAGGTTGGAATCTTGAATAAATTGGCTAATGTGTTCAGAGGCAGAGCTGGGAAAAGAGGAGGCTGTGAAAACTAGCTGACTTCTCAAATCTAGTATTCATTTGGTATTTATTAATCTTGAGCCTGTCTCTAAAAAGAGGTGCTTCTTACTCACCCAGATTTTTGAGTGCTGAGTAAACAAAACCTATGAAAGCTCCTTTTGAGACTGATCTCTCTCAAATGTGGAATCAGAAATGTTCCTTATTAATTAACTCGCAGTGTCTGTTTGATGCCAGCATATGGTTTTGTTGTTATTTCTTTGAATTAAACAATGCTAATTTCCACATATCTCCATGTTGCTGTTTTCCTCATAGTTACATAGTTTTCTCTTTAATACTTCTTTTTTTTTTTTTCCAAATCTTGTTTGAGACCATTGAAAATGGGAAGAGAGTTATAAAACAGTATGTTTGAGATGAATAGCTACATCTTTCATAAATCTTTTTTTTTTTTAATTACAAATGAGCTCTACATAGTAATGCATTTTACTTTAATTACAATTTTGATGACCTTCTTAGAGCTCCAAGCCATTTCTCTTTATTTAATGACATGCATGTGTGTGTTTGGGGAGTTCTGTTGCTAAGTGATTTCCAGGAAAGCTAGTGAAGCAAACTAATGAAGTGTCAGATATTTTGTAGTGTTTTTATGGAATGACATTACTGGACCGAGAAGAGACCTGTCTTGCATTTACAAAACTTTCAGAGTTTGAAGGCTTGAGAGAGCCTTTCAGACCTGAATTTGAGCAGAATCCCCCATCTCCCTGTTGTTCCATATCCAAATGGGACATTTGCCCACATAATACAATGGATTAGTGATAGGGAAGTGCAACACAGATTTGTCCCACTAATTTACAAAAGTACAAAGTAACTTTCAAATGCTCCCCTGTTTCTTCTCCTTTCTTTTTCTCTTGCTCGCTGGCTGTTTCTTTTTAAATAAGCATCACCATTTCTCTCTCCTGCAGCTTTGTTTCTGGAAGAAGCTGAAGTGCACTGCATCTGACATATATATAGTACATAAATTCAGCTTGTAGATACAGGGTTTGTCAACTTCAGAATGAAACTGCAGCAGGTGGAAGCGACACAGCACTGACTTCAATAAAGTTTTTTCACAGCGATGAAGGAACCTGGGTCAGCAGCACACACAGCTTAAACCCCACTTTTAATAACAGAATTGCTTCTAAATAAGCCCTTTCACAAAGGCAACCCAAAAGATTGGCTTCTTAATAGGGAAATGCTTAAGCAAATCCAGTAGATGATTGGTGTAGGATTTTTATACTGCCTCTTGTTTTGGAAAGGAAACTATATATACTTTGGGAGCAAGGATTTTAAGCCTTCAGTTGGGAAGCAAAAAAGATATTAATATTTTACAGAGCATTTAGCACTTATACCATGAAGAAGAGGTAAATTCTATGTCCTTCAGTCATGAGTTATCCATGAACTTAACATGCATTTTAAAAAAGTGATTTTTTAAAATTGTTGCTAACATATTGATAGTACATGAAGGGAAAGGATTTTCAAGGCTAACTGAATTTGCACGATCCAATCTCTACCATGTTCCATTAAATAATAATAATAAAAAAGTAATCCTGACCTTTCTTAAAGAAATGAACCACAAATTTTCATTTAAAAAAAATAGTGAAGGCAAAAGCATTGTATAACCCACAAACTTCAAGCTACATTGATTTAGGCACTGAGAAATACAGGGGAAAATTGTAGTTTGGACATATCCTGATTTAGAAAACATGCATTTCATGATAGTTTTTCTTTTTCACTCTGATTTTCCTCTTTATCTTCTTTTTTCCTACTTAATAAATTACCTCCCCCCACTGATCCTGCTAGACCAAAACCATCTTTGTGTAATACATTATTAAAGTGGTGTCAGGCTCATGATATAGTATGCTTGGGGCTTTGCAGCAGCATTATTTTACTTGATGTTCCTTAAAAAATACTCAAGGGATTCTGAGGCAATATTAGATCCCTTTCCAGCACACTGCATAACCTGTTTAGTTGTATGCCATTAAGTTACTAAACAAAATCAAAGTTGGTGTTGTTTCCTACATTCTACTTCAGGGTTACTTTTTGTAGGCAAGTTCTTTAGTCCCCACAGGAAAGGCCTAATATTTGAAAGATGCTATGGATTTATTTTGCTAAATTTGCCTCTGGGGACGTCACACAGATGGTGGTTACAGAGAATAACTTGGTGTTTTCCTGTGAGAGCCTGTGTCAACCCTGAAAGAATCACAGAATCGGAGAATGCTAGGGCTTGGAAGGGCTCTCTGGAGCTCCTCTGGTGCCACCCCACTGCTCCAGCAGGGTCACCCAGAGCAGGGGGCCCAGCAGCGCAGTGTCCAGGCAGCTTTGGTATCTCTCCAGAGAAGGAGACTCCACAACCTCTCTGGGCAGCCTGGGCCAGGGTTCTGTCACCCTCAAAGGAAAGAAATCACTCAAACAAATCTCAGCTGCTCATGAGCCTGCAGCCTACAACATATTCCTAATGCACATAACTCTAATTGGTTAAATGAATTGAATTCTGTCTCCTGTCAGGTTTGAAAGCAAAAAAACTCCTGCTTCGGTGTGACTGAAGAGAGTTGTGCTCAGCTAGAGAGGAAAATGACACAAGAAACAGGCCTGCGTTTCAATGGCAAGGATTAATGGCAAATAAAAGTGATCTCAGTCTGCAGCATGGTATGTGGGTACTGTATGTCCTGTTAGAGGACAGAACTGGGAAAGGTTTGCCTTTTTGCCTCAACTTTTTTTGTTGCAGTTTTGGAACTCTCCCAAAAGAGAAAAAGTAGGTCCCTTCCCAAACCAACTGAACATGTAGAAGCAGCAATCTGATTTCTGTTTACTTTATTTTGCTCTCTAAAAAGAATGAGAAAGACAACAAGCTGGAGATTGCGATAGAAATAAACTGAAACACTTCAACAGAGAGTGGGGGGAAGGTGTGTACGTAGTAGCTCTCGGGAGGTTGAAAAGATGGATTTTCCTCAGGACAAAATGGGCAACTTCTGGAGTAGGAGAGAAGCCCAGAGGCAATGTGCAAACACTATAAGACTAAGACTTGCTCAGCCAAGACAGGCATTGGAACAGGCTGCCCAGGGAGGTGGTTGAGTCCCCATCCCTGGACGTGTTTAAAGGTCGTTTAGATGTGGTGTTGGGGGATGTGGTTTAGGAGTCAACTGTGTAGAGTAGGGTTCATGGTTGGACTCGATGATCCCAAGGGTCTTTTCCAACCTGAATGATTCTACGAAGAGTGAAGGTGGAGCCCCACCCTGCAACAATGTGTTGTGCGGATATTATCCTGAGCCCTCGTGTTTTAGCAATTCAGATTTTTTGGTCTCAAAAGTTGCTGTGTGCTAGATGGTGCTCCAGTAGCACAGAAAATCAAGGGCTTGTTGGTGTCCTGCGCTGTGCTCACTTTTAGGAAAATCTCTATACCATGGTTTACGAGGGGACTTCCACGTTAGGAAGATCACGGTTTACCTTTATTCACTTCATGTTGGAAGCTGCAAACCCTCTAAGGGTGCAGAACAGTCACGTTTGAATGCTATCCTCATCCCCATGTCAATCAAGGGTGGACCGAGGAAGAGAGTAGTTAGTATTTCTTGTCAACAAGCTGTTCCTCTGAGTAGTAGGAGATGTTAGTGTTGCTGTCGTACGTTCGGTATTCATCTGTCTGCTGATACTGCTATCAGTGCTGGCAGTCAATACAAGCTGTGAGCTTGGGATTTGAGATTCCAGTTCTTGCCTCATGGAAACTGAGCAGAATCAACCTAATTACTTGGTATTTGTAACAATAGTCAGATGGTTTCCACAAGTGCACTTTGACTGAAGCGGCCCGACGTAGCTGGGTCGGTTAACCTTTCCTTCTCTCCTCACACTGAAACTTTAGCAACCGGCATGTTGCCTCCAGCCGGCTTCCTAAACGAGTTATAAATACAGGATTGTAGTTTTGGGCATGATGGCCCGGAACAAAATTTGTTAAAGCGCCGATGATGTCTATCATCTGATTTGTTCTGCAACAGTGTATTCTGTTCTCTACTGAAAAAAAAAAAAAAAAAAAAAAAGAAAAAAAAAGAGAAAAAGAAAGGTGGACTTTGTTAGTCTGAGGGCAATGAATTCATCAACTCCCTGCTCAGGTCAGCTAAACGCTTATTGAGTATATGAAGACTCACTACATCCACATATAATGAAAAGTCAGACATTTGAAACCAGAAAATAATGTAGCACACTACAGCTAACCCGTTGGTTTTTTTTGTTTTAAGGGGGTATAACTAGGTGCCCAGCACTTTATTGTGTCACTTTTCTCCACCGTCACACCTTCTTCCCTAAAAGTCACTCATAGCAATAGCTGTTCTGTAATCTATTTATAGTAATCCAGACACAGGATCCATATAACCAAAGACTGTGTGCATATGATCTTTGTCTAGGATTGCTACAGAACAAATCGAGAAGAATAGTAGGTAAACATACACAAAGCGGAGGTGTTTTTTAACTCTTTTGCCTATTTTGGGAGTTTTACCCTCTTGAATCAGATCCTTCGGTCCCGCTCTTTTTCCCTACAATTCCCACACTTCAAAGAAAGCCTGAAGTTCACTAGGAGAGGCTCAGATACTTAATCTATTTTTCTTGTCTTTCCTTCCTCAGTGAGGTATGTCACAATATGTTTCAAATGCAGTTTCTTTTTTACCTGTGCCTTTTAAGAAATGACAAAGCATTTTACCAGTCACTTTTATTAAATGAAACTGCAAAAAGAATCTGCATTTTTTAGCACCAAGAGCACATTTCACCTGTGTAGGCTTGTTGTTCCTGGGGGCTGGGGGAAGATTTGTACTGGGAAATAAAATTACTTTGAGAATAAAACAAACACCTTGTGTATAATGGACAATGTGGAAATTGTTAGTGCTTTCTGTACAAAGTGAGCTCTCGTTCCTATTACCTTTATTCTGTTTGTCTTTAAGAATACATAAATAAGAGCCCAAAGGGAAGTTTTGGAACTGTATGGTTTAAAATATTGATCTAAGCATTGTTAATGGAAGTGTTATCTAAATCTTGTAGAAATAATGAAAATTTCTCCAGGTGTTAAGCTGCAGAATCTTCTGTCACTTCGATATAAGGGTTAGATGGCAAAGTGGATTGCCTTGTCCATCAAAGTGTGGTTGAAGAAAATTTCACTGACTGCTGAGGTAAGAGTGACAAACATATGGGACAGTTGATGTGGGATTTACCAAATTTAAAGAAATTAGATGCTTACCAAAAAAAATCCAGAAGAAAAAAAATCTAGTGCGAGGTGTGTTTGAAGTCTGAATAAATCCGTATTTTAGAATTAGATAACAATGGAGATAGATAAAGCCATGATTCTTTCATTTAGCAAAAAAAGACACATTTAAATTCAGTCAGTTAAATTTCTTATCATCCGCTAAACTGAGAATATAACCATATGAGTTTCACAGGGAGTCTAGAGGAAAGGTGGAAGGAGTTTGCTTAAATGTACTTGCCTTCAGCTTTGTTTTATAAAGCTAGTCATTATCTTGAGTTTTAAACTGAGCTATGAGGAAAATAAAACAAGTAGGGTGTACAGGCTTTTCTTGGTGGAATGATTTCCTTAAAGACAGCACATTATTTGGCTTGAATTATTGGGTGTCAGAGTGGACAGATGGAAAACTCAATTTACATTTTATTTTAACTGATTTATCAACTATTCCATTGACAAAGAGAGGTGTTACTTTGGCGAGTGAGAAGAACGTTATTTTCTGCTTCCAGTTGCATTAAAATGTTACAGTATGTTAAAAGTTTCCACTCAAAGCCTTTTCATCACTATTGCTGTTTCCCAGACTCCGTTTTCAGCCGTTCCTAGAAGTGAGAGCTGTAGTAGGTGTTACTATGGCTAACATCTTGCTGCCATTTCCTCCATCCCTCCCCGCACTCTGATGAATGCACAGTGCATTAAAAGGGCTGCATATGTTCAGGACTTTTGGCAACCCACTGCAGGGTCTTAATGGGTTTGCTTAATTTTCTTCAGGGAAATTGACAGTTGGAGAAGAGTTCAATCCCTGACTTCCCAAATCTCTCACCCTTGTTAAATCACGTGCGCTTTTTTTCAAGAGAAGAAGTCAAATACCAAAACCCTGTGTGGCTCATCAAAGCTAAACTGGAGTTTCTGCTCCTGAGACAGGAAAAGACAGAAAAGTAGTAGTTAAATTATATTTTGATCCAATTATCCTTCCTCTCTGCTTGTACACAATGCATATATGTTCCTCTTCTGCCTTTCTTACCTTTCTTCAAAGGCAAAACCCCCATATATTCTCTGGCCGTAAACAAACAGTGTATGACATTTTCTGTGGGCTCATGTTTGTCTCGCCTATTTGGATCTACAGAACTGTGGCATAGGCTCTTTTTTTTTTTTTTTTTTTTTTTCCAGCAGGTATCATAGAATCAAAGAATCATAGACTGGTTTGGGTTGGAAGAGACCTTTCAAGGTCATCTAGTCCCAACCTCTCAGCAGGGAGCAGGGACATCAGAGCCTTGTCCAACCTGGCCTGGAATGTCTCCAGGAATGGGGCAGGGACCACCTCTCTGAGCAACTTGTAGCAGCGTTTCAGCATCCTCACTGTAAAAAATGTCTTCCTTCTCTCCAGTCTAAATCTCCCCTCTTTTAGTTTAAAACCATCACCCCTTGTCCTGTCCCAACAGGCCCTACTAAACAGACAGGCCTCACTATGGATACATCCATAGAAATCTTGGTGTGCCAGCATGAAAAAAAAGACATTTTCGACATGCCACCTGTTTTTTAATCATGTTTTGCTGATTGCAGCTTCTGGCACACCTATGATTTGAGATCTGTTTGCTTTTAGCCCAGGTTTCCCCCCAAATCTCTATCCTCCAGAACTTTGTGTAGAAGCTCGCATGAGGCCCAAAATGCTGCAGAACTGGATTAGTGGATTTAGAGGGTTTTCCTTTGTAACGAGAAATAAGACAGGGACAAGATTTAGAAAGCACGAGAGCTGGAAAAGCAGCTATTCAATTCATTCACTATTTCAATGGTGTTTTGTGTGCTGAAAATTTTAGCACCCCTCTGTCTCTGGCAAGAGGGCTTGTATAAGTTCAGTGACGTAGTAACTCTTTGTACTCCTTCCTTAAAATTCTCTGAAAGAAAAATAAGAGTTCTATTTAAAATCAGAAGAAGTCTTCTTGGCAGCAACTTCATTTTCTCCATGTAGAAAATATGTAAGGGTACGTTGCCATGAAATATTAGAACAGCAATATTTAAACAGGAGACATGTTTGCATTTTCTGAGATGCCTGTTTGATTTCCTTTGTTATTTTATTCATGATATTCTTCAATCACTCTGATTTATTAATTTCATGTGAAATGTATATTTTAGTTTGAGCAAATGAGAGTACAGGTGAAAGCCATTTTTAAAAAAAATCTCCACTCTGATTGATGGATATTGATAATCTCAGCATGAATGAAACAAATTTTGCAAGCACCAGAAACAAGATTGGCTCTTTTATTTTTTTATTTTTATTTTTTTTTCTGCCTTGGCTGGTAATAAAACTAAAAGTCTTGAGGAACACATCAAATGTAGAATATTTCTGTAAAAGAGGACACTTCCAGGGACAATCAGGGGTTAAAAGAGCTCCTGTTCTGAATTGTATCCTCATAGGGCTAAAACTACTTCAGATTAGAGTTAAAGAAATGCCGGAGAACAGGGGAAAAAAGAAATTAGAAAGAATGTTTTGTATTACTTACAATTCATTCCATTTTCCCCTTAGGCAAACAAATCATTATCTTTGGTGATGGCAAAGTCTTTAACATTATAGAAAACTTTCTTATTTTACTCTCAGCCCAAGAATAACGTTTCTTTAAGAGGTGGGTGAAGGAAATAAGAAATTGATAAAAGAAGTGTTTGACTTTTAATTAAGTTTAGCTGAGAACGGTCAGATTCATGATTTGCTTTATTTTTTCCTTCAATATCAGAAATCCTGTATCAAAACCCTTCATTCAGTATAATGTAGTTTACCATGCAGAAAAAAATTCGATGGCTTCCTGCATTTCTCTAGCTAATCTTTTTATTATCCTAAAGCCAGCTTTTATAGCCCAGGGCAATGATTTTTATCTACCGAGGAAGTCTTAAATGGGCATCAATATTGGGCAGTCTCCCTCCCTCTTCTTCCTCATAATCAGAAAACACTGTAAGCAGCTAAACTCTGTCTAAACAGCCCCAAATAAATTCAGTTACATTTCTCCAAGCTGCGTACTTTGGCACGGCTCAAAACAATTATACTAATGTGTTAATTCTGCAAATTCAGTCTGATTTGCATTTTCTGTACTTTTGGACTGTTTGCTCTGACTCCTGACATGCAGCATCAAAATGCTGTCAGCTAATTTGTCTTCTAAATCAAATTCTTCATTTGGGGCATTTGTGATTCCTTCTTCACTTGTTTTAATTTTTTTGGGGGGGGTTATCAAGATGTTGCAAGTGACAAACAGGGTGCTAGCGCACCCTTGTCATACAGTAGGGAAGAGGTTTCAGGCTCCTTGTCCTCATGATCACCCACTTTCACTACCGTGAAGTGCTGAGGACATTTGTAAGGAAATCCATGTTGTTCACTTCCCATTTCTCTTCGTATTTGATTACGGAAAAGAATTTTACCCGATCCGCACAGCTGGAATAGTAATCCCTGAGGTTTATTTGAATATTGCTGTGTCCCAGCCCCAAAGACAAAGAGGCCAAACCTCTTTCTAAGAAAGTCTGTCGAGAGTCACAGCATCTTGCAGTTGTTACCATATGGTTCAGCTGACTGAATTAAAGGATCTAATTCCAACCGAGATGGGGGCGGACTCTGAGCTGACTATAATCAGTCCAGTGATAAAAATAAATAAGTGTTTTAATGCCCAGTAGCAGTAAATCCCAACAAACTAAACTGTTCGGGACTAGAAAATGAAGAGGAAAAAATGAAAACATTGTTATGTTACTAGGGGTCGATTATGTACGAAAGTTGAAGATCCCTCATGCTGATAAATGCACGTAGTCCTAGACTTTATCTGCTTTCCTCATCTTCAAAAATAAAGGCTTGGTAAAACTAGAAGGAAAAGAGATAAAGGGAATAGGAACAATCCAAGTTTTGAATTGCTTTCCATATGTAGGACCAATTTCATTTTTACTCTCCTCGTTACAGTTTCATTGGTTTTAATAATGCTCCGCTGTTAGATGGGAATTAGTTACTTGTCCTCTCTGGTGTGTGTTTCTGCAGTGGTACCATTTCTTTGTGTATAACCTAGTGAATTGGAAGAGCAAGAACTACTTAACATATGGAAGGGGAGTCTTGATGAGGATGCCAAATCATTAGGACAGTGCAGAGGTCTGGAATGAAAATGGTAAAGCTTGCCAATTTCTGTCGTACAGATTATCAAAACATACGGAGAGACTGGAAAGTTTAAGATCAGGAAGACTACTTTGTTCTACAAGAGCATTTTCTTGGAGACAG
Organism: Baryphthengus martii; assembly: GCA_013396935.1. Taxonomy (NCBI): domain Eukaryota; kingdom Metazoa; phylum Chordata; class Aves; order Coraciiformes; family Momotidae; genus Baryphthengus; species Baryphthengus martii. The sequence continues at coordinate 33,965 of VWZK01022025.1, read as the reverse complement.
CACTTCCTTCTTCAGTGTCCCAAAGCTGCATTTTGGCATTGAAGATTTTTTTTATTTTTTTTTTTTCATAAGGAATTGGCAGGTTTGGGCCTCATCAGGTTTGCTGCTGACGCACCCAGACCTCCTTCTTCCGAAGTTTTCAACTGGAAATCTAGCTGGTATGACCATTTTGCTATACAGTGCTCTTGAAGTAGCATGCCACTGTGCTCCTTTTTATATCTTCTCAAGATTCTTAGCCAGTGACTCAACTGAACCAAGCGTGGAATTTCCTCTTGTGAAGTCTTTGCCAAGTTGCCGTAACTGTACTGGTCAAATCTGTGACAGGAGATTTGCCTCCACATTCATAGGCATCCTTGTCATCTTCATGCCAACACCTTACCTCTGTTCCCAACAGTTAGGTCACCCTTCCATTCACTAGTGAATTAAACAGTAATGTTTCATAGCAAATTAAATAATGTTTCATATCAATAGCTTTGTGGATTCCTTCTTGAGAATCCTTCCTGGCTTTTGCCTAGATCGCCTTTTCCATTAGGACTAGCTTCCTATATTTATCTGCTGGTTTTTTATTCTGATGTTCAGCAAAATAAGTTTCAAAGACTGGAGTGCTAATCCCCATCTTATAACAGCGTGCATTTTTAGACAGACCCCACAGCAGCTGCCCTTTCTCCACAGCAGGGGATATACATTTTTGATGTGTTAATGAATAGGGTTGTCCATCTCGCTTAGTTGGAGGCTGCAAAGCAGCTGCAGGGTGTACAGACTATACCTACAGAGACATGGGCCGTGGCCCAATGGCAGACAACTAAGAAAGAAGTGAGGAGTTTAGGGCCACAAGCATTTCAATATTTATTGGCATGAAAGGCTTTTCTTAAAAGTTTTTTTTATAATTTTAAAAGCTGTCTTTTGGAAGCCTGGAAGGTATAGCTTTCATTGCTAGAGAGTACACACAAAAATGTACGCATATGTGAATTGTATAAAGTAGAGAAAAAGGGTATGTCCTTCTGAATGAAGTTTTTCCATAGGAATAATCTGTCCGATTCTGCTTTTTTTTTACTTTCTAAGAAAATGAATGACTCCTGTGGAACACGATGGTATTTTCAAGCTCTTAGAAAACTCAGACTTCATCCTAATTTTATTTAATTATAAAAGAGGACAGAAGAAAAACTTCTCTTATCTTTTTTTTCTTTAAAGCAGTTAGCTTAGCATACCCTAGATTTAAGCCCAGTATGATCTTTATTACTTTTTAAATGGAACTTCTCAGAGTTATTTGTCTTTGGAAAAAAAAAAAAAAAAATCAAGAAAGAGCCCATATGTACCACTGCAGACTATCTCAAAATGCAGCTTCATAAGCCCTTACTTCAGTTGAGAGGGGATAAAGAGAATCATTTATTTTCATAATGGCTCTATTAGGGCAGACCATGCCTCTGCCTAGAAATGCCCTGTTAGCAAAGCTGTCATCCAACAATGATCTCTGGGAAGGTGAATGAAAATAACACAGACTGTTCCTGCATTCATTTTAGAATAGTCAATAACTTCCCCCGTGCCTCCACTATTTCACAAAGCATCATAATTTCTTAAGGTTTATTTTTTGTTTAGTAATAATGCCCTCTCATGGACCACAATTCGATCCAAAGTGAAAACTCGCCTAAGCAGAGAATTATACACTAGAGAAATATTTACAAGATCTATTGTAATTTCTCCTGCGAGCAGTCTACAGAGTCATTTTTCAGATTACTGTGTGAAGTTGATACACTGAATTTCTTCTCATGCTGCCCCTGGTCATATTCCGGGTGATATATGCCTGTTCCAAGGCACTAATAGGGTAAGAGCAAGGAGATCCAGATTCAGAAGCAAAAGTCTCTGTAGGACACTTGGCAGCATGAAGTGTTAAGAATCATAGGCTAGACAGCCACTATGAAAAGGTGTTCACTGGGAATACTCGAAGCTTAAGGGGTTCCAGAAAAGGATAGTCTTTAAATGAGAACCCAAGCCTCACTGAACTTAGGGTGTCCTTTGAGCTAAAGACTGGATTTTGTGTGTTCACTACTGGAAAATCAATCTAGGATGGACCTTTCATTTTCAACATTAAAAAAAAAAAAGAAAGGAAGAACACTTTGGAATCATTTTGCAGAAATTTTGGATTATTGCACTAGCTTAAATACAATTCTCGATTCCCATTGGAATAATCGGTTACACGTGTTTCAAATGCAACAATATATATGCAGATTTAATTTCACGGGACAAGAGGGGGGGAAAAAATGGATTTCAATTGGAAAGCATCCTAAATGAAGTATGTGGAAATGTTTGCAAGGCACATGAGAAGTAACACCATTGTGTTTTTAAATAAAAAAGAAAAATGTGGAGCAAAACCAATTGTAATGATTAATTTGACCCTGATGAGCGCACACGCAGAAGATTATGACATGGTGGATTATGATGAGGCACAGTTCATTTACTTCTAAGTGTCAATGGAAAAGGTTGAAGAAAAAAGTTAGATGTTGCTGGGATTTATCCTGAGATATGAAAGTGTGGCTGTACAGTATGATGTCAGCTGGAGCTGATGAGCTTGAAGTTATGATGTGACATTTTCTTTTTACATTATGGTAACAATAAAAGTCAATTAAACTAATTATCTGCTACTTTGGAAATTTACCTTTTATGGCTCCCTAGTGGTCAAATATCTATTCTGTGATACTGCTCAGAAGCCTTGCATTCTCTGGATATCTTTGCATGAATAACTCGGCACTTGGCAATTGTTTAGGTAAGAAACTGAAGAAAAGTTTTAGGTTTTAAGATGAATACACTAATTGTGCAACTTAGTTGCTGAGAGTTGCACCTAGCTATGAAAATGTCCTTTAGACTACTCAGGCCACTGGTCCGAAGTCCCCAGTTGTACTGTGCTGTTCTGGTTTGAGTGCTCTGACCTAGAAGCCTTACCAGATGTAGGTGGTATTTAAAGTGATGGCTTCTGAAGGACTTTAGGTCAAACCCAGCATCACTAATCATGGACTTTTCTGTTATGGCATAGAGATATTATTCCTCACATCCTCAGCTCCTCAGATCAAGACTGAAAAATAAATGGTTGCAAAAATCCACCACCCTCTTCTATCTCAAAAAGAAAATTAATAAAGCATCCAGTTCAGATGTCAGTTCAAATGCCAGCTCTTACAGTAATGAATCACAATAGCTGTGAAGGGTTAAAACACCCTCTGTTTTAGAGTTCTGCAAATACTAGAAACAACAACGGCAAAATCCGTAAAAGCCAACAATTTCCAAATTTTTCAGAAGATAATCTTCACGTATCTCTAAGTAAAATCAGTATTTTCTCTATCTGGATATGTTAGTGTTATTTTATTTGACAACACCACCTATTGCACTTAACTCTCTGGCAGGAGTAATATTCTCTTCCTTGCTTTCTGTGCTTTGATGTACATTTTCCTGGGTGAGACATCCGGCTACTCAGTCTTGGTATTAGCATGAATACACTTGGTATAGAATACAAAAGAGGAGTAAATGCATGGAGGTAATTACTTGCTCCTGATTAAGCACTGACAAGAGCAGTCCCAGCTTGTACTTGGATTTGTCACTTTCAGGTGACATTAGGTAAAAAACTTCAAATCTCTCTTTTAGGGATGAAAAGCAACAAAGCCTTTTTTGTGGATCTGGCCTGAAGACAGTGTCAATTTGCATCAGCTGACACGGTGGCAGACTGTGAGTAAGTAGGCATTAGATATTCTGTCACCAGCCAAAGTGACATTAATATTGTGCCTCACCGTGAGTTATCGTGGCCACAAGCCATTAGTTCCAATTAAAATAATGATTTTCTCTTTCAGGACGCAACGCCAGACTTTGTATCAGGTCAGTGATTAACGCATGTTCCTTTTGTGCCTTTAATGGTGAAATATAAACAGGGTAGGCTACTCATCCGTCTTCTTTCCAGCTGATGTTTTTAAGTAGGACAAGCACACGCTGGATGCAGATGTTCACCTAGGTGTTTTTGACTGTTTAGTGAACACAATCATTTGTCTCAAATTCAGCCTGGGGTTTAAAGCCAGAAGCTCCAAGATGTGCTGGCTTCTGGTGTCGGTTATCTACGAAGTCTTGTAGTTTTGAAAAACACTTGATACCCTTTTTCCATCTCTATATTTTTCAAAGCAGAAGTTCTCCAGGTTTGGTGTGGGTTTTTTTCCTCCTTGGAGAAAGCTTCAGTGGATTTTACAGCAAGGTATTCTGAAGAATTCATCTAGAAGGGCTGAAACACAATGTCATGCTGTCACCATTGTAACGAGCGGTTGCATCTTGGCCGTGCTAAGGTGTTAACTTTCTATACTTGGTTCAAGGGATAATAAGGGAGAATAGTATTTACACAGCTCTAACCAAAGAGGGTTAAACAAATTACCTAATGTTTGCTGTGAGTTACAAGCACAGATATAATGATTAAATATTAGCATTAGTTTGAAAGTGACAGAAACAGTATGTTTATAAACCCCACACTAACCCACAGAGATGATTCATCAAAACTGGAAGTCATAGAGCTCACGTTGCAGGTTTCAAATAATCTCTTGTATTTACACATCTGAAAATCACGCCAACCCATTATTTAAGGGCTACTTTTGAAAACTGTGATATTCTTGAAAAAATTCTGCCTTCCCTCTGCAATTTTAATGCTGTTTATGCCTACAGAAGGGCTGCAGTTAGCTGCCAAGGGACAGGCACAGTGTGTAGTGGCCCAGCAAGCCATTCTGGAATTTGCCTAATAGTGGTGTTTCCTTTGCTTTGTACATACACATATTGCCCCTCCATGCCCTAGAAGTCTTAAGCGTAAGGGAACTGCAGAGCCAATAATTAAGTTGGTTTTGGCGAGAGTAATAACAATACTCTATTAGGCAGTCCCACATCTGAACTGTTGAGCAATCAAAGCCCCCTGAGACAAACCTGCTCTTGGAAGCTGCCTCTTCTCAAGCGGTTTTTGACCGCTTGCTGAGATACATCGCAGGGGAGGGACTCTGCAGGGGTTTGGAGTGGATCTTACCAGCTTGAAATTTGTCTTCCCACTTTAAAGGTTGGTCATCTAAACTGAAAAGCCAGCACCCCAGCAGTCTTGTTTTACAGAGCTTAGCATCCTCCTTGTCACTGAATTGTGAAATGAAGCCCAGGCTGGATTGATTCAAAAGATGCTGTTTCATTCTTATCTCACCGTGCTTTCCTCATTGGGGTGAGATAAGCCTCCTAAACAAGCAATGGCATTTTCTAAAGCAGCTGCAAGAGAAGTGTGCCCAAATTCACTAGCATGTAATAGTGCTGACAACAGGCACACAGTTAAGGACACCAGTAGATAAGATGTTGAGGAATAATTACTAGGCACTGCTGCTATTAAAAGTCAGGTGTAGTTTTACCACTTCTGGCAACTGGTACCACCAGCACCTACTTCAGCTGTAGTTTCAGGATCAGACATTTCACCCTTGTTTCCATTCAAAGATTGTAATTTCGTAGGAGAAGATGGAGGATATCAGATAAATTATGCCAGAGATTAAGGCCCTCCACTGCTAAAGCAAATCAAAAATTTTTACCATTTTCAGAGAGAAGAGACTCTTATTAAAGCAGAGATTTTTTTATTTGTTTGGGAAGGGTGAAAACTTCATCAAAATTCAGCTAGCAGCTTGAATTTCTTAGGTAAGAGATCCCTGCTCCCATAAGAAACCAAGAAAGGAATCCAAAAGCCAGGTATTTGCTCCATGTGCTAATTCTCTTGGCAGATTAAAGGAGGAGGCAGAAAATTATCAAAATCCTGAAGACAAACTACTGGAGAGAGAAAAACTTCTGAAAGCGACACTGCAGTAGCTCCCAAAGAGTCTCTTACCCCCTCTCCCACTTAAATCACTATTACCTGTTATCAGAGAAACCAGAGCCGGCTGATCAATAGGTAGTATGCAGAGGAGCACCTGCATTTTCCTTGTCATGAGGAAAGATCTCAGCTGCTGAGGCCGCTACAGTAACATGCAATGTATTCAGGATAGGGATCAAGTTGGAGTTTTTAAAACTGCTGAGTTTGTTTATGACATACTAAACTCCTTGCAATCTTCTAAAGAAAGGGAGGGGAAGAAGAGAGACTAAATACCAATTATTCCAGGTTACTTGATCTGTGCCACCACAAGCAATAAAAACAAAGCCTCCTCTTCATGTTTACATCACTACTTCCAGAACCCCCACGTCTTCATGGATAATTGGGCATGTCTGAGTCTTTGAGAGCAAACTTGTCACACCAGGAGTACTAAGAATATCTCAGACTCACAGGGCAGCCAGGAAACAAGATTTTTACATAGACCATTGGTGCTTCTTTGTAAACTTAACATTTCTCAAAAGAGAATGTTTGTTCCACTTAAAAGTGTTCCAGGAAAGGTAGCGATTTTTATTCACCAGACCCCCAGCTACATCAAATTTGTCAGTTACAAGTATTGTTGTCTCTCAGGCTTAACTGTAAATCTTAACAGGGAAGAGCCTTTATCTTTCCAGGCCTGCTTCCATGCAGTTCTTTCCCTTCCTCTTCAAAATGACAGAAAAAATGAGGTTCTGTCCAAGCCCACAATGAGAAACAAATGCAGTTCTGCTCTTACCATTTTATAGCTCTGAGTATTTACTTCAGTCTTCTTCCAGGACTATTTCATGTTCTGGATTTGATTTCTTCTCCTCATTCCTCCAACAGATACCTGTCTCTTTTTTTTTTTTTCCTCAAGGTAGGTTAGTTCACAGCCTCAGTCTCTTTGGCACTGAAATCTCCACCAGACTCCATTTCTATAAATCTGCAAAGCACTTTGGTTTTCATTCCCCTTTCTTCTATGAGGATCTGTGCATATTTTTTATGACTAAGAAACTGGTGTGAAACCAGTCAAAAGAGACTTAGTGCTTACTGCCAAGTGCTCTCCACCTGTGCGTGGTGATGCAGAAGAAACTGCTGCCTTCTCTGCAAAATCAATTTATTGATTTTTCTTTTTTTTTTTCAGGTGCCAATGGCAAACACAGAACTTTTCACTCGCGCAGATTCTGTCTCCAGACTCCAGGAGATGGTATGATGCAAACCCTCCTGTGATACTGTGTACAGGATGTTAAATCCTTAATAGAAGTGTTTCTTATTTAGGCATTCAAGTTTGGCATGATACCGTCAGCAGTGACTTGAAATTCTCTCTCCACATGTTATTAGTACCATAACGGCCTGGGGATTGCAGGGGAACAGACATGGGAACAGCAGGAAAGAAGCCACCTACTTTTTTTGGAGTAGACCATAATTTGGCCCTTCTAGCAATCCCTGTGACTCTCTGGAGCCCTCTCATTCCATCAGCTGCAGAATATCAAAAGGCTGAAGTGCTGGGACTCTGCAGGGGCTGCAACATCTCTGTGGAAAGCCCCAGTTCAGTTTCTAAGGCTAGCAGAGCTTACAGAGGGTTTCTAAACAGGCAGGATCCAATGCAGCAAGGACTGTGACCACTGCAGTCCTGCTTTCCAGTGGCCTTTGCTGAGAAGATTCCCTCCTCCTTTTCCTTCTCCCTCAGATAGAGCCGGGGAAAGTGGGCTCCTGACACCACAGTTACCTGTTTAATAAGGAGCCAGTTTACACAAGCTACTTATCTTTCTGGAAGGGTCCCAGCCTGCATCTAGAAGGACCATATCCACTCCTGATGTGATCACACAGTTGACTCCAGTGGTATTAAGTTGCTTTTGTGTAGGCCTAAAACTAACTGTAGGGGCTTGTGATACAAACAAATTCCATGCTGAAAAGCAGTGAGAGACACATTAAACCTTTACATTTGTGCTTCATACATGCCATTATTTTTGAAAGAAAGGGGAATTAAAACCAATTAAAAGCAAAAAAAACCCCAACAAAACAAGACATTTGAGTACTTTAGTAAGTTTTCTGATGTTAAAATTATTTTTAAAGCCACCAGTATCAAGAAAATTTGCTACTGTGCGTATGTCCGTGCTACATGGAATCCGTCGTAAACATCTTGCGTGTAATGAATAAAGACCTTCATAGTCTGCTTGAGCAGGTTCTTGTATGATAATGAAGAATGTTTTTGTTTAAGGCATGGCAACTGGATGGTTTTCCATGGTCATATTACCAAAAGAAAATTAGACAAATAAATAGAGGGGAGTGGTTGTAATGAATGTGAGCTGGAAACATTCATTTGTTTTTCAAAGATTTCCTCCTTATGTATGAGAAAAGCTATTATAAAATATTCTCTTCGTGATGTGGGGCCTGGATGCCTAAAAATTCCTCATCATAAATGCTAAAATATATGATAGTGATATTACAGGCTTTTTTTCTGAAGATCAAAGGTACATGTTAGTAAATAAACTACTTGCGCTGACTTACATTCAGTGTAGTAGTTCTATCACTGGCCTCTCGGTATCTGTTGCAAATGAAACTAAAAACTCTTAAACGCTACAGAAACATGAAAATACTTTGTGTCTTTGGCTGCTTTCTTATTAGGCTCAAGCGACAAGTCTTCTAAGATTGGGTAAAAGTCGCTACCTTTAATTTGCAGGAGGAAGAAGGAAGGTAAAGTCTTCAGTTTCCTCACTGCCTCTCTGTAGGCACGTGGATCACCATCGGCTTCAAAGTGATGCTACTTAAAGCTTCCTTGGGGTCCTCCTAATCCTGCCACCTCCCCCGTGGTGCCAACCTGTTCTACTCTTCAGTCTTAGACCAGCACTTAGTCTACTGTTAATCAATCAATCAAAATCGTGCCAGGTAGGTCAGATGGCACAAAATCCAGAACCAAAAGGGTTTCGTGTTTTTCCCACTGTGGGATGTTTCTTGTGCTGGAGCTTTTTTATTTTTCTTCAGCAGTGCAGGTGTTACAGGCTCATGCTACAAGCCAAGGCCAAGGTCAAGCCAGGATCAGGTAGTTGGAGTTTCCGAGTGAGGTTTCTCTCGTGCTTGAGCCTGCTCTTTGCAATGTTGCTACACAGACAAGGGTTTGGCAAGTCCCTGAAGGCAGAATCTAGTACTGGAACATTTAAACCATATTACCTGTGTATATAAAATTCTTTTCTTATGAAAGTAAAAGAACAGCTTAAGCCTATAATGAAAGCACAGCTTTGAATCAACGTGTATCTTTGTTTTATGATCTGTTGCTGCAACAGTATTCCTATTACAATCATTAGTCTTTTTAGGGCCAAACTTTATTTGCAGTGTGAAGGCTCACGGAGTGGTCCATCTGGCTCCTGGCTGGGAAGAGAACCTTTCATGCCAAAATGCACCTCTGAGAGAAAGCACACGGGATGTGTAATGGGGCTCAAGCTAGAAATGTCAAAACATTTTGCATATCCTCATATTTGTGGCATCAATCATGACAAAATCTGGATCTCTCTCAGTTTTAAATATTTAAAAATTGTGTCATGTAACTATTCATGACTTCTGTCTTATTGTTTGCTGGCATGCAAGAAATTTCACCACCTCAAGCCTCTGCATTCAAGCCTGCTGATTTCTGAGTGAAAGATACACCAAAAAAACCTTGAAATTGCAATTGAAAGCTCTGCCATATTTTGGACATCAGGGGTTTTTTTGAGGGGAACAAAGGGGTCTATCATCATTGCACAACCAGCCATCCTGATACACTGGAAAATAACTGCAACTGGGGAGATGGTGTTCTCTTGGTTTACCTGGGCAAATGTGTGTTGAAATTTCTCAAGCATCTGTGGTCCTGAAATTCACAAAGCAGCTCTGTTACTCCTGAGGATCTGAACCTTGGCTGGTTAATTGGTCTGGATTTGAGCTTGGAAGTTTGTTCATCCCCTGTAGGTGTTCCTCTACCTGACTCCTCTCATGACACAGAGAAGAAAAGTGCATCTGTGAGCACGGGAAATGTATCCCAGTCTCCAGACCTTGCCTGTTAACTTAAATTAACTCTATTGAAAGCAAAAGCTTATGCTGTGTACCTGACCCTGAGCAATGTCTGCTGAGGAGCAAAGAAAATTAATCGTTCAAATGAGCAAAAAGTCCCAGTGCTCTCAACATTTGCAGGAAGGAACAGAGGGGGAAAAAAGCCCCAGAAAAGACCCGAGGGATGAGAATTGCTAGATTATATCTAATAACAGCTCAGCCAGCATGGCTGGTGTTAATGATCCACGTGTGATGGGCCCAAAGGTTGCCACATACGAACTGCGCTGCTTTCTTACAGAAGTGACGAGCGGGAAATGTTCCATTCCTGCTCCAGCTAGATCCATAATGACTCCTCTGCCTTTTTCCCTGCTGCAGGTAATGGCTTACCCATGCAATTACCTTCTTTTGTCTTCACAGAGTTGAGGATAAATTATTTCAACCTCTTTGCAGGGGGCATTTGAAGCTGAAGTTATTTTTAGGGAGAAATAAATTCTTTCATGTAAGATGCGGGAGTTGTTGCTCCTCAGGCAGCCGAGAGAAAATGAAAGGCACTTCAAGTCTTTTTAAAAGCTGGGTTCTGATGTTTAGCTTGAGATCAAAGAGAACAGGGAGAGGAGGTGAAGCTGAGTTTCTAGTAAGCTACCAGTATACACAGCCTTGTATACTCGTCCTTTGAAGGACTTGCCATTACATTTCTGATCTTTGAACTCTTTCTTATTTTATGACGGTGAGATGAATTTCTTTTCAGTTCCCTTATTGTGAAACTAATGACTATGCCTCGGATGCCTTGAGAAGATTAAACTAACCTGAAAAGAAAGAAGAATGCAGTGTCTGGAACCTGGTTATTACAGTCACACTTTTGTTTGTAAGTAAATGCCAAAGTACTTTTAAAAGATTAACATCGGAAAATTGGGTTTTGAAAGCACAATTCAGGTATTTGGCGTCATCCTGTAATACTTATAAGCTTGGTGTTGTTACTTCAGTATATTTATTTTGTTTGCAGCAAACCTCTTTTCTTTTCAAGCTCCTTTATTTTTCGAGAGGGGTACATTTCAAATTCCAAATTCGTTCTGTCGTTGCTTTTACCCATCCTCGCAAAGCTGCTGCTGACTTGTGTGAAGAATAATAACCAAGCTAAATGAGCTACTAATAGCATTGGTAACTAATGCAGATGCCAGACAAGTATCCCTAGCCCAGCAGAATGACAAAACAGTCTTGTTGCTTTTGAGAGCGTGCTAGGTATGCCACTTACTTTCTGACACTTTGAGGAAAAGTGTAGCTAATGGCTTGTAGCTGAGGGGCAGGACTGTCTATTTATCAGCTCGTGCAGCCCGAGAGATTGGTTGTGGAGTTCCGAAGCAAGCTGTATCGATCTCAGCTACACTACGCTCTTATTGTTTCCTACACTTACCCAACCTGATGTTATTCACTAGGACTAGAAATCAGTTAAGGCTTAGAGCTTCTGCTATGGAAAAAAATAAAAGATCTATTTTCCAGTACTGTGGGGGGGGATGCCAAATGTTTGGTGTTCTGACAGGAATGGAACCAACGAAAATAAACAGCAATTACTTTTAATATTCCCATCCTCCATGAATACAAATCTTTTCCTTTGTAGATCTTGAAGACTTTTACTGAGATGGGGAAGGAATGGAACTCCTGTTGTTTACAGCTTGTGAAATGGATGCAACAGAGGGGAGAAGTGCTTTGCTCCAGGGGAAAGGGATGGCTGAAGTAAGAGGAGTGGAAGCACACTTGCAAGAGTGGCTTGAGTGCTTATAAATATTGATGTGATAGCATCTTACATTGTGATGATTTCTGAGTTTCTCAAATTCAGATGAGATTCCAGTTGTGTTACTCTGTGGTTTTGTCAATAGAGAACGATAGCTGTGAATACAAAAGCCAGGACATTCCCAAGCATATGGAGAGGTTCTGGTTTGGATCAAATCAGCTGAGTGACAGAGACAGAGGTGATAACGTCAGAAATTGTGCTTAACTCAGTATGTTGAGAGCTGTTTGGTTCTTTCTGGGACTTATTTCTGTGACTTAAGTGCTTATTCACTTACAGCCTTCCCTGTTTCTTTGTCGTGTGCCCACACCACGCAGCACGGGAATGGCACTACAGCAAATTCTTCAACCCGCTGACAAACGAAGTTTTCCAACTAGGTTTTGTTGTCACTCTCATTGAAAAAGCCTCAGTGCAAGTAGGTGCAGGACTGTAACAGAAGGCAGAAAAAATGTCCCTAAGCTCATCACTGATTGTAGCACAAGCAGCCTGCTTAGCAAAAGCAGAGAACATCGTCTTAACTTTCGGGAAATTCCAAAGGTCTACTGCCCCCTTGATGCAGGCTTCTGTGAGATCTCCTGATGTGTTCTTGGCTTGCATTAAGTGGGAAAGGAAGAAGGGGAAGCTCCAGGGATCTTTGGGAAAGCACCCACCCAGCTCTCCCCCTTCTCAAATATCCATCCTTTGCAAGGGTTACTCTTCCCTGGAGAAGGAGCCTGGCTTATGAAACCTGTGGGAACACCTCTGGGATTTCTGGATGCATCGAGGATGTGCTGGGAACACCATGGCATCGTGTGGTTATGGCCTTCAAAGGTTTAAGATCACCTAGTCTACTGTAGCTATGGCAACAATAATCACCTTAGCACAGAAGGTGGCAAGAAGTTCAAAGCCGCTAGAAACGAAGCACATGATCATAGAGGTACCCGCTGACATTGCAGATACACAGTGGAAGAGAAGTGAGTACTGATACAGGTGGATGAACTGTGGGAAAAGGACAACTGCACCTTTGCCTCATCCATCCTCCCAAAGCTCCTGCTTGTTATTGCAATAGTCTGGGACCTCACCTACCCATCAGGCTGACACATATCTGCCCAGAAAAAACAAAGCCTAAAAACTATACATTTTCCTACCATCTCATTTCTGCTGCTCAGCGTGTCCCAGTGCTCCTGAACGATCAGATGTGACCATCGCCATGGCAGATCTGATATAGACCTCTTCTGACTAAAAGACTGGAGAGGTGCTGCTTTGGTTTCTACCAGCTCAGGATAAGAAAAGAGTAATCCCTAGAATTGCTTACGTCCTCCCCTTGCTCCCCTCCAATGCCCCCAGGCTGCCAAGGCTCCCGGGGCTCCTTTTGGTCCCTGTGTCAGGAAGGGCCAAGGCAAATCTGTGGATCCAACAAGAGGCAGAAGAAACTTCTGGGCAGCGCCCTCCCTGCACAGGGACCTCATGCAATGATGATGACAGCCTTTGCGACCCACTTGAGGGTTGTTACTTTTCCCACTTGGTCTTCATCTTTTCGCTCTCCCACTAGGTGAGCTGAGATTAAGTATCTCCAGATGGTCTCCATCATGGCTGAATCTTTTCCCAATCCTTTGCCCAAGACCTACTCAGATTAAGTGTAGTTCCCAAAGTTGTCTCTGTCATGAAAGTCTACTGTAAGCTCTGACGGCATTGATCTCTGTCTTTATCTTACTAGCTGCTCTGCACTAGTGGCATCTTAAAGTTCTAGGAAGAATCCTAATTGCCTGCCCATGCTCATTTCTAACCCTAAGGCTGAGATGTGTGTATGGGGCTGATAATCAAACCCTATGGATAATTCTGCAGATTTTGTGGGAAGTTGCTAAGTCAATTTGTCATAACTAGGGCTGAGGGGAAGGAAGGACGAGTTTAGGTTTCCGAGAAGTGGGAGCTAATCAAAACGTTCCGTGCATGGGTAAGACACGCCTGCATTGCCAGGGATGTGCGTAGTCTACGTGTGGGATGGGGTGTCCTGGCTGTAAAGGAACTTAGAGATTCAGATGGCAAAAGTAACAGGCATTTGTGTGTGAGATGCTGTTTAGCTGTTACTAGAGAGAAACCGCACAGACTCTTACACCTAAAACATCCCCAGACATCTAAATAACGGTAAATGAGTCCCACTGACTTAGTGTGAACATTTTATGGTAAGAAAATGAAACAGCTTCAAGTCTTCATTATACTGTCAGAGCAAAGATAGATCCTGAAGCACGGAAGGATCTGGCCACCATGGGGAGAAGTGAATAAGGAGATAGGGAAGAGCAAAACCGGTCCAGAATCCCAAACAACATGCTCATCCCTACAAATGTCATCTCAGCTCATCATGTAGGAGAGTTAAGGGAGGAAGATCAGCAGAAGACGGCTGAGGTTGCCTATTTCAATTCAGACAGTGATTTTCATCACATAAAAAAGAAAGGCAGACTTCGCGGCTTCCATAAAAGCAGCAAGCATCTCAGTAGCTTAAGAAAAATGTGTCATGTAGCTTTTCTATTTTCAAATCAGATTTTATCTTTCAAGTTCTCTTCCATGTCAAAGTTTTTTCATGATCATGGAACCAGAGGAGAGAGTAAATATTTATCTCCTTCAACCAGTTCAAAACAGATGAGTATGCAGATAGTAAAGGGCGCAAGCATAAGGAGTAAGCAATTTTGGAACTCTGTAGAGGGGAAAATTCTCATTTGCTCTTATCAATGGCCTGGAAACATATTAGACATAGGCAAAATCACCAATTGCTTGGGGCAAGAAACATTGTGAAGTCACGACCCTGGTGCCCATTCTGTCTGCAACAGAGCCCTGGAAAGCCTGGCTTGTTACTCAGGCAAGTGCCTTTATAAGAAAAAACCAGCATTGTACTCAGTGCTCCTAAAGGGTCTGTAGCTGGTGTCAGGTTTTTAATCTCCCTGATATTTTATCTACTTCAAGCATATACCTATGCTTCGAGGTAGTAATCTCATCTAAGTGCAGGGGTTTGTTAAAATGGATGACTGTGTATATCAAAGCCATCCCCAGTCTCAGTCCAGAACTCTTACATTGAATAAGTCACTGAATTTTTTTATATGTTGCATTTTCACATTGAAAATGGAGGAAAACATATCTGCCTGAGAATGTATAAGCAGCAAAACCACGTCAAATGTCATCGGGTACTCAAACAGCACTCTAAGAGTTGTTCTCACTATATCAGATGTCGAGAAACCTCTCCTGTCCCTCTCTGCCCATGTCATTGGTTTCACTAGAAAGATGCTGCTGTGACTTTTCTGCAGGGAAGTTGCAGGATTCTCCTTAGGAAATCTACATGGAAATTTGCAGGACCAAACTGCTTGCTTTTTAGCATGTACTTGTATGTGTATATATGATTCATGTAGCATTTGAGAGTAAGGCTATTCACTCATCCATGGGTAAATAAAAAAAAAGGAAGGTCAAGTTCTGAATACTTTTTTTTCACTTTTTTTTTTTTTCCTCCTGTTACGCAGCGTGCATTTAGATTTCTAGAGGACCATCAGTTTCTGACCTGTGAAGAGGATTGAGATTGATACAACCAAAGAAATTCCTCTCACCAACCCTGCAAGCTGCTGAGGCACTGAAAAGGATAAAGGCTTTATTCAGTACAGGAAACTTAAAATAGTGCCTATACAAATGACCTGCTCTGCATATTTCCAAGTATGTCCTAGAAAAGAAAAGTCTGGATGTGTTGGAAGGTAATCCAACGCTGCTTCCACTATACTGCTGCTTCTAGATCAAAATATAATTTATATATCCAATATCTTTTACTATTCTTGAGTATTTCTCCAAATCTAATATTAAATAATTCCTCATGTTATTTCTTTTT
>VWZK01022025.1:0-18430 GCA_013396935.1 Baryphthengus martii | reverse complement strand
TTTTTTTTTTTCATTTTGAGATCTTTTGGAAAGTTTGTATTCTCCCTTTTATTTACTTGTAGCTATGATTTGAAGGAGATTATTTTGTGTATAGGATTCAAAACCAAGCGCCAGTGGATATAAAGCATCTGGCAAGCAGACAGAGCACACCATTTGTTATTTTTTTTCTTTTAATTATTTCACTAAGTTCACATGTAATTTTTTTTGCCTGGCCTCATTTGACAAAGATTGCATACAGTAGATGTGAGAAACATTTTAATGCAAACTACGCTCAGAACTGCTGTTGGTAAATGATAGTGTCTATTTCCAAACATGAGCATGTCTAATTGCAGATAGGCAGCATCACCAAGTAATTTTCCTTAGGTAATCTCTCTTTGTTACGAATTCAATCAGAAACAATAGATGAGATTATCCTCTAAGTGCCAGCACGCATTATTATTGGAACAGCAGTGGCCCAAAGAGCCATTTTTGAGCATTAATTCTTCTCAGAACAAAGATTGCATTTGTCTTGATGTCATTGTCATACAGGTTTTAATTGCTGCAATTCTGGTTTCTCTGCTTCTGTCTCTCACCTTGTCCTTCTGAAGGTGGTCCCTCAACGTTGAAGGAAAGCGGGTGTTAACAAGGTTAGGTCAGGTCTTCTCATAATAACAGCCCTTTAAAATGACAACTGAGTCCAGCTTACGGACTTCTGATGATTTCAGTCCCATGGGATGTCCTCCCAGAATGTTTGATTTCTTTGACTAAATCACGGAAAAGCTGAGCTACAAACTACAGATAAAAGGCGAGGTCAAACAATTGGAGCTTCTCTGCAATGCCTAAAATGTTCTTTTCTTTCCACAATATATTTTCTATCACTTCGTAATTTCCCACTTGCTGCTTACACTATTGGAGAGCTACATCCTCGTGAAATCATCTCACAAACTTTCCTTTACCACTTTTAGATGTTACTGAGGAGGCTGAAGGTCAATTTGGGTATTTTTTCCTGGCCTGTTCCACTGCTCACCTTCCTCCAGTCCCTTTCCTGCCAGAGCTTATTAAGCTCACAACTAGATTTATTCATATAATCGTATCTCCTCTCAGGAAAATAAAATGGGTTTGAAGCAAGTACTTGAGTTTGTTCAGAGGATAACACACAAGATTTTTAAATTTTTTTAAGAACACAACATCAAAGAGCAAAGCAAGGAAACCTGCAGCCTCTTGTTTTTTTTTTTTTCAAGAAAACAGTGCAGTTCAGATGGTATTTAGGTTTCCCCCCCTTGCATATTGAAAGTATCAGTTTTGGTTTTAATTGCTGATTTCTTTGTGGTACCTGTAACATTTCAGATGAAGGCTTTGAAAGAAGGAGTCTAATGTCATCTTTGCAACTCAAATACTGAACTGATCAAAAGCTCTTCAATCTTGTAAGTTAAACTGATTAAAGCTCATTTAAAAGGTGTGTGCAAAAATGCGTGGAAATTTTCTGTCGGGGCAGATACCTGCACTGAATGGTCAAAAAGATGTTGTAATGTCTGTAGGTGGCATACATTTTACATGGCTTTGTTCATAGACATTCAGTGGATAAAGAACAGACCCCATCCTGGGATCATGTCCTCTTTCTCTTATTCCTTTTGTCTGTATTTTCCAGACCAATGACTCACCAGGTTTTCTTTTGCATTTTAGCACATCCTTAGCTGAAGAACTATTGAACATCAACTCTGCTTTGTTGCATCTCAAAAAAAATGAATATCCAAATCTTCTGGTGAAAAAAAAAAAAAAAAGACTGAAAGCAAATCTCCCAGTTTCAGGGCACTCAAATATACTCACTAAGTTTTTCTTCCCTTGCCTTGTGGGAGGCGTGGTTGTATTTTTCTTCGTCTATCTGTATTTTAAAATTTAAAGAATAAGTTGGCCAAGTCCTCGAAGAAAATCTGCCTGAGGAAGGGCTGAGCGCTGCGATCACAAGCGCAGAGGGACTAGATCCCATGGAGCAGAGGGGCAGAAGAGGAGCAGGTGACTAAGATTCAGGCACCGCAGCCATCTGACTTCACAGCTGAATTTTAGCTTTGATCCACACATTTTCTCAGCAGGCTTCCTATTTCTGCAGCACAAAGAGGAGCTGGATCCAGGACTCTGGAAACCGTAGCAGCAGCCCGTGCACTGAACTGCCCTTCCTACGGATAGAGGCAGCACGTGCCTCTCGTCCTCTCCCTCCCTCACCTTTCCCTGCACAGTAAGTGGGAGAAACCTCCTCATCGAAGGTCAGGGTGACTATCGGTGAGGCTGCAAAGACAGTCAACACCATTCGTGTTTTATTTTTTTTATTTCTCTCTCAGGTTGCATAGAAAATTCTTTCTCTGCTTCTACGTTATTATGACTGTGAGACCAGATTCTCGGCAGCGGCGGCAGCAAAATGATGTAACTGTGGAAATCGATTAAGTTATGGAGATTTAAACAACAGAGAATTTCACCCCTCTGGCACTTGCATCTTAGGCACTGGTATGCCTGGTTTTGTTGGGTTTTTTTTTCAGATGTGATTATGTACGTATTTGCTAAGAATCACAGCTTATGGAAAATGTGAAGCAGTAGGAAGCATTGCCACACACACAAAAAAAAATAGAAGAAAAAGCAGAAGAGGAAAGAATTTCCTCAGTAACAGTTCCTCGGTGTTTTATTTTTTGAGCTTAATGATACAGAATTTTAGCTTCTTTAAAAACAAGTTATAGTAATGGAGGCTCTGATTTGTGTTTCTTTTTTTTTTTTTTAAATAAAATGCTTAAATATTTATTACAAATAAGGGTATTTCTATATTACACTTTGCAGCAACCCCTTCACTAATGAATAGTTTCTTGCATGTCATTTGTTGCTGTAGAGTTGCCACTGCCACCATTCACTGAGAGGCATCATAAACATCAGACTTTAACATCATTACATTTTCTGCCTCTTGGATGGGATTTGTGTTCTGTTTCCACATTCTGTAACTGAATGAGTTTCCCTGGCTCGAAGGGGAAAAAATAAAAAAAAAAAGGAAAAGAAAAAGGGAGGAGGGAAGAAAAGTATAAGCACTGTTTTTATTAAACCTTTCTCTTAGCTTTACACAAGCTTTTTTTTTTTTTTTCTTTCATAGATTCCATGTATTTTTAATGATTTCTCTGTTGTTTGTAGAAAGTTGAGAGGATGAGAGAAGGAAAGAGAGAGCACTCAGATAGAATAATTCAATTTTCTACTTTGTGAAGAGAAAAATCTGTCTCTGGGCTACATCTAAAAAAATAATAAAACCCGATGTTTTCCCTTTGTAACTTCTAATACATTTTATTTAAAGAAAAAAAAAGCTGGTTTTAATCTCTGCTTCCTTTCTGGAAAACGAAGTCACGTGCTTTGCAAAAGCAGGGGATGCACGTGCTTGAATTTGTAAGGAAACAGGAGAATTTTACAACGACACAGATGCTAACTTCCGAGAGAAACAAACCTCTGACAAAGCCAAGTCAGAAAGCCAGCATCCTGAGCCTTCTTTCCTGCCACATGAGGGAAGTGGGGAAGATTGGAAGAGGAGGAGAGACTAGAATGTGGCATTCCCACATTGCAATCAAGTGGCTTAATAATCATACACGATTAATGCCAAATCCCGTGGTAAATTCTTGAGCGCTATCAATTTTTGCCGTGTTTTTCTCTGTCTGCCCAAGGCAACGTCTTCCACAGAGGAGTTGGGGTGTGCGTCCCCAACTTCATCCAGGTACTGGCTTTTGGTGGCAGTTTGGTGCTGAGGAAGCAGGACAAACTGCTACTGGAGGTGAAACCGCTGCTCTCCATGGGAAGTTTGGGAAGGAAAGCCTGCTGCTGCCGGTGGTTGCAGAGGTCCTGCGTTGCCTACAAGCCATGGTAAGAAGCCCCACCGGTGTCAACGTGAAAGTGTGTGTAGGAGGAGTGAGTGCTGCACCCGTTAAAAGGCTCCAGGGGGTGATTCTTCCAGCACAGGTGCTGCATCCAAAGCGATGGAAATTTGACATCCTGAGGGTCTAGAGCAACATAGGCAACTTCTACAAATTTAATATGCTTTTACTTATAGGGCAAACGATTTACGTTCATATTTCTACTAATACAGCAGCAGAGGGTGAAAGAGCAATTTCCAAGCTCCTCCCCTGCATTGCTCAGACTTGGGAGGAAGAGCAAAACAGGACACAACAAAGGATAGGATTGTCTGTACTCCACCTATTCCAATTTTCACATCCTTTGGGCTAAGTTATATGGAGAACCGGCTCAATGCACTCACCTGAAAAAATGGGAGCTGGAAATTTATTCTAGAATCTACCTGTGTTCAGATCTGCCTTTTGCAACGGAAAGCGTAACCATCACGTACTTGTTCGTGGGAGCCTTTCCACTGGTGTCCATCAAACTGGTGACAGCTCACCCTGTGGAACACTGGTGACTGAGAGGAGGAGGAACAGGTGCAATTCAAAGAGAACTTTATTAAATTACTCATAAAAAGAAGTGTCAGCTTGATGTCAAATCTTCTATACTTGATCCCTCATTCTGATACTGTGATGTTTGAGCTGTGTTCCCTTCTTGCTTTTTGCTAGAAATGGGAGAAAAGAATTATCAGCACTCTAAAAAAAAAAAAAATGTAGATTTTATATTTCACAACTTGCTTGATACAGCTCAACGTTATTCTTATTATTACCCTTGCAAGTCACTCAGTGTCTGAACCACGACTTGGTAGCAGAGCTGTGGTTGTACTGCATGTAATTATCTCTCTGCATTCATGTTTCCTCAGGTTGAACACACTTTTTGCGTAGGGTGGATCACGAACTGAGACCTCACAGACATCAGCGGGATTTGACATGAGTGTAAAACTGGGTCTATGCCTGAGTTTTGGTGTATTTATCCAGTACTTACTGTTACAGGGAAAACCCTGCTCAGCTCATGTGGTTTAAATCAAAGCGGGTTTCGAGCAGTTTTAATTAATTTATTGACAGCATGTGATTAACTGGAGAACAGCGAACTCTATATTCAGGATCAATATCAACAATATTGCAGATAAACGGCAATATCAGTCGCTTTGAAAATGTTAATAAGCAATTTAAATTCCTAAACACCCTTCTGTAACTAATCTCCAGAAGTTTTAATCCCACAAAGGACACATTCCAGGCCTCTCTCCACCCACCCTGCTCCTGTGAGCCCCAGCCCACATGTGCTGGTGAAAAAGCCCCTGCAAGGTGAACTTGAAGAGCGCACTGCCGCTTTTGGGGCACACCATCTTTTCCACCCCTGCGAGGTGTGCGTAGCCAGCTCGAGGAGGCTCCTGGCAACACTGAAAGGATTTGAATGAAGTGACTCGTTGACTTGGCACCAGCCCATGTTTTGAAGAGCTTGTAGCAGAGACCGTGGTCAGGACTATCTCTGCGTTATGAGGCTTGCTGAGGAGTGAAAACTCCCTATTTCCTAACAATGCTATTTTAGAGAAGGTGAATAATGATTATTGACACTTGAAATTACTAACAATTTACTGCTGAAGACTATTTTCAAACTCCAGCTAGCCCTATGTTAATGCTAATCAAGGGTAAAAGTGAGGTGTGTTTTAATAGTAATTCTCAAGGACTGATACATTTAACTGCCATTAGTGTTAATAGGAGTTGTTCGCATGAATACAGCCATATCGGGAAGGAAAGTATACCTTGTACATAGGAAATCTGAGCTGCCCTCTTTAGAGCAAAGAACAATTTACTGAGAAATGGCTGATTTGTTACAGGATGGCAGTTCTGGCTTGGGAGGCTCTTTTCCAGCTGCAGACTCCCCGCTTTTCAAAATACCCACTGCTTGCTGCTGTCTGCAAAGTGCATCTAAGATTTTATTTTTTTATTTCAGGCAGTCTGATTTCTCTGAATCTGGCTTCTTAGTCAGGAAACAATCTTTTTGGTGCTGAACTGCTACTGGCAAATCTACCTGGTGTCTTTAATACAGGAGGAATTCCTGCAGCATTGTAGAATTGTGTGGTGGTGGCATCCTGGTTTGAGTTAGAACAGCACTAATTCTGTTCAGTGATTTTATTTTTCAGCTCAGTCTCTTCTAACTAACTGCGTTTTCTGAAGTTCAGGGCACATTTTCACAGCCAGCCTCCGCTCCCAGCAGTGACAGCACTCTGTGTTCAGAGTCACTGCCAAGGGTTGCGGGGAGCAGAAAGGCTCTTGCTCAGACCGGCTCCTGTGCAGCCCAAGGTCACTGCTCAATCCTGTGCCCCATGTTGGGGTTGCAGAAAGTAAAAGGTTGAACCTACAAGGAGGAGTGGACAGAACAAGTGACCCTAAACTGACCAGTGAGGGATTCTATCCCATATCCATCCCATTCAGTATAAAGCTGAGGGTCAAGCCTCTCCTTCAGCGGCCGATACCTGGACTCTGTCTGTTCCGCCTTCGATCCTGATCTGCGTGTCCTTGAATCCGGTTCCTGAATCCAGCTCCTGAGTCCAGTTCCCATGTGCTACTGGGTCCAGTCTGAGACCTCCCCAGTGCCCGCTCCACAGCATCAGTGGTGACAGTGATGTAATTGCCTTCAGGGGGATTCAGTTCAGTATTGGGTTTGTATATGTTTGTATATATTCCATTTGATTATTATTATTTTCAATAAAGCTGTTTTAGTTTTATTTCCCATTCCGTAAGTCACACTTCCTTATTTCCTTTCTCTTCCCTTTTGTGAGGGGAGAGAGATTAATAGAGAGCAATTTATCATTCTTCTAGTGGCTGGCCCAGCCCTAAACCTTGACAGTTGGGTTGCTACTTGCAGGAAACTAGGTATGTTCCAAGAATTAGAAGTAGTTTAAAATTTTAAAAGTTCCATAAGCATTTTGGAGGGCTAGCATAGAGCGCTATTCTTTTAAAGAAGACCATTCTATCATTCTATTCGTTCTGATTCACCCAAAGCAGTCAAGGCTCATTTTAAATTCTGATTTCCACAGCAGAAAAAAGAAATCTCTATAGTTGGAGGAATGTAAAACAGATTTTAGAATAGAAAACTATAAAGCTACTGCAGACCTAAGATCCTCCTCTTGTTTGCTGCTGAGATTGTTTAATGGAATTAACAAAGGTGTCAAATGGGGGGAACCGAGCTCCAAGTTTATGATCTGAATTGATGGGGATTACCCATTGCTTCTTGTTCAACTGGGTATTCTCACTTTACCTAAGGCTAATAACATTCCTCTAAAAGCTCTCCTGTCATCAGGAAAAGAAAAAAATCCCCCAGGAGAGCAATTCAGAGTGGTTAAACTGGGCTCTGGCTCTGAATTGCCATCTTTCTTCTCCGCAGAACTGCAGATGGAGCCCGTGGAGAGCTAGTGGCCTCCCTAGGCAAAAGTTAGTTTATGGAAATACCCACCTCTGTGTCTTATGAGATCCCTAAAGGCCTGCACAACACTATCCAAGAGAACTATTTTTTAACAGCTCTTGCCTAAAGGCTTCAGATTTGCTATTAAGATTTAAGATTTGCCATGCCGGTTCATGTTGGTTTTACCATTAAAGATATTTTCATGGTTTTTTCTCCTTGGTAAATCCATTTTACTGTAAGTTAGAGAATGCTTCTCCTGAAAAGCAGAGCTCCTGTACTCTGCCAGATACATGTGGGCTTTTTTTTTTTTTGGTTTAGTGTTTTAGGTAGATATTAATGCATTGCTTCCCTGGTTTAGTTCCAGGTTTGTTAGGAAATGTTCTTGGACTTGAGCATAGAAGAAAGTGATATAAATCGTATCTAGAATTGTTGCCTATGTGACTTTCAGGACAGGATCCTGGGGAAATATGTACTGAACAAATATGTTAAGATGACAGGACCTGTTTCATTGGGTTTTTGTTCTGAAAGACAAGGTGAAATGGGAAATTCAGCGAGAAGGCAGGATGAGGTAAATGATTTGAGGAGAGCCCCAGTCGATATAATAGCTCAAATCCACCCAAATCAATAGCAACCCATGAGGCCTTCAAGAGACCAAATGTCTCACTGGAAACTTCATAAATTCTGTTTCTTTCTTTGGAAGTTTCTATCCTGAGTACGTTTTCAATCATAGCACTAAAATCATTCCTATTGCATGGCAAGGAGTAATCTCCTTGTTTTGATGGTCTCTGCCCATTTATCTTAATTAATTTTTCTGGATGAGCCTGCCCTGTTTGATACTATTGACCATGAACATAAAACTTTTTAATTAAGATTAAGGCAACATTTTCTTCTTTCTGACACTGCATACTCTTTTAGGTTCCATTTATTTTTAATTAGGATGCCGGCATTTTCCACTCTGCCGGCCAATGGAACAACATAAATAACTACTAATACGGACACAGGAATATTTTGCCCTCTGCTGAGCAAGGGAAGAAGACTCAGTGTAACTTTGTCATTTAACAAAGTTCTCAGAACTGCAAGTCTTTAGGAAGTGCTCATGTCCTTAATATGCTTCAGATGATTAATATTCATGGTTCTGGTGCTGTGGAGACTGTGTGGAGGTGACTCACAGAGTCTGTGCAGGAAGAAGATGGGGCATGGCTCCTGCAGGGTCTCCCAGCGACTGTGCCAAGTTTCCAGTTGGTCGGAAAGGAGAGAATATCTTTCTCTTCAGTTCTTCACTATCGCTTTTATTGCTAGTAAGGAGAGCTCTCTTGGAGCGTGTCCAAAGAAGGGCGATGAAGATGGTGCAGGGTCTAGAGAACAAGCCTTAGGAGGAGTGGCTGAGGGAATTGGGGTTGTTCAGCCTGGAGAAAAGGAGGCTCAGGGGAGGTTTAGCAAAGTCTCGTTTCAGCGGTGCCCAGCAACAGGACAAGGGCCAATGGGTGTAAAATAGAACCCAGGAGACTCCATCCGAACATAGGGGGAAACTTCTTTGCTGAGAGGATGCCAGAGCCTGGCCCAGGCTGTTCAAAGAGTTTGGGGAGCCTCCTTCTCTCTGGAGACTTTCCAAATGCTCCTGGAAGTGATCCTGGGCACCCTGCTCTTGGTGACCCTGCTTTAGCAGGAGTATTGGACAAGACGATCTCCAGAGGTCCTTTTCATCCCCTACTATTCTATGATTCTATATGAGTAGGTGTGGACAATCAGGTGCCCAGCCTGCCCCTGCTTGGAGCTACCTGGAAGAGAGCCAGCTTTGGCCTGGAAGCTGTAGCTGGTAGCACCTCCCTCAGAGCTGTGACATAGTTAATACTCTCTGCTGAGGTTACTTTATCGTATTAACTGATGTTCTGCACCATGATGTATACCTTGAGTAACTGAATGACATTGTTCCCCTGGAAGATCATAGGTGAAAAGGTTTGGCAGTTCCCTCTGTCATTGTCCACAGTATTCTGTTCAGCTCAGACAGCAGAGAAATGTTCTCATTTGCCTAAAAACCATCAGTCAGAGAGAGGTGCTGCATCCTTGTGCTTTCTTCATAATGCAACAGCATCTAGGAGTCCCAGGTGTGATTTAGTCCTCCACTGTATTAGAAGCTGGATCAAAACAGAAGTTCCTTAGTAAACAGAAATCTGACTGAAATTTGATGTTCTCATGATTTCAAGTGAGTAAAGCTTCAGTCTGAACAGCTGGGCCAGATATGACTTGAATCCTGTCTACATCCTGCCTGTTTCTGAAAACAAAAGTATTTGAATACTTCGGTGTATCAAAAAGCTACTTTGCTGCATTCTGGAGTATGAGCTAATTCAGCTCAGCTTTAGTCCCATTTAATTTTGATAGAAATAGATAAATTACATATTCAAAAAGATTTTATTTGGTAAACCCCAGTTATTGTTGGTGAAAGGAATATGGGGCAATGATTCATTGCATTTACTGCGAGGCAAAAATCTCATCATATAGTTTAATGTAAAAATCACTGCTTGCTGCCTAGCTAGGACACAAAAAAGCCAATGCACCATCGAAAGCACCTCATAAGCAAAAAGACAATATAGCTCAGAAAATCTACAAGAAAGGACATTTTTTTTTTTTATTTTTTTTTTAATTGAAGAAGAAACAACTTACATATTTTCATCACATGGAAACTGCAGAGCATATCAAAATCAAGTGTTTTAAATTCTAAATTAGAAAGCGATACAGTTCAGGCTGATTGTTGCCTGAAGGAAATCTTCCAGGCTGTTTTCTGACATTCTAAATATAAAATACGCCATGTGAGAAATGTTTGATTCATTCTGAAGCCTGTGATGAATGTCCGCCAGGAACCATCCACCATTGCCTCATCTCGAGTGGAATCAAATTGGAGCTTTCCCAGCGAAAGCAGAGATAGACCTTTGAAGCTCAGTATTTAATCTAAGCTCCTAGTACACCTTTAATCTTGCCTGAACAGATAAATGCAAGTTTGTCTTCAAAGCTTGGTGAGAAGTGACCACTCTTAGCTGCAGAGTGAGTCTGTAACTGTGGAAATGTGGGTGAACCAGGGCAGTGGACTGGTAGGGAAGCTGCTTGCCTTTTTTTTTTTTTTTTCCTTCCCTTTTTTCACTCAGACTTTTTTTTTTTCATTCAAAAGAATGGAAAATCTTCATCTCAGCCCTTTCTTCGTTCAAAAGGCAGGAGGATCCTGTCTCTTGAAAATGGTCTTTGGATATCTGCCTCTTTTCTGGACTCTTCTTGCAAGAGGAATTTCAGGTAGAAGTTGGAGGTCTTGCTACTAAATGCCAGAATACAACAGTTGAAAGGACAGGTACAAATGTTCATAAACGCGCCTTATTTCTAGGCTGCGTGGCCAGAAAACAAACACACAATCTTAAGGTATTTTAATATTACACAGGAGAAAGATAATTGGACTGGAATCTCAAATTAAACGAAACTTTCCTAAGTATGGAAACATAATGATCCTATGCTGTAAGATTTAAATCCCAGTTTGTGTGAAGTTAAAGAACAATAACAGACAAAAGCAACATTGAAATGTGTGGTGCTTTTGCAAAATTGTGACCTGGAATTCATATGAATATTAACTGTTCAAACTTATTAACAGTTTCTTGTACATTTCCTATGCTTTTGAGAAACTTCTGGGTTTATTACTGGCTTCGGTTCACATTTTATTTTTCTGGAACCTCTCTTTCTTCTTCCTTTCCAGACAAAATTAGAACATGGGAATTTCCACTTAAAAGGTCAAGTCAGTATTTGTTGCCTTTTAACTACGGCTTTCTGTTATAAATTGTTGCCGAGAAATTAATTGGAAAAAGCCAAGAGGGTATTCTTCATGACATTATTCCAGGGTGTAGTTTTCAAGCTGTTTACTACAGAGACAGCAAGGCATTACAAGTTCTGTCCACACGTAAGATAGCATGCACTGGGGCATAATGATAAGCAGATGGCATTATTTGCACTGGAAGTAATAGCAACCAGAAGCATTGCTGCCTACATTGTTTTGCGAATGCTTTTAGATTATGTTGAAGTACGGAACTTTGTGCGCTTTCCTTATGCAAGGCATAGGTATTGATGGCAACCGGTGGGGATAAGTAAACAGAGAGTAGCTATTTGGAAGTAGGTGGTATTTAAAACACAACCACAGCAGTCACTAACAAAAGACAGAATAAGACAGAACAAATACCAGTGAAATACTCCAGGAAATGGAGGGAAGATGAAACTGGATGCTGGTTCTGTCACTAAAGAGGTTGTTTCTGGAAGTTTTTATATGAATATGCCATTCAGAAAGTCTGAAGCTTCTAACTTTTATCACCAATAATGCTGCCTAATTTACCATCACCATCTGCCTGGCAAATTGCATCCAAGGCAGATTATTTCAGAGACTGACATTATAGGACAAGGCTGCATTGTGAGACGGAGTGTGATAGAGAGATTCCTAGGCTAGAAGAGACCTAAGTTACATATTTGACATGGCCATGTGCACACACAAACATACACAACAGGTGTGTGCCTAGATACACAGTATGTCTCTATGTATGGCCAGATACATATTAAAGTAGAACTGAGATGCCATTTCATTATGATAGAACTTTGCCAGGTTAGTGCAATGTTCCCCTCTTGAGACTTAACTAAAGCTCTGTGTTTGAAAAAAAAAAAAAAAGCAAAGAACCTAGAACGTGATTAAAATCATTTACTGTGGAAGGACATCTTTGCATGAGCTTGGAGTTATATTTCCTCTACATATATGTCCTCATTGCCTTCTACACTTAACACTAGAGTCTAACTTTTTTAGAGTCGCCGATGCATTGAAAGAGATGGTGCAGAAGGGACTTACATCTGCGGCGAGTCCCAAAGGCATCCAGCCTCCACAGGCACAAAGGACCATATGCAACAGCGGCAAGGGTACCTGCTGGAAGACTGTAGCCTGTCCTCCCTCTAGCACTGGCTGGAAACAGCTGGTGTGGAAAAAGGATGGGCAGTGAACACAAGTCAGGCTGTTCCCTGCTGTGCTGTAGAGCACAGACAGCTGCTTTTCTTCCTTCACATCTCTGCAGTGAAGAACGGGATGTTGTGTCACCGTGGAATGCAATGGGAGGAGAACTTCAGGCACTGTGAATTCACTGCCATTGCTAGTTGGGAGGAAGGACCCCAGAGCCGAGAAGCTCCTGTGTGGTACCTACTGTTATATTCCACAGAGGACACAAGCAGAGGAGGACCACCATGCTCTTGGGAACTGAGGCTTTCGGAGTGAAAGGAAGTCTGTGCACCCAATCAGAGGAAAAATGCAATTATTTTGGAATCAGCTGTGGGAAATGTGATGCCTCTGTAAACTCATCTGCTAAAAAATGTAACAGTAGTGACAATAAATAAAACATACAATAATACATATATATTAATTCATTTATGGTCTCGTGTTTCTATCACTCAAATGTGATAACGTGACAAGAAGGATCACCAAAGTAATTCAATATTCTCCTTTATCTGTATCATGGTAATGGCAAGAGATCTGAGAATGCAGAAGTCACTCAAGTAATGCGGTATAGGGTGTAGTCTTTGTGCTAAAGAGTTTGAAGTCTTAGCAGGTGACACAGTTGAGAGGCAGGAGAAGGAAAGCACTTTCACCTTCATTTTGTGCATGAGAAGCAAAGCCTCTGCCCCAAACCTGGGCTTGCCTGATGTCCATGCAATTGGGATTGCAGCCTGGAAAGACACAGAAGCACGTGCTCAGAGTTCTGCAGGAAGCTCTCTTGCACTGAAAGCAATAGGAACTGCAACCCAGAACGTTAGGATCTTTGTTACCACGAGTTGCTCAATGGCCAAGTTAGAAATTAAACTAGGATCTACCAGATGATTTAGCCACAAGACTGACTTCATCTGAAGCTAGATTTTTAGCTGAGCTAGGCAGTGTGAAACTAGCTCAGCTACATCTAGGGCACACATCTGCCACAACAATTTCAGTAGACAGGCTAAGATCTGAAAGGCAACATCATAGCCAGTTAGAAATGTTATGCCACGAAGAAATACTAGCAAAGGTCCTGAGGAAAGCGGCAGTCATTCACACCTCCTGAGATTACATGAAGTGTTGTCTATGTCTGTGTGAACCGAACTGTTGCAATCACAAAAAGGCTGTAACAGAATGAAGTGATTCTTTTGTATCCAGAAGAATAAAGAAATCAATGTGAGGGGAAAAAAGGTCAGTTGTAAAGTGTAAAAGCTGTACCAGTTAGTTCTCTAATATACGGCCTCTTGAAACGCCAAAAAGCATTTTTAAGGGGGACATTTTATTTTATTTGAATAGATGGATTGCTTAATTGTGCAGAAGCAATCAGGTAAAGTTAAAGACTGTATTAAAAAAAAAAAAGAAACAAGTTCCTTTTAAAGTCCAACATCAGAGCTATAAATTTGCAGCTCTGTATTTTCTTAAAGGATCCCGTGCATCCCAGCATTATACACCAACCTAAATGTTGGTGTAACATTGAGCTTGAAATCAGTGAAGGTGCTTCACTGTAAACAAGGGAACAATTTCACCCAGTGAGCACAATTAAGTTTCTTTCCGTCTGGGATGCGAAGCGAAGTCTGTGTGAAAATTTTGCCGTCACACAGCTTCAAACTACAGCGCATCTGTTTCTCTCACCCAGCTTACACAGTTCTGAGTGGCAAAGTCTTCGCCAACAAACAAGCAGGAGTGGTTTTTTTAACACCTGCTGTGCTTCCAAGCAATAAAAAGCTAAATACTATTTTTAACAAATTAATATCTCTAGCTACCAATCTATAGTATATGATAAGGAATAAAATTAAAATAGAAAGTATTCATTCTATTATGTATCCACATGTGAGTATGTAGGAAATCTGCTTCACTGGAGATGTAAATGTACAATTCAGAAAATGTATTAATAGTGGCTTTGAATGTAACTGCACACGTGATGGCACATAGTAAGTCAGAAGAACAGAGCAGAAACAATAAACATCATCATTCTGACTCCTGAAATCTTCTCTGCCTTGCCATGCAATGGTGATACACAGAAAATTCTTGGTTACCTGTGGTGTTGGGTTTTTTTTCATCAATTCTCATGACTTTCAGAGGATGAAGGTTGCATCCGTATGTTCTTGACATTTTCACTGCAGTGGTTTTTGCAGTTGCAAGTGGAAAATGAATCGAAACGGGTTTTATAGGAGCATGTGGGTTCAAACTGGCTGAAAGACGATAAACAAAAGATTATGATAGTGACTAGGGGAAAAATATCTAGTAGGGTAATGAAGGGTGCAGTTTCGGGATTGTTCCTATTTAACATCTTCATTAGCAATCTGGAAGAAAGAATAAACAGCATGTTAATGAAATGCACAAACGATACTAAATTAGGAAGAGTCACAAATACCAGTGAGGACAGAAGCATAACGCAAAGGCCCTGGGGAGAAACGCGGGCAGAAAATAACAAAACAAGCCATTAGTCAGAAAAAGGCGTATTGATACATTAAAGCTAGAGCAGGAGGAGTCGATGTGAGGGAAAATCCACATCGGAAGAGAGTCAGCGAGCAGAATATTAGATGTGCGCTATAATGTGATAGGCTGGCAAGAAAAGCCAATAAACTCTGGGCCATATATGCAAAGGCATAAAGTCCTGGATCAAAGAGGTCGTAGTTCCTCTAAATTGCTCTCTGCTTACTGAAAATGGAATATTCCGTTACGGAATGGAAGAGCAGTGGTACTGAAGGAGACTTCCCAAGTCAGCCTAGCTACGCTCAGTCGTAGTGGTAGGTGTTTTGGTTAAAAATCTTCTGCGAGAACAGGGAAGGGATATATAATATACATATATAAATGTATGGAAAGCCTCTGATGAGGATGAAGTGGAAGATGGGTTAACGGCAGGGAAAGTAAATGGCTGAACTCTGCAGGGTATTTTTAACCCTTATTCTGATCACCCACATTTTCTTCTCTAATGAAAGACAGCGGATGACAACATGACACGTAACTTGCAAAAGGAAAGCTGTGTGCACTTTCCTATTGGTAAAATATTTATTTCTCCTCATTCATCCCCTACATATAAATCTAATGAAAGGAATATGTTGTGAAAAAACTTGGGATTGATATAGTTTCTCACATGGTGATAAACTCATGCCTGGAATCAGCTGAAAGTTGCTTGGGTTTGATTGTTTTTTGTTGGGGTTGTTTTTTTTTAATTTGTTTGTGTTACATTATATGAAAAAGACTATAATGTAAGTGGGCATAGGAAAAGGGTGAGAAAGAGGGGTTAATGTGCATCCTCGTTTTGCTGGTTTTTGAACAGAACCCAATTTAAGTCCATATATCACAAGAAAAGACATTTTCTTTTGAACACGGAAACTGTTTCTCTTTTGGCAAGACAGAGGGATATGAAGAAAACGAAAAAAGAACAAAACCCAACAACAAAAGCAGTCATGTCACTGAAGTAATCCATGCTACATTTGTGGTTTTGACACTACATGCGTTCTAATTCTACCCTCCTTTTCTACTGCGCATCCAGAATATAGTAAAACTGTAGCTGAGTAAACTCAGTTGAACTGTACCGTAAACAGAACAATTATAGTCAAACTGTAACTGAGTAAACTCAGTTGAACCGTACAGTAAACAGAACAATTACAATAAAACTGTAACTGAATAAAACTCCCTGATTCTGGGAGTGATGCTACTTCTACAAAAGGAGAGACTGACTAGATTAATATTCTTCAATTTGTAAAAAAAATGGGAAGGCACGGTTAACATTTATTATTATGCACGTCCATACAAATACGCTCATTAATATGAACAATATGGAAGAGTGAATAATCACTCCTCATTCTTTTTCTTCTCACAATAAAAGAACGCAAGAGTAGAAAATGAAAAGATCAGCCAGCTGGTGTAAAAACAGAAAGAAGAGCTATTCCACACTGTGTATAATTAAAGCCCAGAACTCATTACCAGAGGATGGGTGCAAAAGGAGGTCAGAGAGGTCATGGAAGATAAGAAGCACTAAGAAGAAAGTTTCCCATCCAGCTTCTTGCTCTGAGAGCCCTTAAACTTCAGATTGCCAGAAAACTCGGACTGTACATAAAAGACATGGGCGTCACGGTGTGCGTACTCATCCTCTTCCCTTCCTCCACATGTGTTTCTTCCCATACATCAGGTATGGTATAGGCCTTGTACCATTAAGTCGACCCAAGAAAGCCACCTTTATGCCAAAAGTTACAATAATAATCACAAAAAAATCCGAGTGAAATGCCCTATCTGTAAATATTTAAACAAAGGGAAATAGGAGGAATTTTTAAAATACACACAGAAAAAAAAAGGAACAAGAATTGGGAAAGCAGCAGAACTAGGAATTACAGATGTTACTTTGGTGGAAAAGCAATATTAATTGGATGTCTTTTTCCACTCAAGTAAGGAGCAGAAGACGGGCACACTCACATACTCTATATTTGTCACGGGGCTGCGATTATTGCAGTACAGTATAGCATTTAATTACAACAGCCACCACTGTTTTAAATATAATAAAACTCTCGGGTAAATCTGTGCTAAACTTCACAGGCAAGTGGAAAAAAAACCACCCTGGGAATTAACAGTAGAAGACAGAAGATCACATTCTTGTTGTACTAGCTGTATGTCTGTTGATTTTTCTTCTGGCACCTAATGGTTCACTATGATTTATAGACTTGTAGAATGATTTGGGTTGAAAGGGACCTTAAAGATCTCAAGTTCCACCCCCCTGCCATGGGCAGGGACACCTCCCAAAAGATCAGGCTGCTCCAAGCCCCGTCCAGCCTGGCCTTGAACACTTCCAGGGAAGGGGAACCCACAACTTCCCTGGGCAACCTGTTCCAGTGGCTCACCACCCTCACGATAAAGATTTTCCTCCTTATATTTAATCTAAATCTACCCTCTTTCAGGTTAGAACTGTTAACCCTTGGCTTACCACTACACTTCCTGATAAAGAGCCTCTCCCCCTCTTTCCTGTAGGCTCCCTTTAACTACCAAAAGGCTCTCTGCAGAGCCTTCTCGTCCTCAGGCTAAATGACCTCAACTCTTTCAGCCTGGCCTCAATAGGAGAGGTGCTCCAGCCCCCTGATCATCTTTGTGGTCTCCTCTGGACCTGTCTTTGAGGAATGCACTGACCCATTTCTCGGCATTCAGCGCAGCTCCCCAGAGTACCCCAAGCTCAAGACTTGATACTTGCCAGTTAAGATCCAAACGATACTGAAGGATGAACGCTTGTATGCGGTTCTACAGTTCTGTAAAACTATCATTCTAATTATCATTTATATTTCAACCATTTCCTGCTCAAGAAATTAAAGTTACCTATGTTTGCTTATATGTAGTGATTTTCTTTTTATTGCCACGGTTGTGTAAAGTAGCCATATTATAAATGAAAATGCTGTGGTTTGTGCCCACTTGCTGAAACTGAGTTTGTGTACTAAGCTTTACAGTAGCAGAAGATTGGAGACTCCACCATTTCTTAAGGCTCAATATAATGGTTGGGCATTTTTTAATATCCCTTTGGTAAACAGATATTCAGTACCCTTTATTGTCCTTGGGAATTATGCATAGCTATGAATGGGAGGGTTGATAAGGAGAAGTATTAGAAACACATTACCTTGAAGTTTTGCATATGTTTTGGAAATTTATAGTCTACTGCATGTGTGGAATAATGGATTTGCTTTTAGATAGCTTATCAATAAAAATAAAGCACTTCATAGACAGAGAATTAAGTTTAACAGTTTCCAAGCATTCCAGTTTGTCTAAAGTGATAATAGGAGACAATCACTGAGTTTTTTCACATGTCCCCTGACAGGACGCAAACATACTAAAGTGTCCAGATAACAGCATCCTATAGTTACGTGTTGCAAATAAAGAAACACAAACATCATTGCTGGAACAGAAATATGTAATGGTGATAAATTATATGCACATTGCTAATCCGCAGCAAGACTATTCTAACAGTTACCAATCTTCATGACTGTAGTGCGCCCTGGGGAAGGGAATGGCGGCGAAAAGGGCCAGCAAAGGGCTCTTTTGGGGCCTTTTGGAAGCCAGGAAAGCTGCTCGGCCGGGCTAGGGCCGGCAGCTGGCAGGCGGCTGCTGAGGCGGCCCGGGCAGAGC
>VWZK01022017.1:0-13367 GCA_013396935.1 Baryphthengus martii | reverse complement strand
TGGCCTGCGAGTGAGGCCCAAGCAGCGCAGCAGGATGGAGGGCTAGGCGGGAATGGCGCCCGTGTGACACCCGCAGCGCCGCAGCACCGACCGAGAGTCCAGCCGGCACCCCCCGCGGGGAAGGCAGCGCTGAGCGGGAAATACCGCAAGGAAACAAAAAGAGCAAAGCATTAAAGTAGGGGGGCGGGGAGTGGCATAAAAGGAAGAAAAAAAGGACGGTTACAGGGTTTTAAATCGCTCACTAGTTGTAGGGGCAAATACAAACATCAGAGAACCCTCCACACTGCAAGAAAGTTGCAGCAGAAGATGCGAGGTAAGGCTCATCACCCCAGGGCAGGGCAAAACAGAACACTTAAGAACGAATAATCAGTGTTCCTTCCGCCTCAAATTCGTTTTTGCAGCAGGAGGGTTTACAGGAGCTAGGGGCAGGCTAGCACAGTTGGTGGCCCAGTCTGCCTTGTTGGGCATTCCGTAGTAATTGGTTGTCATATTGCTGCTTATTCTAAAATCCTAACTGCTGTTACTTTAAAAACAAGTGTTAACACTCCTCTGTGAGATACATTACAGTAGAAGACAGCATGCACACAATTTCAAACAACACGGTTAGGTATTTCATGTTTACTTAGTTTTGAAAGTTTAAAAAGTTACATGATTATAAACAAGCATTTTTGCAATTCAGCTGTGTGAGAAGAAATTAACATAGGAAGTAGGCACATCTTTGTTAAAGAACAAGACTTTATATCTTACAACGGTCATTAACTGGTAAAATAAAATTTATTTCCAAGTTTGTATTAAACACACATACCAAGACAAACATGATTTTTTTTTTAATATTGCACCACCAAGGTGAATTTTATCGATTACTAGGTGAGTTATATTGCACACGGACAATCAGATTCATCCATGTTTTTCAAAAGTTTACAATACAAAGGCAAGATAATTCAACGTACACCCAGCGGGATTAAGCTTGGGAATACTGAGTAATATAGTTGACCAATTTGGGTATTTGCATAAACTGCCTCCTTGCAACCCCTGGCAGCTCTCCTAGTGAAGTTTTATTTCACAGCCTATTAGACGATACTAGTGCGATGCTAAGAAAAGGTCTGCAAGATCAGTAGGGTAGTGTGAAGAAGGCCATTTCAGCAGCAAGATCTACAAAGCATAGGAAAGTGACACAGCAGACAACTGTTCTGGGTTCAAACAGCTTGTCAATCCCCCAGCCACTAAGGAAAAAAAAATAAAAATCTCACTTCAGTCAGAAAACCTTTGGCCATCAAAAGTGATTTATCATACCAATAAAATTTACTTTATTGAAAACTACGCATACAGTACACTTCTGCCAGAAACTTACTTTAACCTCCCGATACCAAGACAAAGGAAAACCCATGGTTGTCTTAAAGCACAAGAGGGCCCAAAAAGTGTATAAAAATTAAAAGCTGTCTGCACCTTGACACCCTGCGTGTGTAGTCAGCATTACAAGGAGCAGGTACTATTTATAAGTATTGAGTTTAACATAGGCAAGAGTGATCCCAAACCAATTCCAGACGAGGAATTACTACAATTAAAAAAACCTGTGCGTTTGTTATATTTGTACAAGTGCAACATTTAACGATTTGAAAAAAGGGTAACAAAATTAACACATTGATTTATTCAGTACATCAGAACTAATTCTTACAAGGTTAACGGGACTTAAAACTAGGATTTACAGCTGGTCCCTCACACTGACATCTCGATCTCCAGAGTTTAAACCCAAAGCTTTACCTATGGAAAGTCCTCCACTTTGAGATACAGTTAATACAACTTTGTGTTACTGGGACCATGTGGGACACTTGAGGATGAAAGAACTAACACTGTAACTTGTACCTACATACTAGACAGACCACACAATTGCCCAGTTCAGAATGCGGTTAGAGCAGTTCCAGGGCTTAAAGCAGCTTTGTTTCTTCAGATTCTGTGCATGTTCGTAACAGATGAATTTCTGTGCTGAAGCCAGTTGGACTGGATTAAACTGTTCTTGCATCTGCTGCTAGCAATTTTCCACGGATGAAATCTCAGTCACTGGCAAGAATCCCCATTGGTTTCAAGAGTCCAGGTCTCACTGTTCACAGTAATGTCTTGATTTCCTGTCTCTCCCTGGGAGAGCAGCCTTTGAAACTGAGTAGGTCATTAAGTTTATTTTGAAGAGAACATTAATTCTTCAATGCAAAACTAAACATTTTATGACATAGTTTACTGTTTGTCTATTAGTGCTAGACAAAAATGAAACTGTGGCTAATTTTACCAAATTTACAAGAGTCTAAATAGCTGTGATTTTAGCATATAAGGTTCACTTTTCTTCCTGAAACACTGCAGAAATCACAAAACATGGGAGGCTTTATGGTACTGGTAATTGCAGCTTACTGTTGAAACATTTTTGAAGATTAGTACTCAAGTTCTCATGGTCAGTTTTCAATGTTCAACTGACAAGTTAGGACTATTTAATTTCAGAATTAATAGCAGTAAGTGCTAAAGAGGTGGCCTGGGAAAACCTAACCTACATATGTACTTTCAACTGCAAAGTGAATTCTATATAGCATGTGTTATTAATATGATAAACAGCTGTATCAAAGTATTAACATTTTTAGATTCTGGAACAGTATGCAACAGCCCTTAGGCTACTACATGCACATGTGTTTAAGGAGAAGAATTCTCAGCCTGCAGTAGCAGTAGGGAGCTGCTGTGTTGCTACCACACAAAGGTATACATGCAGATTAGGAGCCTGCTGACAGTTCTCCTTCACAAAGCAACATTTTGGTTTAGCCCATGGGATGCAAAGTCTTCTCAGCATTAAGAGAACATTGTAGACTCAATCATTGTACTCACAGAATTTTACTCAGTGCGTTACAGAGCACTTCCACGCATTTCCATCTGGCTGGTTTTGCATGTATTTCATCCAATTGGTTGTTAAAAGTAGTACATTTTAATGCACTAAACTATTCTTTACTGTTTGCTGTCAAATACAGGGGAAGAAATACAGCCGTTTAAACACATTACTGTTAGAAGATGATAGTTCTGACCAACTGAGGCACAACTGTAGATGGTGACCCACAAGTCATATTTAGGTCACTGAACTAGTAAATGTACATTTACTTACAGTGCATTAGATGCGTGTACTACTAGTGAAAAAAAACAAACTCCATCTAACTTAAGTATTATATGCAGCCTAATGTGCACTTAATGTAAAATGTTATGAACATTGCCCCAAGGGCATGTGGTTTCCTGTACCTGTATTATACTATGAGACTGCAGACAATCAGAATTCACTTCAGCTTCAAAATAATACGTTAACTGCCTGTAATAATTCGAATCCCCACGCAAATTGCTTTCTGTGGCTAGCTTTTTCAAAGCCTTAGTTCATTTAACTTGATTATAATTGGAAGCATCTGACTACAATTTAGGCATGCTTATTGCTAGAGAAGAAATAAGCCCATCTTCAAAATCACTGTGCAAGTATTTTAATAAGATTTGCACACATCTCAAAAAATTCTATTGTGTGACTCCCTGGTCTTGGAGTTAAGTCAGCTGTAGAAGAGTCAAGCGAAGAGGTCACTGACGAGGTGAGGGATGTATCTGCAGATTTTCCTTGCACATCAGCATCTGAATCTTTTTGACAAGACTTATAGTTGCTCACAGAACCTGATCTCTGTGGAGTTGCAGTTCCAGACTTCACTTCAGTAATTTCATCTAAGCAGCAAGGGTTGAGGAAGAAAATTAGGTATTGGTATCAAATCACTTAAAGGAACAGCAAACATCTTCCCCTTCTCACACTTTTGAATCCTGGGGTTTTTTATATTCTGATTAACATATTAACAGCTTTTGCAAACTGTATAAATCTGATACAACATAAAAGCTTACACACATAATAAAAAGAAGCAAGTGTCCTTATGTGAATTATTCCCGCACTCTTCAATTCTGCTCCAGAACCATTTACATCTAGTTTAGACCAGCACTTGTCACATTTTTCAGGAACAAATTTCAGTGGCTAGTGTTTGAATTCAGGTCACTTAAAAACCAAATAGCATCGTAAGGTTAAGTCCAGTAACAACTCAGATATTTTGTGGATGCTTTTTGCTAGCATTTACTTTTTTTGTTTTCTTATATTTGGTTATTTATACTTTGTTATTATTTGTATTTTTGTTATAATTCATTGATACATTCATTGCTAATATCAACAGTAATTTATCCTTCACTTTGGAAGTTTTTCCTTCATAGTATACTGTACATTTGGGCTGCAGCACCTTAAGTTTACCTTCAGTATGAGGAAGAAATATTTTCATCTTAGAAGTAATGTTCTGCTGAAGCATCTCTATTCTTATGTCAAATACAGAACACTAGCTTGACTTTCACCTGGCACCAGAAAAGCTATTTCCAGGAGAAATGAGTGAACTGACAGAGCACTGGAACGGGCTGCCCAGAGAGGTTGTGGAGTCTCCTTCTCTAGAGATATTCAAAGCCTGCCTGGACACATTCCTGTGTTCCCTGCTGTAGGTTCCTGCTCTGGCAGGGGGAGTTGGACTGGATGATCTTTGGAAGTCCCTTCCAAGCCCTAACGTTCTGTGATTCTGTAAACACATGAGAGACTTCCTTTTCACATCAAAGCTAATTTAAACTACAGTTTAAAAGGAACAGAGAACAGTTAACTGTCTGAGAGAAAGGAAAGTTGAGTCAGCTTCACTGTTGGAAGAGAGATGGAAGATTCATACCCTTGGGTTGTATTTCCTCAAGCCTGCAGCAGACTGCCCTCCTTCAACTGGATGGCTGTAAGCTGTCATCTCCCTTCCAACAGAGATGGCATTTGCAGGTCAGTACAGGAAAGCAATTAAGTCCCCTGTATCAAGTACCACTGGATCTAAGCAAGCACCTGCGTTGCCTCTTTCCTTCTGACAAGAACTGCACTGCCAAGTCAGATCAGATTAAACTGTGACGAGACACAGCCTTAGCCACCCTATACTGTAGTCCAGACACACTCCAGTAAATCCTTTTTTCCATGCCACGTCATCTGCACCACTGGCTGTAGGTAATTCTGCTTTAGTCTACGCTGCTCATAAACATGCATTGTGACCAATCTTTATCAGCTCCTCCATTCATTTTCAGGATTTCCACTGCAATTCATATGCTGCGTTATCATCACTCTACAAAATCCATCTTTTACAGGTTAGACCAACTGCTTTCAAGACTTCAGTTACTGCAAGTATACAACTCCTATCTCATTCTGTCTACTAGTGCCATTAGTGGGTTGACTCTGCCTGGCAGCTCAAACCTTAGCACAATGGGAAAGAAAATTGGAAGGGCAAAAGTGGGAAATATCTCAGGTAGAAACAAACAGTTTAGTAAGAAAGAGGAAAAAGAAAAAAGTGATGCAAAGGCAACCACTCATCACCTCTCCAACGGAGACTGATGCCCATCTACTCTCAAGGCAACCTTCCTCAAACCCCTATCCCCTCAGTTTCTTCACTTAATATCACAAGGCGTGGAATATCCCTTTGGGTCAATCTAGCTCAGTTCTCCAGACTGCACCTCCTCCCAGATGCTTTCCCATTTCTGGCCTACACACAGCGTGTGAAAGAGTAGGGAAAGAGACAGACTAGACACTATGCAGCTACAGCTCAGAAACATCTGGAACACTATTTTAGGCACGGATCCAAAACACAGCACCATATAGGCTGCTATGAAGAAAACGAACTTCATCACAGCCAGACGCAGTACGGCGATGCGCAGTCCATGTCAAATTTAAATGCCTCAACGCTAAGCCTTATCTTTGCCAGGAAATGTTATTTATGTACATACTTCAGGTCTAAATTGGTGTTTAGATCTGGGGGTGAAGCTCCAAATGCAGTTCAGGTTGATGAGCTTACCTCTCACAGCCCTGTTCTCTTCTGCACTGGTGGTACTAACGCTGGTGCGGACACAAAACGGAGCAGTTAAAGAGTTGATACAGCTAAAAACCTATTAATTAAGGGATGAAGCAGCTAACCATCTGATCATAGAAACATTAGACCAAAGAAGGAATAAAGAAACACTAGTACCAATCTAGACTGGCTCAAGTCAATAGAGTGCAACACTTACTTCAATTCTAAACAAGAAATTAAAACAAGTTTGCATTTAGAATGATTTCCTATACAAGTCCATTAACTTATGTAAGTCTTCACATACCATCAATGCTACGGAAGTCCAGTAAGTATGTCCTGCTGTCCACCTGATACAACTGTAGACTCATTTTGGAATATGCACTTGTTACTGGATTCTTCCTTCGAACACGTAGGTAGTATGGATTTACAACCTAGTAGGAGAGAAATTTGAGTTAGTTACCAGAATTGCTTGAAAAGCGCTGTGTATTGTTTTTGTCATGTCAACTCACTAGTATTACTGAGTGATTTCAGGCATGCCTGTTGGAGTTGTTTGCTGGTTTTTTTTTTAAGCCAACAGAAAAATATTACCCATCAGAGAAGTTAAATACGTTAGAAAGACTTTTTTTCTGGTCAGCCTGAACAGTCTCCCCCAAAAGCCCCTCCTGCACAGCAAGCACAAGCTGTCAACACAGGCACATGAGATTTTCCAGCACAGGACAACACAGTTTCATCCGTGTAGGCTATGTAACTATATAGCTTCAACAAAAATTGACTATTGTCTGATGTAAAGATCCTTGATTCTCTTACCTTCCATTCATAATCCAGTTGTTTAATGGCTCGACAAACTTCAGCCATGATATCATTTGGTCGACTCTGACTCCGTATTCCCAAGTGCCACTTAGCTCTTCTTACACCTTGGTGTTTTGACTTCTGTGGATTGAGCTCATCAAGTGTATGGCGAGGACGTGGTGCTTCAGCTACTAAAAATGGCACTCGTTCAGGATGAGGGCGAGACAGGTGGTGATCATCAAGAAAAGAATCAGGTGGGCTTGTAGCCAAGTAGAAGTCTTTGGCCTCATTCATTATTCTTCTGTTATCTATAATGAGGTGATAAGCAACCGCTAAAGGGTCCTGATGATTTCGACTGTAAAGACAACTCAGCACTTCCTCTTCAGTGCATTCAAACTTCTCACACACTTCTTTTAAGGCTTCATCATCAATCATGGTAGAGCTGTATGATGGGTCTTCAGGGAACAGGTATTTTGGAAGGTCCTGCTTAAACCATTCATGCTCCCTAGATTTAAGAATAAAAAAAAGTCTGAGTATATGTACGTAAAGCAAACCTTTTTTGATATTAACGTTTTTTTAAAAAAAGTTTTTAGTCTGTACAAAAAGAAACACAGTTGTGAGTCCAAGTCCTCTCCTGTGCACAAACAGTAGATAAAAGAATGTTATCACCACCTTCACCAGATATTGCTAAACATTTGCAGGAGACTGAACCCAAATCCTCTTTCCTCTAAGCTTTTTCAACTACCTGAGCTCTAAAAATATCTTTGTGTAACTGATCAACCACCTTTTTATATAACTGGCATATTTAAATTGCTACTGCTAGTTCCGAGACATTTTCAACTGAGATTCTTATACTACTTGTGTTGTCCCTCCCCAAGTACACACATAACCATACATAACAAAATTAAGAAATGTTGATGAATATTTTTTTTTAGTAGATTTGTTTAGCACGTACACACAAATCAACCCTGCCCTGAAAAAAAAATATATATTTCAGTTGGACTAAGTTTGTCCTTTAAACTGTGAGGTGATAAGCCTTATGGCTAACAGAACATAACTGTCTGGGATTCAAATCCATCCACGATCTTTAACTAACATTTTGACATTTTTTTATGACTTACCACGACTGAGATAAGCTAAGGTTCTAGCCACGCAAGTTTTACAGTGCTTAGTTCTCACAGTGCTTTGATTTCTCCAAGAAAGTACTTCCCATTGTTAATAAAGTAGCAAGGAATAAGTGCACCATGTTTTTTGTTCTATTCAAAGAAATAAACATTGCCAACTTCCTAACTTCTAAAAGAACAAGCTTTTTCACTTACAGGTATATCAGAGTGAAAACACACATGTCACAGCTATCTCTTTAAAGCTTCTCACAAAGGAAGCAGGAAAACCTCACTATGCTGCTTCATGAAGTACAGCTTTATCAGCTAACCATTTTTATTTTTTTTTTTTCCCCATCCACTGCACACTTGTCAAACGAGTCACCTTATCCAGAACCTCCTCTTGGAATCTGGAGCCCACGATAGTTATCTATACCTACAAGCTTTAACTTGTATTGTATAACAGTATTCAATGCAGTAATTATCAATCTCACACAAATGCCTGCCAGGCTTTTTGAAGCTGTAAAGTGCTATCCTGCATGTGGAATATTCACAGTCTTAACAGATAATTTTTCAGTCTGGAGAAACATGAAGTGACACTTACTGGATTAAAAAGCCGTAACTTCCTCTCAGACATTTACAATACAGAATAGTGTTTTTTAAGAGCAAATGCATTTTATTTTCCTAATGAAGTCAATACAGTGCAGTTTTTGCAAACAATTCTGCAGATAAACAGCTTTGCTATAGCAGTCTTAAACCTATAGCTTCTCAGAATTTCTATATATAATGTATATAATTTGTTTTACTGTGACCTACAATGGGTACTTCATTGGCCATTAGAGATCAGAACCATAGCCAAACTACCAGAAGTTGAATTTTTCATCTCGGGCTATAAAATATGGACAAGCTGTATGAATGATTTGTTTGTTCTGGATATTTGCACTAAGATTATCCATCCAGCATCCTGTGATCAGACAGCGGTTAGAGTTTTACCTGATGTCTCTGATTGTTGCTCTCTTCATTGGATCCACTTGCAGCATGTGTTTCAAAAGACTAATTACGGATGGATTCAGGTACTGAGGAGTATAAAAAATACCATCACATATCTTCTTAAAAAGGGTTGGCACGTGATCATCATCAAATGGAAGTGTTCCACATAACAAAGCATAGAGAATAACCCCACTGCTCCAAATATCTACTTCTGGACCTGCATATAATCTGGGAAAAAAGTTAATTATTAGTGATTAATGTTTAATACATTTAAATATTTTTTCTCTACTGTCTTACATTGTATCATAGTAAATAAAAGCATGTTAACTTGGGACAACTAATCTATACCACTTCTGGTTTATGCCATGCTTCCCTTGAACTTTAGTGTCTTTCCCCTTCAAATATGTAACAGGGCAGAAGTAAGTAGTTTTCCTCTTTATTGTGTACCAGTAATCCACAAACGCAATTTACGATAATGGGAAATTAAAAGAAACTTTCATCCACTACTAAGAAAGCCCATGTTATGCATTATTATGACTATTTTAGCAGAATTTGTGTAGAATCCTCCTCAAATCTGTGAGGCTGAAAAGTTTAAGACAAGTCCCTCTAGCAGAATGTGTCACATACTCTGTGCTACTACCTAATAAAACAGACATTTGGCCTCCAATCAGCAAAAGGCAGTATTAGGGTGGGTTTCTGAAAGTAGGAGATTTGACAATCGAGTCCAAAAGGGGGGAAGTTACCTTCAGATTGAGTATCTACTCTGCAGCAGACTTCACTGCTACTCAACTTCATAGCAGTCTGCCTTTAATTCCATCCGTACCTCTACTTTCCAAATCTGAGCTACGAGCAAGACTTTTAAAGCAATTCTGGCACACCGTACACACTGGATTTGGGGCATTAGACATAGTCTTCACCTTACAGGAACTAATCAGAGCTAGTTCATAGAAGCCTTAAATACTCAGGAAAAAAAATAATCAATACAATTAAGAGTTCAGTGCATGGATTCAACTGAACTATTTTTGTAGCCTTCAGAATC
Organism: Baryphthengus martii; assembly: GCA_013396935.1. Taxonomy (NCBI): domain Eukaryota; kingdom Metazoa; phylum Chordata; class Aves; order Coraciiformes; family Momotidae; genus Baryphthengus; species Baryphthengus martii. The sequence goes on along the minus strand of VWZK01022017.1, from coordinate 3,561 downwards.
AAGCAGCAAAATGGCTGAAATACATGCACACATGTATCCAATATAAAAGAAACTACCTTCCTGAAATTACTTCTGGTGCAGCATAGTTAGGGGAACCACAGCTTGTTCTTAAAAATTCTCCATCTGACATCATATTTGATAGACCTGAAAGTGTATAAGAGTAACTACTAAAAATTCAGAGAGTAAAATGATTTCATACTGCATATACCACCTAGAACAATCAGTAGCAATTCAGATTAGAAAATTAACAAATATATTTCAGTAAAGAAGTAACACTGTTTGGAATTACTGAACTTTTACATAAGCATGCCACATAATCCTCCATTTAGTTTACCACAAACCTGAGTAACATCAACCCACTATCACACACAACCTAGCAATATTTGAAAATATATTAATTCAAAGACAAAAAAAATGACAGTCTGATTCAGATGACACAGGCGTGACAGAGAACAAAGGTATTCTAAAGAAGAAGCAGCAGCATAGCAAGATAGGATTTTGGTCATTAACAAGAAAGTCTTGAAAACTACATTTGCTTCTAAATGCAGAAGTGGAAGATGTTACCATAGAATTGCCTAAAATTCTCTAAGAGGTTATTCAGAATAAGGGAACTTAGGAGTACATGACCTCACCACAATTTACACACCTATGCTGCTTAGCTGGTTCCCGAACCACTGCAACTCAGTAGTTTGATTTTAGTTAGTAATGTAAGTGTCCTTTAGAACTAGTCCATCTTCATTTACCAGCCCTGACTATAGTATAGTATCAGTAAAAAACTACCACTTCTAGAATAGTTGTGGAAAATATCTTTCAAGTTTTGTCAGTGGAGACTGCATGATCAAAACTGCCATATGATAGAGAACTCAGTCGCCAAGAAGGGGGCAGCGAGGAGAGAAACAAAGAGCACAGCTTGGCTAGCTTTCGTATTCCAATACAGAAACACTTTTATTAAGCTCGTTTAATACACTAGTTACGATTAACTAAAGGCTATAGCTTTGCTGGTACTTAAGTTACAGGAAAATATTTCTATAAGTTTCTGTACTCATTTCTTCTCCATGTAAGCCATTTCACTCAAAGCATTTTTTACACATGAGAAATCAATACGATTTCCAGTGCTCCTGCATATTTGAACATCACACTTTTTCAATATACTTAGAACGCTGAGCATTAGCTAGCACCTTTCCTTAGGGACCTCATAGTGCTTCACACAGACAGGCATTATCCACTATGTCTACAAGAGATACATCATGATGATATAACAGAATGGACATCTCACTGTGCTTATATGATAAGGTTTCCTAATTGAGACAGTTTCAAAAACTAGTTGCCAGTCTCCTCAGTAGCTATGTTTGCTAACAACTAGTATAAAAAAAAAAACCAAGTTTTCTGATTATTTACACCAGTATATAGCAAAAAAGCAGAGGAGTTTGCAAGATTAACAGTTTTTATTTTACCTTATAAGCTTTCTTTTTTTTTGCAATCACATCTTTAGAGTTTTTAAAATTAATTTAGCATAGTTTAACAGGTGAACTAGTGTGTTTTACTATAGCAATGTGGTTCTTAAACATGATGAATTGACCTTCCACTGTACTTTCAAGAGAGCAAAGCATCTACATTTTATAGATAGTGAAACAGGCAATAAGAGCAAGTTTTGAAATGAAAAGGTCAGGAACTAAGTCTATTTAGCATTACACAGACAACAGTTAAGCAAAACCAAACAAATCAGTTCACAATTTCACCCAGTCACAAAAAAATACCTGATAAGAAAGCTTGAGATGAAAACAAGTTCTACACAAGTGCAAGGACATGATTTTGCTTTACATTCATACTTTTCAGGTTCCTGTATCGTGTCCCACCACCAGGATATTCAAGGATACACATTTTATTAATTACTTCTCATAGCAGTTGACAGGATCTAAATAACACCAGAAAACGTGATCAGACACAAAACAGTAACACTTACCAAAGTCAGCTATCTTGGCATTCATGTGTGCATCAAGCAGCACATTTTCAGGCTTCAGATCTCTATGTACTACCATATGCCGGTGACAGTAATCCACGCCAGAAAGGATTTGCTGAAACAGACGTCTGCTTTCCTTCTCATCAAGCTAAGACAGACAAATGTTTTAAACAATTACAAGACAGTGAAAGATAGCTTGTTTTTCCATTTATATGCATTAAGGGAAATTTTTGCACGACTTAAAAGTTGCCGCTTATACAGTAGATTATCAGAACTTGTAGCAGAAAGCTTCACACCATTAAAATGCCTAAAACAAGCTATACGCATCAATTCAAAGACACTGAAATTTGTTAATCAAAGTTTTGAAATTTTTTAGGTAAATGCTGCATACTCAGTAACTAGAGACATTAGCACACAAACATTAACTTTGTCTAACTGGAATATCAATGAACTTAAAGCTGTGCTTAAATGTCAAGTCTTACAAAACCTGCTGACATGCAGCACAGAAGTGATAAATTTTATATGCTAGTCATATTATTAACAGCTTACCCCAAAGAGTAGACCTAGCTCAGCATTTCCTATAAACATGCCCTGGTCCATGTCAAAGTTTCTTCTAATAACTAAGAGTATCCTGGCTATCTAGATGTTTTGTTAAAAGTGAGTTCAGAGCTTTCAGAGAAACTGCTTTACTACAAGAGGGTAATTAGGGCACAATGGTAGCATTCCAATAACAGCTTATACTGAAGAAACAGTTTTCGGCTACTCCAGCTGGATAAATATCCATCCAGTCTATGCCCATTAACTGCAAATAAACATAACAGCATCAGTAGAGAGGAAAAATGTTACGGTAAAGTCTTACATAAAGATCTGAAAGGTGTTAACATATAACCATCTTTACTTTTGGAACAAGATGTGATCATAAAGTATATTTTAATTGCTAACAGCAAAATTAATGCGGAATACATAAAAGCAAACCTCATTTAACAGAGTGTGACTGGTACCCCCTGCTTCCGGCCCCAGCAGTGTGGCTAGTGTAGCTGATGCTATTTTATAAGGCAAGCAGCCATTCTGTAACCAAACAGGTCACATTCATGCCCTTTCTCTGGATAGTGAGACTTGTGACCCTCCGGTGGCAGGGACACCTCCACTGTCCTCTGTTTCCTCTCAGGCTTGAGTGGTTCCCATTCGTTCATATGATTTCCGAGTCCAAACTGTGATTGCTATACTGATATATCAAACCACGTATTAAGACCTGACCTGCAGAGGATCTAGGTGATCGGAGATCATAAGTTAAGTCATAGTATAAATTCTGTATTACAATACTTATAGAAGAGGTTTTTTTCATTTTATCAACAGAAAAAAACGAAGACTAGGGAAAATGCAGGCCCGCTGATGAACGAGTTGGGTGCCCTGTGTGATGGGTTTGACCTTGGCTGAGCGCCAGGTACCCACCAAGTCACTCTATCACTCCCCCCCCACTTACTCAGAACGACAAGGGGGGAAGAGAATAAGATGGGAAGAGCCTGTAGCGAAAAAAAAAAGGAAAGAACAAAAAAGCAAGCCCCGCACGCACGAAGCAGAACAAGATCTTATTCTGTACT
>VWZK01022009.1:0-18293 GCA_013396935.1 Baryphthengus martii | reverse complement strand
TCTTCTTACTCAACAACCAAGTAATAATTTGAAAAGCAGTCACAAATTCTCAGAATGTAATTTGAACTAGTTCAGACTATGTCAAAATTAATAGTAAATCTTAGAATAGAAAAAACAGAGATTTAATTTACACTGAGTGAAATTTTTGGTTAGAACTTTTATCCAGACACACAAGCTAAAGTGAGCTGAAACATTTAAATAAGATGTATGAATTTTAATAGTTTCAGAAGAGAAAGAAAACCTAAACAATATTCTGAAACACTGAAGTCAGTCATAACAGACTTTTATGAAGAAAACTACATTTTTAATATGACACTTTAATAATACACTTTATTTCTAAAAAAGTTTAAAATTAAACGGTTTTCTATCAGATTAGATAGCATTAGCTGAACGTTTTGTTTGGCCATAAGTTTTGCCTTTTCAATTTGCCAAAACACATTTATGAAAGCCTGGTAATTTCAATGTCTTTAAAAATAGCTTTCAGCATTGCTAATGAACTGAAAAATAGGTTATATAAAAGTCTGGTTTTATTGTCTGCAAATATATTCTTACCAGCAGAATTACCTGTGGCTCTACTAGAAGTTATGATAAAGTGTCAGGGCTAAAAAGTGATTGCAAAAAAAAGTCCCCTGGATATGAAAGTTTCTTAGCACGTAAATTTTACAAGGATTAAAGGTCACATTAAATAGAACCATTACCAGCCGTTATCTACCAGAACTGTGAGATCCTATTCTCTCAGAGTGAGGTCATGATCTGTTTAGTAAGGGCAGGCAATAAAAAAATATAGGAAGTAGGAAGGACAAGAAAGTGAGAAACCTTCCTACTCTCATAATTCAGCTCATAAAAAAAAAATAAAAAAAAAATGGAATGCTTGATTTCATAATGTTTAATTAAATTGCTCCACAATAATAACTTGAGGTAAAGGGAGGATTGCAGAATAGGTGCAGATACAGCTGACTAATCAATAAAATATATTAAAATAACATGAGCTGGCTCTTTAAAAGGGTTAAGATCAGCCTCAAAGTTTAGCCTAGCTGCACATGCAGCAGCAGTAAGTACATACTGTTACGACAGGAGATTTCTAACTCAGAGCCACGCTGAGGGGAAATGCAGTAGCAATCACAGCTAAACAAGAATGCAGACCAAAGCAGGGAATGAAGGCATCTCCCCAGCAGTGCAGAAGACCAGTCAGGAAAAGGTCAATGAGAAAGTCTTTGTGAATGAAGTTATTAGAGCACTAGATTAGTCCAATTAATTAGTACAACCAAGAATTCGTAGTACAGGCTGAATTGCCCTTTGATCCTACCTTGAGAAGTACTACAGCCTTTCTGAAAGAGAGCTGTACAGAAGAAATAAATGGAAACTAAAAGCGGCACTGAAGCTAAAGCCAAAGAAAACAAAGGTTTTCAGGGTGGTGTTGAAAGAAGGGTATTGTATAGCAAGAACCTGGGACAAAATCCTAACAAAAGATAAAGATAAAACTGAATGAAAATGTATATATGCAGATACACAAACACATAGAAAAAGTTTTTGAATGTGAGTATCTGGAAGTACCAGAATATTAGCTTCAAACAAGACAAAACAAAGAGGTAGTAGGAACAAGGTGTTTCTATTGTTTCATGAGTCTGTTAATCTGAAGAATAGAAATCTGGGAGACTAGAAATTTGGACTAAAATCCTGATACTGCTGAAGGTAGTGGGTGATCTCCATTTGCTTCACTGCAGTAAGGAATGTGTAAAAGTCATATAATGTCTAAATGAAGGCCAGAACTTTCAAAAGCCACCATTGTTCATGATTACCCTGTTTCTGATAGCTAAGCTTCATTTGCTAAGGGTGTTAATTCGGCTGGACCCATAAAAACTTGACACATTTAAAGAGGATCTTTAGCTGGGCAACATAAAAAGATGACAATCCAATGGAAATAGCTTAAAAACATATAACGTCCTTCTCAAAACTGAGACCTGAACTATCATTCTGAGCTCAGTCCATGGGAAAACACTGCCCTGTCAAAGCATCACGTATTTCACAAGAAAATTCAGTCTGGCAGACTTCCAGCTCAATTTTAACAACACAAAAATTCCAGGATAATCTATCAGCTTTTGCAACTTGTTGCCTTTATGCTAATTGCATTTCTCTAGCTTTTGCTTTGGTGTTTTGTTTTGGGTTTTTTTCCCCCAAATCTGCAATCTCCATGCCAAATGAGGGTCTGTGTTAATCTTTGTCTCAGACTTTAACTAGGCTCCACTTCACCATAGAATACCGATGTGCACTCACACAGACTTTCTACAGATACTCAGTGCCATGAAACGCACCTATCAAATGGCTGTATTCATTACGCAGACATTCAAGCATCACTTGTTGCTTAAACTTGTTCACTGCCTGGGCTATCCATTTGACTGCCCTGGGGAAGGGAGTGCCTAGTTCAGCTTAGTAATAGCAAGCCAACTCTCAAAAGAAAAAAAAGACTTAATAGCTGCAGCACAGCATTTCTGCAGCCGAAAGCTTATGCTGGTAACACAGACACAGAATCCATATGCTGTTTTGCAGGCTGCTGCGCTCTCTAGAGGGAACTCATAGCTAAGGAAACTGTATTCATTCCCGGACTATTAATGAATTCCCAGGTGACTGTCGGAATAGTGAAAATACTACAAATGATGATGGCACAGTGTTTCAATAGAATGCAGCGAAAAACCGCTAAGAAGATGCTTTCAGGATCAAATCATACCATTTTCTTTTCTCCTTGCCAGCTCAGTTACCAGATTTTTTTTTCCCGTCTCTCTGAGATATGTCTCCCTTCAGCCTTCAACTGCCCGTCTGTGCCAATACTAAAGAATTCTGAAGATAATAACACACAGCAGGATCTGATAACTAGTGAATATATACGGAAACCAAGGAAAGCGTAACATGGGAAGAATAAAATGCTAGGGTACATTAGATAGTGAAAGATATGATGGCAGTTATGGGAGCTCCAGGAGGTTTATTTCCTCAAACAGCATATATTCACCAACGAATGACATAAATAAGATATATTTTGTTAATATAAATTATATAAAGCAATAATACCATGCGATTAGTACGACCAAGTGCATTAAAAATGCTTTATATCAAAAACAACATGCAATCTGGAATGTCATTTAAAAAAAACCAAAACATATAGAAGTAGTGGCACCTCTGTGTCCAGCTTATTTCAGTATTTTAAAAGAGAGACCACTGACTGATGAGAAAAAATACAGGTTTTTTTTTTCAGAATGTAAGCCATAACATATTTAGCATACCATAATAAGTTGAAATGACTTTACGCTTTTTGTAAGTTTTAATTTCTGCCACTGGAACTACAGTCTACTCTGTCCTTTATACAACGACACAACCCTTTATAGTCAGGTAAACACAGCAGGAACAGGTTTAACTGCAGTACTTACTTTTGCCTGGTAATGAAAAGTATGTTGACCCATGAATGTTTCCTGAACAAGGACGTGAAAATCCAGCATTTGAAAGACTTTCACATATATCAAAAAAAAAAAAAAAATCCAGAAAGAAAGGGGGGGAAAAAAACCCCAAATGTAGAAAGATAAAAAAAAGCCTGTAAGGTTTACAGCTCTAACTGCAAAATATTCAGCCTGGCAGCTCTAGGAGAAATACAACTCTGTGTACTTGTACATGCTCTCTCCATTAGAGGAGGAGTCAGTTTTGCAACACTTATGTTCCTTGCTGGAGGCAAAACAGTGATTCTCTTCAGTGCAGGGAATGTTTGGAGTGTGACAGCTTTAAAGGTGAGAGGTGTGCTCTGGAGTGTAGGAATGCATCAGCAGAAAAATAATATTTTTAATTATCAGATACATACTCTACAGGTTGTTGTGGCTCCTTTTAAATGCTTATTGCCTAGGATTTTTGTTTTTTTAAGGGAAAACTAATACCCCTTCAACATAAACTGCATCCGTAATACTCTTTGTGCAGTAACAGTCCATGTTTTATATGATAGAATAGCAGAAAAAAATACTCTTTTTACAACAGTACGAAAGGCATTGGTTTTATGTCAAAAAAATGACTAAATAGAAGGAAAAAAAAATTATTTACAATTTTGTTACTTTTCCCTGTCCTTTGAAAAGAATTTCAGATTATGCAACAGGGCTTTGAATTTTACTGGCATACCCAATTACCCACCGGTCATCCACATCTACTTAACTGAAAACATTTTTGCATATTCTTATTAATGCTTTTATTGAATCGCCTTTTTATCTTTGTATTCATGCCAGTGAACCAAATAGGAACCAAAATGCATGCATGTGTAGTGAAAATTCTTGTAAGCAAGAAGACTGATTAAGAACACTCCTTTTATAACGACGCAAAATTTCTGTGGTGTGGATGTTGTTACTAGTCAGATCAGGTCAGAATTGTTCACATCTTGGGACCAAATGGACAGTCAGACTATTTGCAACAATCAGTAATCATATGAACATTTTCTTGGCAAGATAGGAAGACATTTTCAAGTAAGGCACACACACCTTGTGATCTATCCACACAGAGATTGTAAAACTTCAGGTCTGTTTCTTCAGTACGGTTTGGGCTATGCTTAAACTGCCAGCTGCTGCTGAGAGGCACAGTTTCACCCTGCACCTCCACCTGCTTTGCTCCCTTCCATTCGCCACATGTGCTATGTCATCCATTTGACTCTACGTTAACATTGTTTAGGGAGCTAAAGTGATGGAAGCCAATTTGGTTTTTTACCTCTTACTGTAAATTTCTGAATATGCTCACTCTGAGGTCAAACAAATGCTGGTTATAGAGGAACGGAACACACAGCTGGCAGTACTGACTTAGTTGATCATATCATAAAACTATGCCCTAAAATTGATCACATGCTTACAGCATTCAGCCAGCTCTTAGCAAATTCCACCAGCGACTCTCTGTGCTGAAAGGGATGAAACTGCTCCTGGTAAATAGAGGATGTGTGCTTGAAAAGATGCTATCAATTCATAAATGAGAAAAAGGAACAGAAGGTAGAACCCAAGAGGTATTTCACCAGCCAGAAAATATGTAGCAAAGGGTAGCTGGTTGTTTTATTTCTGCATCTGCTTGCCTTTGCTAAACATAGGGACAAAAAAGGTGGAGGGAGGGAAGAGAGATAAGATTCTGCTCCGGGAAGAGATTTTCAAAATGACATTTTCAAAATGAAGGTCATTCAAGAAGTACTATCCACACCACCACTATCTTAATTTCTCTAAGAGGAGCATGTAATGTTAAGATCTGTCATGTACACTTCCCTCCTAACCAAAACAGGCATACCCCTGGAATCTGGTTGACTGGAAAAAGAAAACAAAAATGAAATCAGTAATGATTTAGTGAAAGACAACACGAGTGATGAGTGTTAAGAACTATTGCTGAGATCTCTAAAAAAGGGTAACTTTAGATATTCATACCTGTACTATCTGGTTTATAGCTAGGTAAAGTAATGCAGCCTTGGTATCTTGGTGGCAGCAGGCAGTGCAGTGTGAGACAGTTCTTAACTATTTCCCCAGGTTTTTGAAGGATTTTCTTTTCAGCTTTTAATGAGCACTGTGTGCCTGTGGCTACACTGCCAGCAATATTCAAGCCAGTTGGGCAAGTTTGTACAAGCATACTCAGCCTTTGGTGGAGTGTTGCCAAGAAAAGACAACTGTGATCCTAGGAGCACTGGATTAAGGAGAATATTTTAAGGTAATAGTAAGAATTCAGATGCACAGCACAGGTCACCCATGTTCAAGAAATATTTTTCCACGTTAGGAGAGGAGAAAAGAAAGGTCAGCAAGATGAGGTTCTAAAGTCTAACTAAAGTAACTGACAGAACTTGGCTGGTTTAATGTGGTAAAGTAAAAGCTGAGGCATAAAATGGAACAGGCACTTACATGTAACTGTAAAGGTAATGGATGTCTATGAATACAAAAGAGAGCAAGCACTGGAAAAGTCCAGTAGCTGATTAGGCTAAGGAACGATGCTGGAGCAAAAACAACACGCAGAAACAGAACATAAAATCACGCAGTAAACTAAACGATACTAACCACTGGAGTATGAAAATTCAGTGCAGACTTTCAATATGGTAAAATAAAGCATAGCTACTTCTAGAACAGAGAGATTGGCCAGTCTCTGAAAGGAATTATCAACTTAACTCATCCCATGTCATGCAACTGGTAGATTCACTTTATAAATCTGGTTTAAATCAGGATCTCAATCTGCCCCTATAGTCAGCAGAGAAAGATTCCTCTGTGGCTGGTCTAGAATCATAACAATTTCATTTCCAGAGACTGATTTATTTAGAAAAGTTTGTAGGCTTGGAGTCTGTTAAAATAAGCTATCAAATTCCAAACAGCAGTCCTTAACATCAACAGTTCATTTATGGAAAGGAAGACTTAGTAAATTAAGAGAGCAATGTTATTTTCAATATAAAAACATCTGTATCCATATAACCTTACCAACCTCAGTGTAGTTATTCTGCATCAGAGCTCCATCAGACTTCTGACACTTAAGCAGAACAGAATTTCACTGCCCTCAAGAAGAGCAAAATGGTGTCACAACAGGGAACATGTAGGACTGGGAGAATGACAGGAAAGAAGATAGAAGTTGGAGGAACCAGTCAAAGGGAGGAAAAAGTTTTCAGGAGAGTACTTTAGAGGTGAGGCAAATGCTAAAATGAGCATGTTAGGCAGTGAAATTGAAAGGGGATATAAGAGGAGACTGTATTTCCCTTTCCCACAACTCTTATCTACCAAAACCTCCAGCCTTCCTCAGAAAGTAACAGTTTGATTAGGGGTTGTGGCTATTTGTCCCTGCCTTTCCCTGCACCCCCGCAAAAAAAAAAAACAACAAAAAACCAACCACAAACAAAACAAAACACAATGAGGCAAGCAGGGGAAAGCAAACAGGGCAGCCTCTGGTTTTAAATGTAAAGTAAAGAATATAAGAAATAAAATAGGAATAAGAATGCAGAAGAATGCGCAGGAACTACACAGAGAATGGAATTTTCTTCTACTCCTGACTACTTTCCTTATCATGATCTCCTCTGAAGAAGAAGTCACCAAAGCCCTCTGATGTGAGTCTCTTCAGAGACAGACAAAATGTACTTGCAGGACATTTGTCATATAAGAAAGGTGCTGTGGCCATGGAGTTTCACATCACTCATGTGCCCCAACTGTCTTGCCCCTTTCCTCATCCCACAGCAAGTTCACCCAACAAGTACAGCAAAGACCTCTAGTTCCAGGATGTCCATAGCGCTTGGTGGCTACCATTTTGACAGAGCTGTAGGCCATGCTATCTTAGAATGGCATATGATGGACTGGCAGCTGAAGCCATGCTGTCTCATTTACGCAGAAATACCCTAAGGCCGGCATGTCCAGGATATTCTGCATATACTCCCTGTCATCAAAAATACAGCCCTCCCCCATTTCTGAATTTTTGATCATGGACAAAAAGCACCGATCCTGGTTTATTTTCAGGATAAGTTCTTAAGATATACCACATTTCAAGCCACTACATTTGTGAGTCTTTCCCACATACCGTTTCCACATCTCAAATAAAAACCGCAGTCACTTTTATAGCCAAGGCCTTGTGCCACTGCAAACATTCACATGGCAGTCTGCACTTAGCTCATCTTATTCTTGCACTCCTGTTCTTGGGATATGTGAGATTATAATTTGCCATGGAAATCCCCAGTTTTTTCTACCCTCAGACATGTTGACGATCGTTGTACTAACATGTAGCGGATGGTTGTGCAAAGGGATCTCAGAGGTGCATGGACCATGCTGTGTGTACGGACCACGCTGGCAAGCAGCCACAGATTGACTAGCCAGGCAGTCATAGGGAGACCATGCATATATGACTGATGGTGGCATAGCGGCAGCTGACATGAGCAAAGGAAGCGGGACTGACACTTTCCTGGCATAAGACTGCCATTTGCTTGTGGCAAGCAGGACTTTTGCGAGAAGTGAGACCACTTCTTATCTTACATGAAAGTTGTCCTTTAACTAGTGGCAAACTATTCCATCTACCACACTTGCTCATTGTTGCAGTTTAGGGTCAGGGCAGCCCCAAAACCTAACAGATGCTCTCTGTTAACCCCCACTCTCTCCCCAAAGGGGAAGAGGAAAGGAATAAGGGAGAGAGACTTACCAATTAAAAAGGAAACTAGAACAGCTTTATGAAAATGGAAAATAAGAGTAAAATGAAATATATACATATATATATATCCAGTATCGAACCCAAACCCCCCTGATGGCAAGTACGTCACCATCACCACTGATGTTGTGGAGCAGGCTCCAGGAAAGTCCCAGACAGGGCCCAGCAGCAGACAGGAACTGAGTTCAGGAGCTGGATTCTGGTACTGGATTCAGGAACACTCAGATCAGGATCCAACGCAGAATGGATGGAGTCTACTTTGGATTCCAGCTGTTGAAGGAATGGGGAAGAATCCGAGCAAGAGCCGAGAGCAAGAGCCCCCAGCAGCCGAATATGGCATCTATGGGATGGAACACCCCCTTGGTCAGTTTACGGGCACCCATCTGTCCGCTCCTCCCTGCAGGTGCAGCATTTACTTTCTGCACCCTGCAATGTGGTACACAGGATCTAGCAGTGGCCTTGGTCTGCACACCAGTCCCTGGTACTAACTCTAAACATTGAGCATTATCACTGCAGGCACTGCCTGCAAAAACATGCTGCTAATTTCAGAAAGTGCAGTTAGTTAAAGGAACTGAGCTGAAAAGTAAAAATCACTGAACAGAATTGTGCTGTTCTAACTCAAACCAGGACACTCATGCCTGCAGACAGTGCAACTCCTTACCTGCATTAGTATAGTAGAGAAAACTGGGCTCCTACTAAATGAGGTACAAAGAGCTGACTGAACTAGCTCTAACTGTGCTGAAGAAACTTTGAAATCTTATAAGGACTGAATGAATTAATGAAAAAATGAATTAACTAGATCTTCTAATCTTACAGAAGTCATCTCCATATGTTCTTTTTTGTTTTGAAATTATTTTTCCTTGGCATTCACATGGCTATAAGGAATATGCCTGTCATCACTGAGAGCTGTTCTTCAGGAATCATCCTTGTCTCATAATGTCCAATATACATATAAGATACATATTTTGATACAGACTGAATATTAAGTGTAACATTATCTAATTCAGCCTTGTATCACTTGACCTATAAACCTCTGTAAATTCATATTCTGTTGTACAAGGCTGGCATGTTCAGCTGAGTTTAACTGTTGATACAGGTAAAATAATGCGGCGTTTTTTTTTCTTGGATGGGGTCATTGTACTATGTGTCAGCTTCCTACTCCATTAAGCCATGCTTGATCACTTGACTGTCTTCTAAAGAAGTTTGTTAAATGTTCCTGTCTCTTTTAATTGTGGACTTGTAAGACTGCTGTCTTACTTTACATCTGAATCATCATTGTGTAGAAAAATGTTGTAGGTGAGCAATATTTAATTGCCTATTGAGTATTCTTTATGTTAACAAGATAGCTGCTATATTTTGCCTTAGTTCAAATGATTAATGTGCTACTTTATAAAACAGAAATATATATTTGCTTGAGATTGTTCTCTTTCCCAAGTAACATTTATTTGTCATTGTTGGAAAAGATAGTGAATCAGATGGACCTTTCATCTGGCTTAGTATGACTGCTCTTCTCATAGGACTTACCAGAGCTTAAATAAAGAAATGACAACAACAGGAAGTATGATGCATCTTTTCCTTCCACATGTGGACATTCTCAAACCACTCCCATGCAGGAAGTCTGAAGGAAGAGGTCTCTGCCATCATGTACTATCTGATCTTTCAGAAACCAATGAAAAAAATAGCTGGATCTCAAATAGGAAATTTGTAAATCATTACCTCTTATTAAGGCTATCCAAATTTCCAATTAACTATTTTCAAACAAAATAATTTAATTGTTATTTGGGATTACATGGGAGCATCAATCACAAAATAACTTTTAATTAGAAATATTACATAAGGACCATCAGCATACTAAAAGCATGCTAAGTGATCAGATTAATACTGACAGAATTACTAATAATTAAATCTTTACTTAACTATCCTTTTTTTCTGTTGTGTTTTTATTTTTTTTTATTCCCTCCCCCCCGCCTTCTTTGTTACCTACATGTGATGGGCATACTTGCAATAGAAAACCAACTGATCGATACTGATAATTGTCTCTCTTCTTGGTAACTACTAACTTCTCTTTGTAAGATTCAATCAAGTTTTGACTGTGATAGTTTGTTAACAAAATAAGTACAATGCCTAATTCATGTTTTTAACTGATGCTCTTCTATTGTACTAGTTCAAAACTGGAAGAATGGTTCATTAGTGGGTTATCCTTGCTTTGATTTTGAGCCTTTTTTTTTTTCTGCCTATTAATACAAAGAACTAGATTCTGCAAAAAGACAAAGACAGCCACACAACAGAAAACTAGCAATGAAGATGGTTGTGACAATTTCTAACAAAACACAATCTGAAAAGAAGGAATTAACACATGGAACTTTACAATGATACAGCCTAAAGAGACAGATTCTGGAAAAAGAGACTGGAAAAACAGTAACTTCACATAATTTGCTGAAGTCATTTGCAGGACACAACACACTAATCAGAAAAACTTCCATAAAAAGCAAAATAAAAAATAAAACACATGGCAAATAATATCATGTACACTCAGAGCACTCTGACAAGTAGAACTTCTTGGTACTTGAGTTTTAATATTCCAGTAAGACTGCCTATCTGCAGGGACAACAGCTGTTTTTTATATTTTATTGTTTTCTTTAATCTAAAATAAGAATTTTTATTGAATGTACATGCCTTGCTCTTTGTGCATAACAATAAATGGCATTTTCAATAGAAGTACATATTTGAAAAGTCTTCCATAAATACTTTAAAAATTCTGGGCAAAATCATTAAAAATACAAAGTCTCGTAAGATTATTTATGAATCACTCCCAGTTAAAAGCAAATAAAAAAAAAATAATGCTAATTTTGTCCGCTCGTGCTGTTTCTCATGGAAGTATTCCTAGCAAAGGGTAAGGAACTACCATCAGAAAATTACAGAAAATGTAAGTGCACAGAAAATAAATTGTAATGACAGCAAAAGCAATTTCTTCAAATAAAACTACTGCTATACTTCCCTAAAGCCAAACATGCTCTGCTCAATGTAAGCACCCATTTGAAGTACTGCTTCTCGAACAAAGTCTAAAATCAACCTTCTGACCTTAGGAGAGGGATGACAGAGGCTAAGTTCCTAATTTCTCATGAGTCATTGCAGAGAGGTGCCTTTGATAACTGCAAAGATGGAGATTTCAACAGTTCCTTTAGCTAAACCTCTCCAGTGTTAAATCATTCTCAAGTATTTTTTCCTTACATTCAATCCAAATCTCCCTTGTTGCAAATTCTGTCCACTGCCTTCTCCCACTACAGACTTTTTAGAAGCATCTGACCTATTAGGTAGTTGCAGAATATAACTAAATCCTCCATTAACCCTTTTTTCTTCAGTCTAAATAAACCCTCTTTCCTCAGCCTCCCCCTGTGCATCATATGCTCCAATCTCCTAACCATCCTATGGGCCCTCTGATCCAGTTTGATGACACTTCTCTTGTACTGGGGAGCACAACAGTTCAGATGCAGTTACCTTCCCCTTAAAACTGCCCAATGTACAGTTGCCTGTTTCACAGTAAGAGTGCACTGTTGGTTCATACTCAACTTGGCATCGTCATAAATCAAAATACTGGTTTATTAGCAAAACCTTTTGTTATTATTAGTTTGCTGATGTGCATAGATAATTAAATGGAGACGAAGATATGAATGTGCTTGTGATAGGTTTGCTCCTTTGTTACAAACCACAGTATTCTTTAACAACTGCAACCCTCAGCAACTGCAACCCTTTACAATGTATGTGCAGCATTTGACATACGCATATGCACATCACTTCATTAGCAGAGAAATTATTAAATTATTTATGTATTAAATGGGCTGCCTTCTCCTTTTACCCATACATACAAGAGACAGAAAATGCTTTGAAATGGAAGAAATAAGGCACAGGCCAAATCACCTTGTGGAAGCAATTTAGAAGCTAGCAAGCTTCTAAAAAAGCCAACCTATGGAATGGAGTAAAGTTTTCAATTTTACACAATTAAGCGCAGAGCACAGTTGATATTCTTACGTCCCTTTAAACCACTCTTCAGTTCTAAGCTATAATAAAGTGTATCAAAATAATTTATAAAAATTATTTCTCTCACCTGTTCTCAAAGATGTCTAGTAATAGATGTTCTACATTCCCAAACAATGTTGAAGACAGTTTTTCCCACTGTTCGTGAAAAAGCCTGCCTTTTACTATGATTTTAAATCAATTGATGCAGACAATTACAGTTGCAAGTTGTTTACCTTAAATATCATCCAATATTTAAACAGATAGTCTGCATATCTGTGTACCTCATTCATAAGCACAGGGAAGTATTTACGTGTCTATGTTAATTCCTAAGTCTGCCTTCACAAGAGTAATATGCAAATAAAGAGCAATCCACAGAAAATCTGCATTTTTAACTATCCAGAACTGCTCTTATTCATTGTTTGTGAATTAAATACATGAATTAATTCTCTGGAGTCATCTATTTAAAATATCTTACAGAAATAATGCTTGGGAAAATACCACTATTATTAGTTAATTTTTCTGCGAATAGACTAGAATGCAGTATCTCTTAAGTAAAGTACTAGAAGGTACTTTGTCCTAGATATTTAACTAATGTAGAAAGGCATACAGATTTTTCATTAGCTTTTCTCCTCCTCTCCTCTTCTTCTCTCCCCTCCCCTCTTGTTCTTTTCTCTCCCTTTTCTCTCTTCTCCTCTCTTTTCTCTATATGCTTTATTTCCTAACAGGAATGTAGAATGTAGGGGAGATTTGATAGAAATTGTACTTCATCCCATAAATTCTGTCGATTTTTCATTTCTCACACATGCTGTCTAAAGTGACTATTTAATAAACTGTTTTTCATTCAATTATTGAGAGTAATTTTGAAGATTCCATGTAGAAACTTTGTTTTACATGGATTCTGTTTAATACTGTTTAATTTTTATTATAAAATACATGTGAAACACACCAGATCATACTAAGCAGAAAATACTTTAAAAGAACAATTTTCTCCCTTAGGATGTTAGTCTCACATTTTCACTTTTTTTGACATGTACTAGCTGAAAATTATTTTATATTTGTAATGCATTCTAATGGAGAGGATTTGACCTCTATATGCATATGTTACTAGTTTTTCATTCAGTCTTTGTAATCTAACCTAGTTACCACTGTTTATGTGACACTCTCCCTTGGGTCAGTCTTCAGGTTCTTCAGTTGTTAAAGAACTCATCATTTAGCAAAACTGGTCTTTTATTGAAGTTCCTCTTTTTCATTTGCTTGGGACTAATATGTGTTGGTGCCTTTCATATTGTTCCCTGAAAAAAATCAGCCAGCTTTCTTCAGTGGCAGTTATGAAAGAACGCTTCTGTCTAAATGTGAAAACAAACTAATAGCCTGTCTGGTACTTCAGTTCTCTGCAAGGAGAAAAAATGATGTTAGCTCTCATTCAAATACTATAGCATTCCCTTGTCGTAGCTTGACAGTATATTCTGTGGGGTCTGAGATGCTCTGCTTTTTGTGTGTGAGTGTGTGCAATTGTATGCTTGTGTGCCACAGTGGGATTAATTTCAAAGAAAAAATACCCACTGGTGCATGTTAGTAGCACACTGCCAGTACTACCTATGTCCACTGAAAATGCCCAATTGAGGAACTCTATTTTAATAATGGAAAAAAAGTCTAAATACGTCAAAGAAATACTAGAAAATATGGTGCAAAAATAAAGATACATGATACCTGTACTCTTTTTAATACAGGATAAGGTAACCAAAAATGTTCAGAACATTGCAAGTGGAAATCACTGTATTTCTATGGACAAAAGCACTTTTTTTTTTTTTTGCAGCATTTTACTATAATGCTGATTTCCTTAATTTTCTGCTTCAAGTTGAGACATTTAATATAGTTTGCAGGAAATTTTACTGCACAGTTTTACTATATGAGAAAAGCTTTGGGACTTAAGTACTGGAGTGTCCCTAAGTCTGAGCTGAATGCTGGAGAGACCATATGGGTCTGAGAATTGGCTACTGGAGAGGCCAGACAGTTCAAACCAGATCATGAAGAAGTTATGAAGTCTACCAGAGTTGTTAGCTACCCATAAGGCCATAAATTCTAACCAGCTTACTGAAGATACCCATTTGCATGTCTATGCCAGCATGTTAGGCAACTGGGAGACCAGGGGATCCATCAGCAACTACTGGACAGACTAGCTGCCTAAGGCCTGTTACAGTAGGAATCCATAGTACATTTGTCTGTGCATGTCTATTTCCATGACACTGGAAAACCTCTATGCACTCCTGTATATTCAGGAAACAGTACGTATATCCCACACTTGACCAGTGCTTTATACTGAGTCATGCAACTGTACAATATCTTTCCACAAAACTATTAAATAAAATACCTTTAAGGAATATCAGGTTTTAAGACCTGAAACCTTAAAGCTGTAAAAGAAAACAGTTAACCTCTAAGGTAAGGTATAAGTAGCTGTATGTAACTAGCTGTATGTAACTGACAATCCTTTCTGAAAAGAATTAATATGGAAATGAAATTTCAGAGATGTACTTTCTTTAAAAAGATGAGCTGCCAAAATTATCTTTTTTTTTTTTTTGTAGAGAAACTCAATTTTAAATTATTTCAAAGAAGGTGCTTGTAAATCACTTGGGCAGATGGCCATTTTCAGTTTAAGAATCTAAGTGAGGCAGAGAAACAGCGTGGAACCCACGTGCAGAAGAGAAATAGTATCATTAAAGTAAAGCAATTTTCTTTCATGAAGTCAGATAGCCAAGCAGAGAGCACGTCTCTAACATTAGATGGTGACCACCACATGTCCAGCTGACCGAGAAAGTGGATGGACCATACACGAGCAAATAGCGTGCCGATATTAGTGTGACATTACATTTGAGTTAATAGGCCCCACTTCTCTGCACTGCAGCTCAGGATGATGCTTGCAGTTTTGGTGTTTGCTGTCCTTTACTAGGCAGTTCCAATGATGACTTCCCCTGTTCCACTTAAATACCTTTACTGATGTCAAGTCGTACTTTGCAGTATATATAAGCAATATTCTCTCACGGTGAAATTTCCAATTGTTGACCATTTCTTGTCTGATTGATGTGCTTTGATATATGTTTATTTGGCAGCATAGCTTTTTTTACCTCTGTTTTCATGCTCTCTATTCTTCTATCACTGCTTTTAGACTCTTCTCTTCATTGTACTTTGTATGACTCTCTCCTTTGGTTAATTTCTAAAGATTCAGTTCTTCTGGCACCTCCTACCACAAGTTCTGGCTCTCGGACATCATTTACAACTATATGTTTGGCCATAGGTTAATAACAAACAAATTTGGAATGAACAAAATTTGCCCTTTTAAAACAAAGCCATATCCTACATTTAGGAGTTATGTGTATTTCTGATATTCTCTAATGAATATAAATAAACAAATACATCTGCTACTGAATGATTTTAAGAGTAGTATTGTCTGATTATTAATCCAAATTGCAAAAAGTAGCTGATTGTATCACATTACTTTGGGATTAAAAACATTTAAATATTGCAAGATGAGTGAGCAAGGTTTAACAATACGATGCATTGATTTATTTTATTATGTTTATTTAATTACAATAACAATATGCAATAAATATAATACAAGATACAAATCACAGCATAATGACTCATGTCACTCAAAATATGAAGGATTAAGATACAGATCTAGTCAATCTCTACAAGTATCTTATTTCATTATCTACTATCAGTATAATGTAGTACAGTTCTGCTTTACTAGGCCTTGTTTCATGCCAGCTGAAATTTCAGTATGATTGACAACACTTGACCCATATTATATGTCTGCATTGTCTTTGCAGGCTGTAGCTTGGAAATGGTAAAAAATGGTCAATGTTTTCAATTTGCTGCTGTTTTGAGGGACTTATCTCAAAAATCTGAATGCAAATTATATTTCTGTTAAAAAGACATGCTTGTATTCAGTAACTATTGGCTCTTTTTCCCCTATCAACCATATGCATCAGTTACTGTTTGAAGGTTAAATGTAGTTCTTCTTAGAGGACCATTTCTTGGTTGGTATTTTAACAAAGTGAAATAACTTGTAACAACATTGTAACACTTACGGTGTGTATATAAATACTCTTATTTTTCCAAAACATAACGAATTATTCTCATCCAGAGGAAGGACAGATGAACTAAACTGTTGCTGCTGCAGTTAGGAAACAGAGATGCATTTCTTTATGAAGACAGAAAAATCTAGAAAGATCAGAGCATTAGGCAATTACCAGCACAATGAAATTTATCAAGAACAAATGCCTGATTCTGCACCTATGACAGAGTAATGCCAGGCACAAGTATAGGCTGGGAGAGGAGTGGCTGGGGAGCAGCCCTGCAGAAAGGGATCTGGGGGTGCTGGTCGACAGCAGGCTCAGGGTGGGTCAGCAGTGCCCTGGCAGACAAGAGGACAAACCACACCCTGGGGTGTACCCAAGACAGCACGACCAGCCGAGCAAAAGAGGGGACTACCCTCCTGCATTCAGCGTTGGTGCGTCCTCACCTGCAGTGCTGGGTGCAGGGCTGGGCCCCACAGTTTAGGAAGGATGTGAAGAGACCTGACTGTGTCCAGAGGAGGGCAACAATCCTGGTGACAGGGCTGGAAGGAATGTTCTGTGAGGAGCAGCTGAGGACTCTGAGCTTGTCTAGTTTGGAGAAAAGGAGGCTAAGGGGTGACCTTATTGCTCTCTAGAGTTTCCCAAGGAGGGACTTGGAGAGAAGGTGCGGTTCTCTTCCATCTGGGATGCAATGGCAAGGGCACTTTCAAATTTGATCAGGTCTTCCACAAAGTGAGAGTTTGTTAGTTGCTCAATTCAGTTCACAGTCTCTCACTCCACAGTCAATTGCGTCAAAAGAAAAGAGAGACAATGTTCCGTGACTTGAAATGTACAGGGAAAAAATCAGGAATCATCTATGAAGGATAACTAAAGGAAGTGCAATTTAATGTAGCGAAATTAAGTCTGAATGAAAACATTATATATCTTCAAATGCTGAAAAATAGAAAGTTCTTATGCCAGTGCTGCTATTGAATTTGGAACTCTGCCCTAAGACTCACTCCAAAGTATGGTTAGACACAGTCCCAAGGCAGCATCTGCTCTGTCTCCAATAGCAAAGCACTTTCTCAATCTTCAAAGACATTTTTCTAACCTATTCTATTCAGTTCAGTGTTGGCTGATTGTGGAAATCCATGAAATCCACGAATCTTAAAAAAAAAAATCTACATTCTCTCAAAACTCTCCTAAACTCTTACATGAAAGTCTTCCTAATCTCTCACTTAAATCCCATTCTGTGATTTGGAACTATTACTTGTTTGCTCTGTGCACCACAGAGAACAGAGTAACATGTTCCTTTTTGTAGTGGCTTTTAAGTGTTTGAAAATCATTATCATAGCTCTTTACTCTCATCCTCCTGTCTTCTCAAGAACAAAGAGTTCAAGTTTTTCCCATCTCATGATTTCTCTGGATTTCTGACAAAGTTTGCTGTTTTCTCCTAGATTCTCTGAAATTATTCTACCTCTTCTTGAAGCGAAACACTCCAAAACTGAACAAAATACTTCAATTTAATGATTACCAATGATGAAGAGTACACAGTAAAATACACATCTTGCAAACTGTACTCCTCTTTATATCTGACATAACACTTGCCCTTCTCACGAATGATAGTTTTTCCTGGTAAACCAGGAAGTAGCCATATACCTAATTCAGTTTTGTGGTTTAACCTCTGCTGGCAAATAAGCACCGGGCAGCCGCTCGCCCGCTCCTCCTCCCCACCCATCTCCTGTGGGCTAGGAAGGAGAATGGGGAGAAAAAAAGGTGAAACCCCTTGGGTTGAGATAAGGACAGTTTAACAGAACACCACAAAGAGAGAAGAAACAGTGATAATGGTAACACTAATGAGATAATATACAAAGCGAGTGACAGAAACCGCGAGGCTCTCTCTCCCAGCACCCCAGACGCTGTCCCAGCTGCTCCTCCTGCAAGCTGAAGCCACATGCTGAAAACCCTCACCCTCTGTGCAGGCCAGTCCTTCCCTTATATGGCAGGCATGATGTCATCATGGTTTCAAATATCCCATTGGCTGGTCTGGTTGTTTATTCCGGCTGTGGCCCCTCC
>VWZK01021985.1:93287-122252 GCA_013396935.1 Baryphthengus martii | reverse complement strand
AAAAACCCAACCAAAACAAACAAAAAACAGTAACAAAATCAGGATTAAAGTATTAAATACTTTAATATTTATAAATAAATTTATAAATTTATAAAATTTATAAATAAAGGATTAAATCAGATGAAAGTTTCACATTTCTTCCATACAAATCCATTATAACTTTCATTTCTCTCATCATTTTCTTATTTGCAGCAGTTTGATTTGTTTCCAATTTCCAAATTTCCAGTAACTGAAGTTGTTAGTTAATGTTTCATTTCCAGAGTAACCACCTCCCCACTCACCAGTTTTCTTTTTGGGCAAGGAACATTTCATACCTTTTCCTCATCCTCCAGAATGTTCTCCACTCACAAAGCACATCTCAAACAAAATCCCTCCCCACAATTAATGCTGTAAATGTGATGCTTTAGGCAGGTGCCCAGAGTGAACTAGGATGCCACATCCCTGGAATCATTCAGGGTCAGGCTGGACAGGGCTCTGAGAAACCTGAATATTTCCAGAAAGCACTAAACAGTAAGGTTTCTTACTAAAGGTTTTTAAATTAAGCTGCTACGAAGTACAAAGAAAGACTCTCATAAACCATAAAAATGAAGACAAGATCAAATATCTGTCTGACTATTTTAGGAGTTTCTGCAATAATCAGTTTCTTTGAACTGACATGTCCTTTTTTTGTGTTTAGTAAGTGTCACTACATACAAATTGTGATAAACAAGAAAACAGTAAAATGAACCTTATGAAAACAGTAGAGCATTATGTGTACTTTCTGTGAATGCAAAGTATTTTCAAAGTCTTCCTATGCATCTAGAATTTCTCTTGCTATATCAGTGGGCGCTCCAGGTTACAAGTATTAATCTCTACTCTGTGTTACCATTTATTAAGGTGACAACAGTAAGAGTTACATTCTTAATTTTTGTTGCTGCCTCTGTTGTTACTGTCCATGCCAAGGACACTTTTGGGGATCTAAAAAACTGAATTTCTCAAAGACAGAAACAAAGTCAAACTTACAATTTTGTTTTCTAAAGGAAATTATTAATACTTATCTATGGAGTCATTCATATTTAGTTTCTTTGGAGATATAATCAATGTTGTAAGTGCAGCTGCCTTAAATAAATAAAATAAATAATCTACCTTTGTAAGTAATTAATTGTAAAATGTTCCAGAGAGAAACTTACAACAAATGAATCTGTTTGAAAGCACTTAGTGGACACTGTATGTTCAACAAGAGGAAAAACAAACACACTATTGAGGAGAAGGAAATCTACTGTAAAAAGCTACCAATTCAAATATTGCCCTGCATAAAAAGTATATTCAGCTGCATTTTGATGTGGAGTCCTTTGTTTTGACACAGGGCCTTGGAGAGACTGTCTACAAGCATTGGAAGACGGCCATGATACAAGCTCCATTTATCTTGTAAAACCAGAGAACACAAACCAGCTTATGCAGGTCTGGTGTGATCAACGTCATGACCCCGGTGGCTGGACAGTCATTCAGAGGCGGCTGGATGGGTCTGTCAACTTTTTCAGGAACTGGGAGACATACAAGGTTAGGACAAGTGAGCAGCTTCATGTTTCCTACCTTCCAAAAATTACTGATAAATTTAATTTAAAAGGTGTTTTTAGAGTCTGTCCATCAGCTTACTTGGAAAGGAGCTAGTATGTTTACCCTTCCAGAAGAGGAAGTCTCTACAAAAAAAAAAAGTTACTGTGGTTTTTCACTTGAATACAATCAGATTTACCACTAAAACAGATGCACAGTATTAATATACTTCTCTTGCTTCCTTTACAGCAAGGATTTGGTAATATAGATGGGGAATATTGGCTTGGATTGGAAAATATTTATTTGTTAACAAATCAAGGCAACTACAAACTGCTTATAACAATGGAAGACTGGTCTGGTCGAAAAGTATTTGCTGAGTACGCCAGCTTCAGACTGGAGCCAGAAAGTGAGTACTACAAGCTGAGACTGGGACGCTACAACGGCAACGCGGGAGATTCTTTCACTTGGCACAATGGTAAACAATTCACCACGCTGGACCGCGACCATGATGTCTACACAGGTACAAGGTCCCTTTCAGTTGTCTTGCTATTTTTGCCCTTCTGGCCCCTTCCGCTCCACCCGTTTTATTTTCTTCTTTTTTTTTTTTTTTAAAGGAAAAATACTTAGTGATACATAGACACGCACACACAAAAAGAAATTACATTTTTAGTGGTTTTTCAATTGGTTACTTAAAAGCACAAACTGATGTGTCAACTCTTACAGGTACTAACACTGAAACAAAAATTCTAATTGAAGTATTTATAACTTACACTAAACAAAAGGTCTGTAGAATATGCTAGGGGGAGTTATTTGAGACAGTAACGCAAACAAATTTTCTAGCAAGGGAGAGTAACACTGAGTCTATCTGTAGAACCTAACTACAGACCTGGTTCCTGAAGAAGCCTAAATTGTATGATATGGTATCTACACGTTAAACACACAGTTTAGCTCGCTTGCTCAAGGATTTTTCATTTACTCCTAAGACTGAATGAGAACTTTCTTTTGTAGGTAACTGTGCTCATTACCAGAAGGGAGGATGGTGGTACAATGCATGTGCTCATTCAAATCTCAATGGGGTCTGGTATCGTGGAGGACACTACCGCAGTCGATACCAGGATGGCGTTTACTGGGCTGAATTCCGGGGCGGATCATATTCACTGAAGAAGGTTGTTATGATGATAAGACCTAACCCCAACACGTTCCACTGAAAGAATTCTTCACTTGGTTTGCTTTCTTGTTCTAAAAAAACTCATGTAAAGCTATGATGTTATTACCTGGGATTATCTTTTCAGAAATGAGGAATGTAAGATATTGTACATTTATTGCTAAGATGTGAGGCCTTGTATATTGTATTTTCAAAAAAATCACTCGAGGAAAACAAAAAGCTGAAGGAAGAAAAAAAAAAAAAGGAAGTGAAATGACATAATATCCAGAACACTTCCTAGTACTAAAAGTAGTTATATTTTAGTCTTTTAGAACTGGCAGTTTAGATGGACTGTAGATAAACTTTCTGGGTTTTATTCCCTGTAAATTAAGTTTGGATGGTAAAAATACTGCCCCAACATTTAAATATTTTTGTATGTTATATTATGTATAAATATTCTCAAATACAGGAAATATTACAAACTGTACAGCAAGAGTTTTATTATTTTTATTATTATTATTATGAGCAATCATTTGACACAGGAAATCACATCCTTTGGACTGTGTAGCTGTTATATGTACATTAGCGTGACTATTCCAATGTAATCTTTGTTAACTGCCGTGAATAGTTAGGACAATATAATTTGAGAGCAGATACTCAAGCCATTACTGTCGTGTTAAATTCAGTCTTTCCCCTTCACTTCGGGCATCTTAATAATCTGCTCCTATAAATGAGAATTCACTTTTGATTCAAATACTCTAGATTTTAAAAAAGACCCGATTACTCTTCTTATCAAAATGAAGTAGCTACCTGCATATGGAAATTAACCCAGATTTAAAACAGATATAATGTGCTGTCTAGCCAACATGTTATACTACACAGTAGCTGTTACAGTATTTTGTACCCAACTTCAGTCATTACCTGCTGTGTAGCCTCTGCAATCAGAAATGGCTGGATACAAATTAAAGGGACTATCCAAGTTTGCAGGCAAATGATGGATACCAATATATAAGCTATTTAATATCCTTAGCCAGTAGATGAAAATTATATAAAAAAGTTACCTGTAGCCAAGAGAAGTTATATTTACCATATTTCACAATTATAACATATTACTGTCAATTATTAAATAGATTTACTCATCTATATTTAGAGGTCAGTCACAACTACGAAATACAGACTAGGATAATTCTAATGTTCTTCTGAGGTAGGTTTCTAGAACAGATTGCTGTAACACCTCTTTCAAAACAGTAGCTACTATGAATAACTGAAGTTAAAGAATGCATATAAGAGGGAGAGTAAAAGCCTCAAGAAGTTCAATACATTTTTCAGTAAGCCTGTAAGATACTTTGTGTGTGTGCTTGCACTTTTTTCCCTTATTACCTCATCACTTCTTTACCACAATAGGATGTGCATTAAACTGACATGTGATGTAGCATGTGTTGTATATAACTGAAAGTAAGGGGTTTAATATATTAGATTACTCCTGTAATATTGTAATCCTTTAATAAAATGACTAATGTTATTTTGACATGTTCATATCTCATCGTGGTTTAGTTCAGAGGACTCATAACAGAGAATAGATAATTTCACACCACTCTGCCTCACCACTTAAACCAACTCTGATACGTACCTGCTATTAACATGGGTCCAGTGTCCAAACATTGCCACAAACACAAAGCAACTTTCAGCTGAGAAAAATACTAAATTTTCACACATCTCAAGGAGGAAGAACTTTTTATAGGTCATATGAAAACCCCAACATTTTCAAACAGTATTCAAGCTCTACCTTCCACTGTTTTATCTACTGGACTCTGGAAACAATTGAGTTTTAGGTAAGAAATATTAAATGCACCTACTGGCTGTAGAGCCTGGCACAGTGCTCTAACAATTAGCATTATAGCATTACGGCAGTAAACTTCCTACTGATGTTGACAACTAACCACTAGTTTTGTCAGAAGAAAATGCACACACCTTAGACTGACACCTTAATTGCACAGCAGACAGGAAACAAGTTACGTCTAACAGACTATTAGAATGCTCAGAGCAGCACTACAGTTGATGCTGGAGTACAAGAATATAGGAAGGTACCTGTGACAGTCCTTGCCAGGCAGGTGTATCACCCATGCAGAACATATGGTCCGCCACTGCTGTACAAACTCACTAAGAATCATCAGGAAAACCACGACTTTGTTTCCCCTCAAACTTCCAGCTCTAGAGATGCTCTCTATGCTCAAGCATTGTTCATTACAGATGCAGATAAAGGATAAGGTATAATTCATGCACAGCTAGGGAGAACACTCCACAGGGAAGAAATACAATTCTGATTTCAGTGATCATTAAAGCTTCGAAGACTTAAGATTCTTCAGCAAAAAAAACAAAAAAACAGACGAAAAGTACCACAAGCACAAAATCAGTACAAAAGCAACCCTCAACTGTAAGCACTAACAAAGCCGCTGTCATGCAGAAGGGCTTAATGCAAAGAGGCTGCATGACCTGAGAAGTCTGTCCAATTGACAATTATGAACATGCTTGAAATAAATGGAGGGGAACTCTGGTGTGTCATGTAAACACAGCCTTTTCAGATCTATGCAAACAACCCTGAAGAGAAGATTAGCAGAAAAGATAGGGCATTTTATGATTCTAACCTGACCTGAATTGAAAAAAGCCTGATTCAAACTTCGTTCCTTCAAAGAAGGATGAAGACAGCTCAATAGGCTAATTGGCTGGACAGCTGGATACAAACCGTCCACAAATGCGTGGAGATTTTACAGTCCTGAGTTTACGCCAGTCTTCCACTTCGTAAATGCAAATACAGTAAGTAAAAACTTCCCAGCAATATATCCTCTACGTCCTAACCTAATAAACCACCTTTTCAGCTTTCAAGTCAGGCTGTCCATGACAACGTATTTGTCGACAAGGCTCAGCGACTCTGTTTTCATCTCTAACAGTCTCTCGGTAAAGAGCAAAATCAGTTCTGCAAATGACAGTTTGCAAAGACCTATTTACAGATCTACACCCCTTGCTTTTGGGAACGGGGTGGGGGAACACAAAAAAAACCACCACAAAAAACTATCTCCAAACCATTTAAAATAAACACAGTACGGTGTCATAGATTTCTTCTGAAGTATATGTACTAATTACCAGAATAAACAGCAAAAAAGACAAAGGAATGAAGACTCTAAAAAGCCTACTGCAAACCAGATTAAGGCACTGATTTGTTAGAGTGCTTACACACCTGACTAAAGAGGGTTTTTTGTAGTCCCTCGAATACTTTAAGACCACAAATAAGCCTGAGGTATCAAAAAGTTTATGCAAAAGAGTCTGTCATACATCTGTTTGAAATTCTGTGAATATGTCAAGCTTGCTGATGCTAAATAAAAAGTATCACAATAAGAAGCCTTCTAGGACCCATTACGTACAATTCCTAAAATACTTAAATTTTCTTCTTGTACATGTGGCTGTAATTTTAGGTCATTAACTGGAGTTCCTATGTCAGGAATACCAGCCATTCCTGGTACTTTAGACAAAGGTGTATTTCACATTTGATTTTGTGGAGTTCACATGGCTGAAGCGCAATGCAGAAAAATGATGAGGAAAAAAAGTTGCATTAGAAGCAGAGTTTGTTGTTATATCGATATTTAAAAATGCTTAAGACATCTCTTTATGGTGCATTCTGTTGGTTTTAACTTGGGGCAAACATTTGTTATTTGCGCTGAGTATCTATGACAGAAATTCCAGCCTTAATTTGATTTTTTTTTTTTTAATACTTTTTTTTCTGGAATACATATTTATAGAATGTTCAAACCAATTACTTCAACAGGACCATGCTTTGCATACGTGATCTGTTATAGAAAAAGCACTGCATTTGTCTTTTCTTGGGCACTTGAAAATAATTACAATAAACTATCTTATTGTTTCTATTATATCACTTACAGAAGTCGTGATTAAATACCTCTTAGATCAACTCTTTCTTTTTAAAAGTTCATCACTAGAAAGACATTCCAGTCTTGTTAAACAATGGCCTTGTTTAACAGGAATCTGTTTTTTGCAGTGTTGTTTGGCAATGCTAGCAGAGGTCAGGAACTGCAATTCGCAAGAGCGGTTGGGGAAATAATGCTAAGTGTGTCTACATGAGCAACACAAAGGAACTGGCTATTCAGTTTGTATCTCTTTTCAAAGCATTTACAAGAAACTGACATAAACCAACAACTACAATTTAGAGATACCAACTTCTGAGGTATCTGAAAAAAGTGTCCAGCAAAAATGAAAGCTACAGGAATGAGGTTGTAAATCACGCTGTACTCAGACATTTCTGAAACCCAATGTTCTTGTAAATTCTGAAGACATCAAAAGGACAGCAAAGACATATTCGTAGTTTCAGATGTCAGTAATGCAAAAAATTTCTACAAGTCATAGATCCCAGGCAGTGTACAGCTTAAAAATCCCCATCAGATCTGATTTCTCTTAATAGAGAATGAAGTGAATCATACCTTCTACATACACTGCTCTTCAGGTGCCAAACAGGCTAGATTAGTGCTTGTCAAAGTGAACTACAGATAAATATGATAATTGTTCACACTCACCTAAATAGGGAATAGTAGGAACCATTTTTAAGCTTCTGATATACTCTCGTGTCCTTTTGTAGTTATCTTCCTTAGACAGCAAATAGTCTAACTTCTCAAAAGTGGTCTTGTCTTTGCGATTCAAAAGCTACACAGAAAACAAGATTATAAAATTTTACAAGGTGAATCCGCATAAAGAAACAACAATAAAAACTGTTGAATCACCCACAGTAAAGGAAAGCAAAGTCAATTAAGATTAAATTCATCATCATCACCTAAAACAGTTATGTTTGAAAATATGCTACCTGTTAAGAGTTAAAAAAACCAAAAATGCAATTCAGTGCAAGTCTTAAGCTATGAAAAAATATCATTATTATTTCTGAATAGTTTACTAAGGATCCACATATCACTACCTCAGAGTTCTGAATAACCTCAGCAATATAACATTTTTAGAGGAAAAATATATGCTATTACACAGTCACCAACATTCCCAAAGCTTATCAGAATTGCTAAAAATGCTATTGAACCTGGTAGTAGAAATAACATTGGAAAAATACTCTAAACAAAGGCAAATTGTGCTATTTCAAGAATGCCTTATTAAAAGTATGACAAAACTTTTTGGAATAAAAGTATAAAGCAAATAAATGATTACGATACTTAAATCTCTGTTTTACTGGTCGTACTACAGAAAAATCAGAAAAGTATTTAGCAATACAAAAGATGCTAAAGTGATAGAAGATTGAAAAATAAAGATAAAATACACAACTGTAGCTATAAAAACACATTTCTTATTTCAGCTGTTTTTATAAACACCAGCAGTATTTTTCAGATGATTTTAAAAGCCAACGGACTCAGAACGAGTGCAGAATTACAGCACTGTACGCTGGCTTCTTGCAGTTGTTCTTTGACAACAGACAGCTGGTCCTCAGCACATTCCTTAGTATACCTCTTCCTCAGTAAAATTTCAACTCTTGTACTACAGAGCTCACAAGCCTGGCTGTTCTAGAGAAGGGTGAGTCTGCCTGCTGTTACAAAAAACGCCGCAGTGGATATGCACGAGTTAACTGCTTCATTCAGCCCTGCCCAGAACAGAATAGGCTTTACAGGAGTCAGTTAAAACAGCACTGGGAACAGGATCCCCAAGGCCCTTTGCAGTTCTGTAACTGTGTGTGCGGTTGAACAACAGCTGTAAATAAAAATTAACAATGCACAAGAGTGAAAAGATTTCAGAATAATTTTTCCATTTTCTTTCTAAACAGCACTGAGATCTCTTACAGGAAAAAATGTGTTTAAAAATATGGAGCCATTTAAACTCTACTTCCACTAAACCTCTAACAACAGATCACTGCTCCTACTATGATGGTATCGGAATAACAGCAATATAAAGAGCATGCAATTCTGACAACTCAGTAGAGTTCAGAAAACCTCAGATTTCAAACAAGACAGAAAAGACAATGGTCAGCAAATAACTTACAGCCCAGGTTTTGGTCAGTCTGAAGATAGGTGCACTCTGAAGTGCTGACACCACGGACATAAGCGAATGAAGGTTATTCAGTTCCAGAAGCTTCTGAAAAAACGGAACAATAACTTTAAGCACATCAAGAGGGGAAGCAGAATTAAAATATCTCAAAAGTTGCATTCATAAATTACAGGGTTTTCATCAATGAGTGCAGACAACAATATTTTGCACATTGACAGAATTGGCTAAGTTCTTAAGATCACCTTAAAAGTTGCAAACTTTCCAAATACACCCTTCAAAACAACAGGCAATTCAGTTGTGAGAATACAAACTGTATTTGATTTGAATTTGTTACTTTCTAAGGATGTTCCTTCAGAAATAGAAATTATGAAAAAAAAAATTGATGCATTGTTCTTGAAAACGAGTATTTTTGAAACTAAAAATTAAATCAAGCCAAAACCATCAACCATAGATGCTGATGACCCTTTGAGAATGAATACAACTTTTTATTTTGTAATCTGTTTTACAGGACAAATTTTCCTCAGTTAAACGTACTTTAAATTCACTCTCTGTTGACCATTATTCAAAACATATTGACCCTCCAAATAGATAATGCTTAAAATATTTTTTAAATAAGCATTTAAAAACACCCAAAAATTTTAAGAATTACTTGTAAAATGCAGTGGTCAAACCCATTAAAATAACTGAGCTTAAACAGTGGTACTTTATACCAGCAACTATGTGTTACAAGCAGGAATACAAGTCCCACAATAGCCAGTTTAGAAGAAAGTTTTCTTTTCATAAAAGGTAAGTTTGAATGGGGGGAGACAAAAACCAGAAGAGATTACAACCATGTTCAGTGTTGGCAACACGTAGCTGGCTATCAACAAGCCAAGCCATTTTTAAACTTGCTAGGCAAAAGTACAAGATGCTTGTACACTCCGTACGTAACCCAACAACAGTTCATAAGCGTAGCGCAGAAACAAACACAAAGGAAATAAGATTTCTGAATGATAGTACAAAAAATTTACACTTACTTTAGCTATTTTCACAAAATGGCTCAATATCTCGGCCCTTATTTTTAAGGTCTGTGCTGTTAATATTTCTCGTACAACCCAAAAACTGACCTATGAAGTAAACACATATAACTGAATTTATTTACAAAAAAGAAGAATTTTATTAAGATGAAATATTTGCAGACTTTCACGACACTCCATGGAGAAAACAAGGTAAGGAAATACAAGAGTTCTGATCCCATCAATTTTCATTCATGTAGCTGCAACTACCCAAAAGCATTACCATTGGATACAAGAAGCAGGTAGAGAAGGGAGACAACACTAAGGTAACTCAATGAACAGGTGAAACAGGGGAAAAAAAAAGAAAGGAATTGGTAATGTTGTACCATGACGTATCAGCAAAAAATATTAGAAACTAATAATCAGGAACCAATGTTCTAGAGGAACAACACAAAAATGTGGACAAGGCAACAGAAAAGAACTGCCATTGAAAAAATCTTAATCTTCATTTAGAAAAATATTCTTAAATGTTAATTTATAGGAGTAGTTCTATTTAACTTTATACTCGGAGACAACTATCAAACAGTACCTGTTCATCACAATAAACAAATAAATTACCTGGTTAAACCTCCTAGTAAAGGCAACAATATTTGGAGCAAGGATGTGTTTTTCCTTCTTATTCCATCCACAGCTGGATAGTTCCTAGGAAACACATTTTAAAATTTTGCCTTAAAAAAAATCAGTAATGTTTCAAAATCATTTAAAAGCGTAAAAACTGATACGTGACAGAAGCACCTATCAGATAAACTACTAAAACCAATCCAAGGCATCAATCTGATGACAACTAGTCTAACCAAATACTTGTGTTTTCCTGACACACATAAATGACGTGATTCATATATTCTCCTGATACCAGAAAAAAACCAGACATCATTATTAATATTCAGATCAGAGAGACTAAGCGATCAGCCTCAACCGATGTCTCTGAAGTTTCATTCTGCATTGGTTATTTCAGTTCAGGGTTCCTTTGTCTGAGCAACTCAGCAGACACAGGAGAAAGCTAGTGTATAATCTTATCTGGTTCAAAACTGAAGCTAAAACTAAACATATCAATAAAACAGTATTAGAAGTAGCTAAAGTGTACAAAATTCAGCTGTGCAACTAGAAATAACCTAGCCATTGTTTCTGAATGTCATCCTTGTTATTACAGTTAGTAAAACCTTCATGAACACACCACAGTTTAGCATATTCAGTCTCTCAAATGTAAATAAAAAATAAAAAAAATTAAAAAATATTTAAAGCGTTTGAAGAATGCAATTTTGGAACTGTAATATTATTGTTTATAGCAGTTGCAAACTAAATTAAAACCCCCCAAAATCTCCACATGTGATTCTCAGTCCGAGAGAGTCTATCATTTGAAAAAGTATGGACATTAACTGTCTTAAGTCTGAAGGTCTTCCAGTGGACAGAAGGTTAAGATTAGAACTCTGTTTTACTTTGGGTTTTAATTTTTTTTTTTTTGGCTGTTTTTTAATCATGAGGGTTTAGTCAAACTTGACTGAAATGTGGCATTTACTTAAGAATATAGATTATTATTTTGGTGCTAATAGAGCAAAATTTTGCTAGTAGGCTGCATAGTTCAGCCACAGCATACGAAACAAATTTTTGAATGTTTTTTCATTATGACGACTACTCCAAAGCCAACCCAATTCAAAATAAGAAAAATCACAAATTCTGTAATATCTCCATAACCACAACTAATCAATTTCAATGCATAATGAAATCCTAGTAGTTCGTAACACACGAACTGCAGAATAGTAGAAACTCCTATAGGCATAAAATAAACAAAAGAGCTAAAAGGCAGACTAGTTATTTTCTCCTTACATAAACTGCATTAAATTATGCATCAAAAGAAATCTGCAATTTTAGCTACAAAATTGATTTAGCCAGAAAGAAAGCATCCATTTTTCAATAGTTATTTCAGGCAGTTCCAAACATATTTAGACAGCGTGCCTCTCTTACTACAGATTCATGTTAACCCATCTATACAGTCTTTATATTCAGATCTGACAAGTGGTAGATACATACATACTGGAAATGAGCTAACACCAGTTCTAAATCACTCTTCTGTTTTTAGAACCACAAATTTCGGTTTCAATCAAAATGTTGTTCAACTTGCCAAATGTATGCTATTAACTTTAAACGCCTGCACACGAAAAGGCAGAGTCAGCCAAAGAGAATTCTGCCTCTGAAAAGCACTTTGTACGTTCTGATAAACGGAACACACTCTCAAGATGTAGAGGTGTGCATGCTCCTGCGTGCACACCAGCAAAAGCATTTCCAGTTTCAAACTTATTTTTTATCCCAATCTTCCAGCATTTAAGCCATCTGCAGATAAAACTGCCAGTTCAAATCTGCCAAGGCAGATTCTCCACATGATCATTGCACATCTGGTCTTAAGAGCCTGGAAATTCTGAATCTCAATCACTATTAGGGACAGCAAAATTCACATTTGTCAGAAAGTGGAAGAGGTCAGTCACCAGAAGGTACTAAGCAGCTGCCAGAAGGCTAGTGAGTAACAATGAAATATTCTGTGCATGGTAAAATCATTGGACTAGGTTTAAAAATGTGCACTGAACAGGAAGGTTGCTAAGTGATCCAACATGTCCCTGCTGAAGATTTTTCATACTGCTAAAATGCATACGCTACAGAATTACAATTCCATCTTTTTGTACAGAAGGATGCAGGCAAGTTCCTCAATGCACATGGTCACTAGAAATTTTCCAACCAAGTATACAAGAAAACTCTGAAATTTGTGGAGACTGCAATTTCCAAGACTTGAAAAAAAACAACCCTAGAGAGCAGAGAACTTACACATTTGATGAATTTATCCTGAAGAAGTACTCACCACAAAGCAGGACAGAAAGGCTTCCAGAAAACCAGTCATGTCCTTTGGTAATACATGACAAATCAAGGTAAATTAGGCTGGGTTACATATTTGAAGTGCTAACAAGGAATAAGCCTAGAATATTAGCGCAGTGCGAGAATTTGACTTTTTTTTTTAAAAAAAGTATTATTTAAATGGTTACATTTTCTCAGGTATGGAATTCTGAAGGTGTAAGCAGACAATTTAAGAAAACCTACCTCAGGCTGTATAGCTTTAAATACTGGCACATCCATCAATGTAATCTGGCTCTGCAATAAACATAGAATTTTAAATAACGTAATACGAAGAGCTAACAATCACGTTATTTACACCTGCCCTTTAGGAACTCCAAACCACACAGCTGCATGTTCTCCACAGACCAGAACTGAGCAGCCCTGAATTCAGCCTCCCCTGTCCAGGCTGAGATACCACAAGTAGAAACTCTACCACCCTGAGCAGCAACATGTCATTATATAGTTACAGCCAGTAAATGTCAGAGAATAAGGGAAGGTTTTCAGTACCTGCAGCAATCTAAGAGGAAAAATCTGCATGCTTGAGTCTTTCTGTTAAGATCACAATGTAAAGATCCCAAAAATGTGAATGCAAAATTCAGCAGTGCTGACAACCTGATGGACTTTGTTATATATGCGATTAACACCAGTCAATTTCTCCTTTGCTGCTTCTACGTTTCAAAAACGACACAATAATTTGGAAGCGATCTTGACTTAGTTCCCTTTCTCTAAATAAAGATATTCAATAAAGCAATCCCATTTTGTATGATCAAATCGACATCAACGAACTAACCCAAAACAAACAGCCCTACACCACTAGAGTTTACACATATTTTTCAAGCCCCACTGCCAGTTCTACAGACAGACATTTCAATCTCTGTTTTATTTGGGCGTTGTGGGTTTTTTTCTTTGTTTTGTTCATGTCTATGGATGGCAAGTGGAACTGCAGAGAGAAAAGCACCTTTAGAGTTAAAAGATACCTTACAATGACATGAGGTGGTGGGGGGGTGTGTGTGTGTGCACATATGAGTATGCTTTCAAATTCGAGACCCTCACCAACAAGCTTGCATCTCAAACAGCAGTAGGAATTATGAACATGATAAAAACTGATGAGTTGTAAGTTACAAGCAATCTTACCTTGACCTGATCGCTTTATAAATGCGGTTCTGAGATCACCGTATACTCATATTTGCTGGTGTAAACTACACACTATGTATCACTATTTTTGTGCGATTTTACAGATCTGTCTACATTGAGGCTCTATTCATTTCTGAAGGCAGCCCTTGGCAATGATCATCTGAACTCAGATGAATAGGAAAAAAAGCATGAGATCATTTTTTAACAGAGTTCATGCAGATTTGCCAACTAAATATTTTACTACTCTCATCTGTGTAACTCAAAAATAGACTCAGAATATCTCCTGGACTTTTCTGTAAACAGGTATTATACAATCCTATGCCAAATGAGGGAAACATCAATTTGATGCCCAGAATATTAATGAAAACATTGAACTAGGGTCATTAGCTTTCATGGTCATTCCTTCCTGCTCCCCAGCAAGTTAACTTATAAATTCGGAACAAGAACAATCTTGGACTTTTGCCCAAACTGCAGTTCTGCTTTCAGTTTAGTACTGAAAACCTGTTACTAAGGAATGCAAATTGTTTCTCCTCTCTACAAGCTTCTTTCCTGCTTTTAAGAAACTGATTTTTCTGAGAAACTGATGTTTCAGCAGAAAAGATGAGTATTTCCGGTTTCAATTTAAAAAAAAATAAAATAATCAGACTGTGGATAACCAACATCTTTAAACATATGCTAGCATCTTCTAAAGTTTATATAATCAGAAATTTGTTTTCAAGAACATTGGAAGGTCATTTAAAAGATTTTTATTTTAAGAAAAAAAAGTTTAATGTATTTCTTAATATCCTGCAAGCCCTGAACATTATACAAGCTTAAATGAAAGAGAAAAAAAAATTTCAACTTACAGCAAACTCCTCAGGAGTTACTTTTAGCACATCAAATACAACTGCATCGTAGCTTTTATTGGCGTAATCTGAACCTCGCCCTTCCAGAGAATCTGAGCTGCTACTACCCTACAAAGAAAGAATAGTTGGCTTACCTGCAGAATAATGAATTTCACGTTAAATTCAGAAAATAAATGTGTAAAAATACTAAGAAATGAAAAAAAAAAAAAAATGTATGAACTTCAAAAAGCTTGACACTGAATTGTAAAACTTAGTTTAGCACGGTTCACCAATGTTTCCAACTAACTTTCTCCTGCAAAAACTATAATGACATACAATTTTAGCTCCATGAAATTTCCAGCTTTAGAAAGCCTTTTTAAAAACCATAGACTAGGTAACAGATCTGTCACAAAAAAGGAAACGTGTTGGGATTTCGAAGAGTCATATTTAATGGACAATTTTTAATTAAATATGCAAGGTACAGATTGGGTGGATTCAAATCATGTGCTCGATCCATAACATAAAATCTGACATGTCCCGAAATTTAATCAAGTGTCAGCTCTGGGGTACTTCAGAATAGTACTGTGTCTTGCCTTAAAAATTAGCACCTTGCCTTCCTTTTGAAGTTTCTGTCTTGGGACTCTGATGCAGGCACTTATTGCTCGTTTTCCTTTCTTCAGGAATGTGTTTTAATAACAATGATGACAGAATTCTTTTTCTATTTCTTATCTTAAAACTAAACACTGAATAAAAACATATGCATGAAAAATTTTTACCTCAGTGAGGTAAAGGCTTATTTGCTTGCTAGAAGAATGCTGTTGTCAAAACAAGATGTGTTCTGGCATCTTAACTAACATAATTTTCACTTAAAATTGACTGGGTAGCAAAGAACTGGGTAGCAAAGAAGGTCGTAAATAAGATGCTGATTTTTTTTTTTTTTCCTATGAAGTACTACGGAACTACTGATTAGGAAGCCCATTTGTACTGGGCAAATCCAAGAAGAGAATAAAGAAATAGCAGGAACACAGACATGAATGTTGTATCAGGAAACTGATAAATT
The DNA here is from genome assembly GCA_013396935.1 of Baryphthengus martii. Taxonomy (NCBI): domain Eukaryota; kingdom Metazoa; phylum Chordata; class Aves; order Coraciiformes; family Momotidae; genus Baryphthengus; species Baryphthengus martii. The sequence continues at coordinate 106,580 of VWZK01021985.1, read as the reverse complement.
AGTACCTAGAAAGAGAAGCACCGTCCGTATCTACAGATGTGTGGGTAAAGCAATATGATTAATACAGTTTAGCTGGACATCCAAAGAATTTTTGATGTGGTTCCTTACTCCAAAAACATTAAGGAAACCGTGCACCCCTAGCATAGAGACTATCCTTGCAATGATAAATCGTTAGTTACAAGACAAGTTTTCAAAAGCACTGAGAATACGTGAATCAGCAGAGAATGACGCCTGCGTAGGTGATGAGTATTATATATTCAACAACCTGGGAAAGACAGTGAATAATAAGGTGACAATTTTTCTGACAACTGTTAATCTCAATTTTATTCTTCAATGTGGCAAAACAAAAACCAAAACCTGGCAATGAAAAACTGAAAAGGGACTTCACAGGATTTGTTAAGTCTGGAAAATGAAAGAGAAAATATGTAACAGAGTACGAACATGCTCCTTTATAAATCCATGGTGCACCAAAACTTGGAATACACAGGTAGTGCTATTCTCAGTCTTAGATAACAAAGAACTGTAAGAGCTTCAGAACAAGGCAACAAGGATGAACACAGGTGTGGAACAGCTTCTTTACAAAGAAACACTGGCTATGCTAGAAATCTTACAAGCTGGAAAAGAGGTAGTGGGTTGTGGGGAGGAGGGACAATAACCAACAAAATAGGTAAGAGGAAAGACAGGAATGATCTCCCTTTACTTCATCTAACACCAGGAAAAGGGGTTATCAGTGAAGTTAGAGATGGATTTTAAACAAATTGTTACTCTGTTGTCAAATACTACAACATTCCTAAGAAAAGCACTGACATGACTAGGAGTGGAAAGGGCTTCTGAAACATGCCAAAATTTCCGTTTTGACAGAGAGCTAACTAACAAAATCCAAGGAACCGTACCTCTGGAGTGGCGGAGGTGACCATCACATTGGCCATGAAGTCATTCCTTTTATACATGCTCTCGCCAAGACACAGGAATTTTCAGGTCAGCCAGCATTGGTGAAACAACTCAATGAAAACAGAATTCCTGCAAAGCAAATGTATTCATGCAAATAAATAAACAAACAAACACCCCAACAATACAAGAGATTTCACTGAGAAAAGAACTTCAGAAATAAGTTGATCTTAGGAGCTGGATTCTCTTTTCTCTTTCAGTTACCAACTGTGAAGGAGTATAAGTCCTTATCCCCACTTCCAATCAACTCAAGAAATGTGGCGGGGGGGTGTGTGTGAGAAAGCATTCTATTTAAGTTGAATTAGGTTTTATATAAAAGTTCATGCTACGCAGTATCATCCAGCAAGGGCAGGTTACCGTAATGTATTAAAATACGTCAGTTAATAGCTTGGATTTCTTATTTTAAAAATCCAAGCTATTAGCTGATTGGAAAAAAATGGTGTTTCCAATACTTTTTCCTGCTCATCATTTGATTTCATCTCATAACTGGTGATCTCAGCACCAATATAGCTTTCTAATGAGCAAATCCTATTTACAGCTGCTTAGGCCTCCACTAATACCTATCCAGATTGGTGTGCTTGAAAAAGCATTTCATGTCAGGCCCTGAAGAACGGAAGTTTCCCAGAGAAAAGAACCAGCCCATGTGACCCCTCTTAGCTGGAAGGATGAATCCGAAGAATTTCGGCTAATCCAGCAACAGCAGTGTCTGCAGTGAGACTTTTTCCGAACTGGATTAAGTAGACAGATGCAGTTCCAAACCGACTTAGGCGTATTACATATCATGTAAGTAATATACCTTAAGCTTCCTCCAGAAACCAACAAGACTGGAAAAAAATCTCAGTACATTGTACCACGAAGAAGCTGCCTCAATATACTGCAAGTTGATGTTCACTGAATCATGAATCAGAGCCCACATAATCTCTAATCTAAAACTACTCTGATGTCACAAACAATCTTGTAGGCAGATGTTAATGGACTTTCAGGACTACGATGAGATGGCTGATGAAGGGGACAGCCGTGGGTGTTTACCAGCCTTACCAAAGTTAGTGTTCAACATGATCCATTGCTAACATTCTTTATAGAGAAGATTTTAGGACAAGATCTGCCTCACTTTGTCAGCTAAGCGACGTTTTGCAAGATTCAGATATGAGAATCCAAAGGAACCTTACATGAAAGCTTTTTGAGATGGGCATAAAAAAAACTAATGCAGTCCAGACCCACAGGATTGTGCAGAAGGGACTGCTGAACCCAAACACCTGCCTCACCAAAAGAAAGAAGAGTTTTTCCTCCCAAATTAATAATCAGTATTATACATGGGGTGAAAACTAAACTACATGACTATTTCTAGTTATTAAACCCACGTCAGCTGCTCGGCACAGATTAAAATACAGACACCATACAGCCCTGTTCCACCGTGCGAAGAGCTGGCAATGCTGCAGGACGCTTACACACAGCTCAAGCATGCTGACAGCTGACAACTACTAAGGATTTTTCAGATACCACACGCACATACTGTATTGGGTTTGGGTGANTGTTCTTTGCTTTTTTTTTTTTTGCTCCTACTAAACTGCCTTTATGGTATCCTACAGGCTCTTCCCATCTTATTCTCTTCCCCCCTTGTCGTTCTGAGTAAGTGGCGGGGGGGAGTGATAGAGCAACTTGGTGGGTACCTGGCGCTCAGCCAAGGTCAAACCCACCACACATACACACTAAAAGCAGAACTACTCTAGTGTGTCTCTGCACATGTGTAAGCGTGTGCACAGACAAACCCCAAAAGTGCTTTCAGAGCTACCAAGTCAGCTAAGTTCTGATTCACTAATCAGTGTGGTGGTTTCATCATTCCCCACAGCACATATAGACGAACCCCCACGTCACTCACTGCCAGGGCCCCGTACATGCACTTTTTTAGCAAAATCTGCAGTTGCTCAAACACAGCCAGGGATACTGCGACATCTCCCTTTGTGTCCTCTCCCCACATCATCCCTACAAGGCCTGACATGACAAACATCAACAACTCTCCCCACAATCGCATGGGCAAACATGAAACAAACCAGCAACTGCATTTCCAGCAATGCCAGAATCTCCTCAGTTAAACTAGTCAAGAAACAATTTACTTTATCTTGTGTCCAGATAAAATTAACTCATTTTGAGCATTAACAGACTGTAAAGTATTTCGAAGTCTGGAGTTGCTCCTGTTACTAGTCCTCAGAGATACTGAAGTGGAAAGCAATTTTCATGATGTAATTTCTTTAAAACGTGGCATTGATATCAAGACCATAAAAATATTCTCATCTCCTTCTCCACCTTTCTGACTAGGTTTTCCAGTGTGTGGGAGCTCAAAAATGCTCTGAAAGGCAAAAAGAAAAATCCCATATGTGATCTTGTATCCTGTCCAAGCTCAGTTTTACTCCAAGTTTTAACACTCACTAAACCAGAAAGAGACAAAAGTGCTTTAATATCTGAAACCAAAAGCACTAACATACCTTTCTGTCTTTCAACATTCAGTACACAACAAAAACTTGTGAAGTTAGATACTTTCATCCTAAAAAGATTAAAATATATTAGAAACATTTAGGGGAAAAAATAAAAATCTAAGACGAGCAATAAAAATGCACTGCTTTTTCCTCGTGTGCATTGGTTTCTCCAAGATTCACATCGCTTATGAAAAAAGTCTTCTCTACACACTCATTTGTTTTGGTGCCTTGAAGAACATTATAGGGAGCAATTATCCCTTTAAGTCAAATCCAAGGGGTTTTTATTCTTCTGAAACCACGTGGTTATTTGAAGTATTTCCACACCTGCTAACACAGAAGATATTACTCTGCATATTAAGTAACAGTGGCACTACTACTAAGCCTACTCTAACAAAAGGCTGTCAGATTACAAACAGAAAGATGCTAAAAATTAAAAAGTTACTTCCCCATACTTGCAATATTTTGCTCCAACAAGACTAAAAAAAAAAGTTTTTGAAATTCTGAAAATTACCAAAAGTCCAACATATTGGTAATAAAAGGTAAAAAGTCACTAAAATTACATATCATTTCTTTTCATAGCTTTTGTTTCTTAAAAATACTTTCAACTTGTTCAGGTTAATCATTAAAATGATGCATTATACCGTGCTAAAAAAACCCAAACAACAAAGAAAACACCTCATCTGTTTGTACAGAAGGTTCACAGGTGCATTACAGTAGATCTCATTCATAGATTGCCAGAAGCAACGCGGGTAAATCAGGATGCAAACATACATACCACCAGAGGTTGTCTGCTCTTCTTTGCCAACTTAACAAACCCATTTAGGTACGTAGCTCTCTCCGAAACAAAAGTGAAGACAGTGCAATAACAACTAAACTGGAAAAAAACCCAAAAATCGAAACACCACCATCAGAACTGAGCATGAAGGTAATCCCTATAGCCATTATTTCACCAGCATTTGTCAAATTTTGTCATCTATGGCACAGAGGTGACATTCTCCTGAAAGCAGAAATGCAAATTTTACATTGCTGTTTGCAACAGACATCTAATCCAGTTACAAGGGCCACAAATTCACTCCCATTACTAGTTACCCAATTCACAAGAAAGTCACTAGAAGATTCTTAAGCACAATTACTCCCCGTGCCCTCATTTCTGAAGCTAGCAGAGCAATCTGGGGAAGTTACTAACTGTTCATGCTGCTCTCGACACATAGAATAACCACGTAACCAACCACTGATGACCATTATTCTTACTGATTTTCTTGTTGGAGGAAAAAATATTGAGCTGGACAGGCTTTTGATCAGCCCTGGTAGAACAGCCATTCTGTGCTCTGAACGTTAACTGTCTTAGCTGATTTCAAATTCCATTTACTTACTACTTTCATTATGGTTTTCCTGCTATCACTGAGTCATGAGCTGACAGCGGCACCAGGCTTTTACGAAAACACACTTCAATGTGATACCAAAAGATAACTGCTTATTTTTAAGGTTAAATTAGCTGCACAACTGGTTCAGTGAAGACAATTAATGAACACTAGGCCCCATCTGGGCACTAATAAACTTGGCTAGAACCAATGAAAGTTACTAGTTGGGATTTTTTTTTTTTTAAATTGAAATAACTTTAGAATAGAATAGTTCCAGTTGGAAGGAACTTACAACGATCATTTGGTCCAACTGCCTGACCACTTCAGGGCTGACCAAAAGCTGAGAGATGTTATTAAGGGCATTGTCTAAATGCCTCTTAAACCCTGACAGGCTCGGGGCATCGACCACCTCTGTAGGAAGCCTGTTCCAGGATTTGACCAACCTCTCAGTAAAGAAAAGCTTCCTAATATCTAGCCTGAATCTCTTGTGACTCAGTATTGAACTAGTCCCATATGTCCTGTCCCTGGATCCCAGGGAGTCCAGCACCTCCCTCTCTACATCCTCTCCTCAGGAAGCTGGAACGAGCAGTGAGGTCACCTCTCAACAACATCCTTTTCTCCAGACTAGACAAATTCAAAGTTCTCAGCTGCTCCTCAGAGGACACACCTGCCAGAATTTGGTATCAAACATCACCACGGTTAGCTGTCATCAACCAAGATAAGGCTATGAAGAATACTGAAAGAAACTTGCTTTCTATCTCCAGCAAGTTCAACAATATGCTATTCCACCTCGTTGGCAATTCCCACAACCTAAGGACACGTTTACAATAGACCATGTACAGCTCCATTTTCAATTCTGAATTGTTTCTCATCATTGCACTCATTTTCCTCTTTCTTCATTCCAAAACTACTCCTCCAGATGTTCACCATTAAAATGTTTCTTTCCTTGATGAGCCATGAACGAAGTCATATTCGGATGCTGTGGGCGTAGAGTACACATGAGAAAATGTTAGCACAGCACAGTTAACGTACTGGAAGAGGAAAATGGGACTGTACTATGAAAACAGGACGAAACAATAATGCGGTTAATAATCGTGCCCCAGTGCCTGCATCTAGCACTGATGTGAAACTTGTATCACCATCTACATCATATCCAGCTTCAGCCCAGAGGCTCTTAAGAGGGGGAGAAAGAGTCCCATCTTTTTGTGTTATTGATAAAGAGAAAAAGGCAATTATCATCAAGGTATCTAAAACCATGTGTTGCTTGTTTTTTCATATCTAGATATTTATATACCTTTTTTCCCCTCCCTAAGTTTCTTCAGTTTAGTATCAACACTTTAATACTATAAACAGAGAAAAAGTAAATTTTCAAAATCTTTCCAACCGTAAACAGTTTACAACTGTTTTGTCACTGTCGTAAGAGCAAGCCAGTCTGAAAGGATTTCTAGAGGACAATTTCTTTAAATCTTTCAGAAAAGCAGCTGCTGAGTGCTACGTAGGTACTTGCTAACCTAGAGGAAAGTTAATGCAGAAACCTCAGAAGCACTGAGCAACACCAGTGTAAAACCATTTTATTCCTGACAGCATTCCCTCCCAAAAGGTGAGGACATTCAAACACTACATCATATATTCACTTTCCCTAGTGCCCCCGCCAAGCCAAGTATCACCCCTCAAACTCCAATTCTCATTCCCTCACATACGGTTTCTGTAAAGTGGAGAGGAAAAGGACCTATAGTAAAAGGACTCCAACAGTAAAGGCAGAAACAATCCATGTGAATCCCACTTCCTTCAGAAAGGAGCGATCTTTTGTATGCCATTGACGCCTTTCATCACACACAATGCATGCACAAGCACATACAGGAGACCAGACAGTTGAGCTTTCATAGTCATAACGCTTTATATGAAAAAGCTCTTTTCCTTTCCAAAGTCCTTTTGAAATAATTCAACATTAGACCTTGGTGGCCATGTCACACAACATGACAAATTCTAAAGTATTCAAAAGCCTGCCTCTAAAATAATAATTCCCCATTAACAGTTTAGTAAGAAAACGGCAAATAGGCTATAGAAGGTAAGCCAAAAAGCTTTTACATTTACATGACTAAAGATCCTCCTAAGTGAAAACTGTCTAATTTTCACTATCTGTTTCACCAGGAAGTCCCCAATACATTTCATTATGCTTTAGGCAACAGTACCACCTATAGATAAAATATGTTATGAGCAACTTAGTAGTTTCATGCACACTCTTTTCTGAGAAACTTTTTACTATAGTTAATGAATAATAATGAAAATGTAGTGGAAATAATTTTTTTTTTTATACTAGTAACTATTAAGTGGTCTCTTCTTTCTCCGTTCTGCTATCTCTGCCATCATTTACTGCATCAAGCAGTAAAGAAATTATATGATCAACACCACTTACATAAGCAGAAAATACATAATAAACTGACATTCTAGTATGTAAAGATATTAAAGATCTCAGTCTGGATACATAAAGAAATTAAGAAAAGAAATATAGTGCAGATTTTTAATAATTAGAAATCAAAGAACTGAAGAACTTTGCATAGACTGGAATTTTACCCACGTCTGAAAATCTTTACATGAAGGGTGACTTTATTATTTAAATACAATTGCAAAACAACCCCCCACAACAAGACTGAACGAAAATTCAATTACGTGTTATGACATACAGTATAGAAGACATCGACTATCACCAGAGTCCTCTCTTGTTTTCATGTTCTATTAATTAATACAGGACATATCAACAAAAGTTTTAATGCTGAAAATCACTTTCTGGCGCAACAGAAACGAGTAAGAATGCTACACAATCATACTTGGCAAGTTCCACCTGTACCGATAAAATGACTTTGCAATAGAAACCCGTAAGAAAAGTGGGAACCAGAGAACAGTTTGATAATTTGTGATACAAGCATGAATTTGCTGGGAAACGGCAATGTGATGAATGCTCTCCTTTAGCCTGACCGCTGTGACACTCATATACCGCAGCGTGGCACATACTGCACCCCAAGTTAGATAAAAGCTGCATCATGTGAAGCTATTAGCACCTGGAATGTATTTTCTGCTTCTGCAAACGCAGCTTCCCATTCCCATTGTGAAACAGACACAAATCCTCTCAACTAAAGCAGTAATTTCTAGCCGAACACTGCATTCTGATTTCAATTTCTCAGTAAAACTAGCTGAAGTTTAACATTTACTACCAGTCTCAAGCTTAGAAGACATGCTGCCTGTCACATAAAACATTAACATATTTTTAGATACTATATGAACCATATTCCATATAGAGGAACTAGTAAGGACTAGTATTTAAAATATTTGCCACAAAAGCATAACAGTCTTTGTGGCTTCTGAGTGTTCACTTATTAATAAGCTGGTTTTGTATTCAAACGTCAGAAGCCAGAAGAAGTATCTCACATATTCTACTATAAATGGGAAGGCCAAAAAAAACCAGTTGCATTTCTTACATGACCATAAGATAACCCCCCAAAAAATGTAGCAGCCTTTGCTGCCACTTGGAATCTCATTCTGTGTCAACCATAAAACCCTGTGGACTCCCTTCTCCAAACACGTTAAAGTTCAATGTTCCACTAGGTGGCAGTGACTCTTAACATACTACAGCTGAGTTTTCAAAATGTCTTAAAACTTCTGTTTTAGTATGTAATTGTAACTCAGAAAAGAATAGGTACTCATCTTTGGTAGATGAAAAAGGAAAACTAAAATGAAAAAAAAGTTGTTTCTAGGTTTTAGGGTTTTTTCCACAATTACTTCTAGAACCTATTTAGAAAAATAATGGGAGTAAATACAGAGAATGTGTCACAATTTGTTTGATGTGAAGTCATTCAGACGACAATGCTAGATTGCACTGTACTGTCCTAAATCATGAAGAACAGAACTGACTCAGGGCTAGACAATAATTTACCCCTCACAGCTGCCATCATTCCAAACTACTTCCGTATTTCCATTCATTTTGCCAAATCATTTTGTCTGAAAAACCCAAGTATTTTAAAAGATATTTGTGAAGTGTAGAAGGCAGTGATCAGCATTACCAGCTTGTCCATGACAAAGCCTATACTCCTATGGTCCCAATGCTCATTCAGGACCGTGATAAGTAGTCCTTCTTTAGCATGAAGAGTTATTCACAACTATTGTCATGTTCCTTCACTGCTTCAACCACATAAAGTCAGTTCAGAAAGCCTGCTGCGTGTCTCAGACTCTGTAATATCCACCAACTTAATAGCTATCTTTATACAGCATCACTGAGGCTGGAAAGACCCTCCTGAGACTACACAGTCCAGTGCCTCTGCTCAAGCAGGCCAAGCTGCCCAGGACCACATCCAGCTCGGGTTTTTATCATCTCCATGGATGATGCAACTCTGCTCAACCTGTTCCTGTGCTTAATCATTCTCCCAGTAAAGTGTTTGCTTGTATTCAGGTGGAATTCCATGTGTTTTCCCTGTACTCTATTCTATTTTAATTTGTGTCCATTGCCTCTTCCATCTACTGGGTACCACCAAAGATTCTAGCTCCAATCCCTTTACATCCTCTCCTTTGGTATTTCTATACCTTGGTGACATCTCCCCTGAGCCCCCGCTTTTCCAGGCTATGCAACCTCAGCTCTTCCAGCATATCCTCACATGAAAGGTGCTCCAATCCCTTAACAATCTTTGTGGCTTTTTGTTGGACTCACTCCAGTAAGTCCATAACTTTCTTGAACTAGGGAGCCCAGCACTGTGGTGGCAGAGGTTGATGTACAAGTCTACCACTGACCAAGGAACAAGAGTCGGTCCGTGAGGCACAGTATAACAACAAAACAAGAAGTGACACAGAGCTACCAGGAAATGGGCCAACAGCATAAGTCAAGAAACAGACAGACTTATGGACTACAGTAAAAGAAGAGAACAAAGAGGAATACAGTGTGACAAGAGCACTTCTGAGTTCTGAAAAAATACCACAGCTTTATTTCTTAGGAATAACAGGGAGCAGTAAATTTGCATACTGAAGCAAAAACTTTGACGACTATTCATTTAAGCGAACAAAATAATGGTTGCTACCCAGAACCAACCAGCTCTTCAGGTCTAAAAAGTGCTGGGTGACAAGTTCAGAACCCAATACCACCTGGATCTGTAACCAACACAGACCTGCAGCTCTCTCCCCAGCAGAAGTCCTCTCCCTCAAAAGCCGTTACTCTTCAAACAAGTCTGCTGACTTGCATAGGTTAGAGGGACAAGACACATGTTTAGGAGAATTATACTTTAGAGGAATCTCAATAAAACAGCCACAGAAAAAGAAATACATATCCCCATGTTACAGTATAACACTGTCATGACTCAACATTCTCTGAAGAGAACCAACAGACACTTCTGTAATATCTGATATCAAACAAGTGAAAATAGGAAGACACCTGCTACTTTAGTTACAGTGGCATACTTACAGTGGAATAAGGTAGTTGTGCACTCACTCAACCCATTTTGCCGCACACCTCCATCAGCCTGTTGTTGGGTCTAGCTCTGGCTATTCAGCAGGTTTATCTCTTGTTTAAAAGCATGACATCCCTGTAAATTAACAGGAAACAGGATTATGGTGGCACTTACTATGTAACTCGGATCCTTTCAAACTGCGCATCCCTTACCTGAAACATGCACTCTGGTATTTTTATTCTTAGCTCTCCCTCCCAGCTTTGATGGCTAGTTCCCCATTCTAGTTCCATTGGTATGTGACAAATTCCCAAACTCAAAAAAAATAAAGGATACATCACGGAGGGAAAAGCAATGGAGTAGGAATTTCCTAACTATATATTCTCCAAATATGCACCTGCAACTCTTCCTCACTCTGTCAATCAAAACAAGCTGATACCCATATTTGATTGTTTTAATCACTTCTTTCAGGGTGCTCTACAAATACTAAACGCTACTCATTCTTACTTCATTTTCCTAAAGATTTAACTAAAAAAAGCAGAATAGACACAAAACCAAATGCAATCACTGTTCTTTCTCTGTACGAGCAAATGAAACCACAGCTCCTCCACCAACCACAACCAGCAACAAACTTGAGAAAATACTGCTTAGGTAGCTGACTTTGGTTATATTTAGACATAGCTCTTCCTTTTTCTCTTCTTCTGTCTTATACCCACTTTTTTAACAGCTAATGTTTTAGAAAATACATCAATGAGAAGAAAATCTCAAGGATAGATACTTTCATGTGGAAACTGACAGTAAATTCCCATTAAAGGCCATGTTGCTTTGATAAAGTTAAATATCACTGCAGATGACATAGTGTTACTACTGCACTTTTACTACAGCCTCTATTCTCCTACTGTTATAGAACCTCAACTTCTAAAAAGGTGCATCTTCCAGTCTTTAAACATGGGTAATTGCTACTAGCATCAAAGCAAGCTATCCTTTGCTGGAAAGGCAGTGTTCTCTTCATACACTCAAAATCCAGCCAAACTCTGTGCACGTACAGTGGGCACTCCCTGCACGAGCACATGATCCTAATTCATAAAAGAAGTAAAATGACAAGTTATGAGCAAGTTAGCATCCACTGAAATATTTCAACCGAAATTACAGATTTAATGTATGTTCACATCCCACCTCAGGCTCATCAATCAGATTTGTTCCCTGACAATTAAGTTCTTGTTCTGTGTGCGCATGCCACTCTGTCTACTGCTTTCACTCCCAATGGCTTTGAAAACTAACTTTACAAGTAAAAATCTGATAAATCTGAAAAAAAACCCTTTGCAGATTCTGTGCTAGCGGTCTCCAGTGTGTGTGAACTTTTCAATTAGCCAGAATTAGTTCTTCCTGTTCCTCCACCTCCCCCACGCTGTTCATAGCCCAAGGTGACTGAAGACAGACACCACTCCTGCAGGCAGAAAGAATTTATCAGGAACAGATAACACATGTCACCTGATGTCAACAAACAGAAGTCCATGAAAACATAAACAAACAGGGAATAAAAAATCCTCTTGCTGGGAAAAAAAAAAATCATCAATATCTGGAACCCTGCATTAAAGATACACATTCACTGAATACTCGTTCTTTGGTCTTCTCACATAAACCCTGCAACTAACATTTCTCTTTGATATTCTCATAGATCTCTCTCATGCCTACTTTGAAGAGGCAGACAGCAGCAAACATTTCTCTCTTGTGTTCAAGGGCCTCCTTAATCCTGCATTTAATCAATGAGGCTGATCTTGCTCTTTAAGTCTCTCACCATAAACTCTTAAAACATTTTTACTGCCAATTTTGGGGCATTCACAATTTAACCTTCCTTTTTAAAATGAGAATATCAAAACTGTGCATCATAATTCCATATCATTTTCATCAAATGATTTGGAACTTTAAATCATCTTCCTAGTTCTCTTCAACTACTTCCTTGTCTATTTAGAGATAATTCTTTTTTCCTGTAACACTACCGTGAGAGTTCTTGTTGACTGTCTCCATCATTTGCAGAGTGTCTGCTCCTCAAACCACCTTGTACTTTAACCGAAGCCTGCACTTCCTCCTCCCCAGTGTCAAAATCTGACCATAGGGCAAACTCTATTCAAACACACAGCATGCCCTGTGGCCTGCTCCACTCTGTTCAGGTTTCGATCGGCTCACATTTTTAACAAGCTACATTATTTACAAATGTTAACCAAGGCATTCACAACTGCAGTGCCAGGGCTGCTCTTACAAAAAAACCAGTTCTTCCATAAGCAGCCAGTACCGATGGACGGTACCAATCCTGTATGGTGCCTATCCGTCTAGTACCTATAAACCGAATGTCTACCCGCAACAGATTGACAGACAACAAACCATCTCTTTATTGCATTTGTTATTAAAAGGATAACACACTGTTATTTTTTAAACCTGAGTACCACACAGTATTAGAGTGCTTGATAGAGTAAACAGATTTACAGTTTTGACTGAGCTGCCACGATCAGTTCAACCTAAAACTGCACAAGAATAAAGTTAGGTTTGGTCAGCGAGACAAATTTCTCACGGAGCCATGCTGCCTGACCACCCCAATATCTCTGTTCAACGTGAAAACAACTCTACCTTTAAAAGCATCTGTTGGACATAAAAGGCACAGGATGCTACAGTCAATGGCAAAGTCTTTAAGGCAAAGAATATCTTTCCACATCATAAGAGAGACCCATACAGATATATTTATTATTGAAAAAAACGAAAAAAAAAGAAAAGACTACATAGGTTCCACTTCCTTGTGTTCAGCAGCACGGGCTACAAGCAAACGGCAGCCGCGGTTCTGGAGCTGAGCATTTCGGAATTTCCAAACAGTTCTTGCTCCACCACGGGCCAAAGCCCCTGAGGCGCTGAAACCTGCGGAAACCACTGAAGCGATCAGGAAACAGCTCTCGGCCAACCCAGGTCTCTTCGCAACACCCGCACAGCGCCACCGACACCATCGGCAAACCACTTCCAAACTCCTTCCGTGAGCCCAGCGGAGAATCCGGCCAGACCCGCTTCCACCGGCTCCCCCCGCCGCCCCGGCCGCGC
>VWZK01021985.1:75812-92889 GCA_013396935.1 Baryphthengus martii | reverse complement strand
CGGGCCGGGCCGGGCCCTCAGCGGCAGCACCATCCTCATCCCTGCAGAGCCGCGTGCCCGTGCTCTGGTCCCGCCCTCGAGGCCGCCGCCGAGCGGCCGCGGGCAGGGGCGGGAAACCGCTTGTCTTTGATCCCCTCGCCGCCTGCTGCAGTGCGGACTCTCGCTCGCCTTCACCGGGAAACTGAGAGCCCAGAGTCTCCAAACCCCCAACGCGCCGGGGCGGCCTCGCGGGGCAGTGGCAGCGCCGGAGCCGTCGCACCGTGGCGGTAACGTGTCCTTCCGAGGCAACGGAACGGGGCTTTGTGGTACAGGGAAGTGAGAACGTTTCCACCAAAACTCGTACGTACAAACGTGCCCCACGCTAAGTGGTTTAACTCTTCGGTGGAGCACAGCGACCTTCAGCGCTCGGAGCTAGGTGGTAAAAGGAAGGTGCATTTCCCCCGCGTCACGGCTGCTCCGACAGCAACGCTCCGGGGTTACGGAGCCTGCGAGCATCGCTAGGGGGAAAGCATTCCCTCAGCGGCTCGGTAGCTACACGCAGGTTTGCTTTTCAGCCCGTTAGACTGAAGATTTGTACACTAGAGAACACCACCCCGGTAAGGTTACTCAGAGGAAGTTCTGAGAGGCCGCGTGGTTTCCAGAATACATTTAGAAATTGTCTTATGATCTCCTAGTTGCCAAAGGTCTTCAGTGACTATCAAATCCAAAGCAGTTTAAGCATCTTCAGACATCCCAGTGAAACGTGAATGAGCTTTCTTCCCAGAGCAGAAAGATCCAATTTGATAACAAACTATAAAAATAACTGTAATCATAGATTTGGGATCTGCTTGATGTTCACAACTCCAGCATCTGCATCAAAGCCAAATGTACTATATGAAAACATATTTTCTCTACGTTCCCCACTGCCTCCCTCCATGGCTGAATAATTAAAATTCATTTCATATGAATCTCCAATCATTTCATAGGCATAGATTATTCTTTACTTACTGGAGATTACCCTGTTGGTACTGCTAAACTACTTCCCTCTAAAACTTCCAGCATCAGCTCCCACTAGAGCAGGGGGACAGGATTCTCTGGGAAAGTGTTTTCCACTCTGTCCTATGTCACTATGCCAGGACATCAAAACAGCAGTTTATGGGCTATGGTCCTCCTGAAAAAACCCAAACAAAACCAACAAATAAATATATAGTTACTGGTATTTCTACAAGGATTCAGAAACAAAAAATCTGAAAGCTGGTTACTTTTTAGTTCCCGTTTCAGGTTTCTGCTGTGCACACCACCTAATTATCCCTACCTGGTTTACGTTGTAGACAACAGGCCAGCACCCTCTGGTGGAAAAAAATGCATAGGCAAGATTCAGGGTTGTCCTGTACTGAGTCATTTGAAAAGGCTGGCAAAACGCACCGCCAAGTAATGTCACTTTAGACAATGCCATGAGCCACATAATTTCCAAAAATTTTAATGAAATGTTCCGGTCTGTAGTTCAACTGACATTTGATTTAATATTCAGTTTAATTTTTTCCTAAATCCATGCACAATACAGCTGTAATAGGCCATTTCATACAGTTAATGAAATGTAGCATCGATGGGATCAGGCCCCGTTTCGCCCACATCGTTATTACTGAAAGAAAATCAGTTCTATGACCTGTCATGTTCATTGGCTGTTCCAGCTTCCCCTCAGGCTGTTCTCAAGAAGTTTACATGATGAAAAGTTAAACAATGTGGAGCGTGTCCACATGTACGCAAAGATCGTTTGAACAGAACTGGTTTTCTTTTAACCTAAACCAATTTTTTCCTTCGCCTTCTTATCAGAACTTCTTTACAAAATCTCTGTCTTCTCCCTCCCACTTTGCTAACAGTGGTGTTTTACGGCACCTTTTACACAGGTACTCAACCTCAGAGTCTGTATTTCCCTTGATGCTGAGAAATTCAGATGTGCCAGCAAAGATGAGAAAAGCTGAGGTTATTTCAGAACATTCATAAAATCAGAACGGTTTGGGTTGGAAGGGACCTTGACTCTAGTCCAACCCCCCCTGCCACAGGCAGGGACACCTTCCACTAGATCAGGTTGCTCAGAGTCCCATCCAACCTGACCTTGAACACTTCCAGGGATGGGGCATCCAAAACTTCTCCGGGCAACCTGGGCCAGGGTCTCACCACCCTCATCATAAAAAAATTCTTCCTTCTCTCTGGCCTAAATCTCCCCTGTGCTAATAAGCAGTTCAGGCTTCATGTCATCTTGGATCAAGAAGTTCTGTTTGATACTTAAAATGATAACCTACTAAGTGGTTTTTTGTATGTCTGTAAGCATTGCTTGAAACTGATCTAAAGATCTTTTTCAGGCTTTACCACATTAGTGCTTTGGAAATGAGCTCCTTTAGTTCATGCAATACAATTCTTTTATTGGCTATCTCTGCTTGAATAGCCCAACATGCTTCCCATGTTATTAGGGACAGACTCTAAATAAGCAGATAAGTTGAAGTTTAACCACACATACTGTACTATGGCACTGTAATTATTGCCAGGGATTGCAACTTTAAACAAATATGAGCTACCCAAGGTCAATGGTGTATCCCTGGATAGAACTAGATGAAATCAGAATCCTGTGCAGCAAAAATGCAGTGTAAGGTTAGCTAGAAAAAAGGGAGTTAAAGAAAAAACTGAATAATTCCTAAGTGTTAAGTGAAAAGAATACCAGAACTATTCTGATATTTAAGACATTTTTAAAATCTAAAAATAATCTGATACACACCACCACAACTTATTTCCACATCTTCACATGATGTAACAGACAACGAAGGGGTCCTTTGAAGTTACCAGCCAGTTTACACAGGCAGCTGACCTAGGTCACCTCATACCCGAGCGCAGGGGAGCTCCCTCTCTTTGTATTGGCAGATTTTATGAAAGGAGAAAAACCAACCTTGAGAAAGACTATTCAGATACTATGCAGATACTATTCAGATCAGAAGTCTTCTGCTGTATTATGACTGGCTCTTGAAGTGATAGACACTGTTTTACATGGTATGAAAATTTGATTGCAACATCATAATTTCAGGTTTATTTGACTAGCTCGTCAAGTTTTGACTCATTAAACCTACAAAGACAGTTTTCTCATTTTGTTGCTTTGGTCATATCCCGTCATTGTTTTCCTGTTTTCTCTTCCAAAAGCAATTGTCTATCTTCATTTTTAAGGACTTTTCCATTAATGTTCACTACACCTGTTTTCTTACTGTCACATTGCACTTTTATCTGGTCAGGGCCACTGTCCCGTCCCTGCTTCCTACATTTTCAAGCAAGCACCTGTGTGCCTCATATTGATGAATCAGCCTTGCAAAATTGTCTCAAATAATCATCCTTCTAAACCCTCCTTTGTTTCATTGTCAGAAAAAGTCCGCTGCAAGTTGCCTCTCTGACCAAAACCCTTTTACCTTTTCCTCTCCTGTCTACATCTTGTCTTTTGTTTTATGCAGTACAAGACTTCCGCTCAGCACGATTAGCTCCTATGCACATAGTTCTTAAGAAACTAGAAAGTGAGCTCAGTTTGTGTGGTCGGCACAGAAGTACATAGAAGCACAGGCTTCTAGGACACAGGAGTATGAGCCTTCATAGACTTCACCGCCTTCAGGGACAGCTGACCAGGACCAGTAGCTTATCGCTACCCATAGTGCCATATTTGCATTTTGCTAGTGCTACAATTTTATGCTTTCCAAAATAATAAAATCTTAAAATGTACCATTAAAAAAACCCAGACAATTTAAAGGAAAGAATTCATTAACAGTTTAAATACTTTTCTAATTCACAGTAGCAGCCCTGCTTGAGGACACGCTATCCAGATGCCACTGCACACACTACGCAAGGATGTTGCTCCGATGGTGCAAAGACAGACATCCCGTCCTTACTGAAAAGCACATTTCTAGAAGCACCTGACAAGATGGAACATTTCTATCTACTCAAACCAAAACAAAGCTGTGGAGGGGAATATAGGAACTATGCGCTGTCCTGCCTCTCCAGGTGAAAGCAGCATCGTATTTATTCCTGACGGCCATGTCTTACGTACCCCAGTCTGCAGCACCTGAGTTTTCAGACTCGGGGAATTTGAACAGAGGTTTGGCTAAAATACTCACTCTGAATCTGCCCGCAGCCTCT
This sequence comes from Baryphthengus martii, assembly GCA_013396935.1. NCBI lineage: Eukaryota > Metazoa > Chordata > Aves > Coraciiformes > Momotidae > Baryphthengus > Baryphthengus martii. Next base: position 88,743 of record VWZK01021985.1, on the reverse strand, counting down.
CAGGGGACCAACCAACCACCCCACCTCAAGTCGACCAAGGGAACTCTGTCCTCCAGCTGCATTAGCATTACATCAACACACCCTCTGCTGCCATGTGGGTTTAAAATTCATTCAAATTTAATTCAGCTTTATTATAGAACAAAAGTCTTTGCTGGCATACATCTCATACACAATGAAAAACTGGCAACGATGTTGGTAAATTTTAACCAAATTTAATAGGATCAGATGTGTTTTCATGAATATAAAGCAAAAATTCTTTCTGCAGAATTCCAGTTGTCCCAGGAAGGATAAGTCTATCTCAGCAAATCAGTGATCGCACACAACTTGGTTGAGGATGTATTAACTCCTCCGAGAAGCTGCTGGTTACAAAGGCACTTAAAGAGTTGTCAAGAGCCAGCAGCCAGGAGGCAAGGTCAGGCTGCGCTATCTGCCGGCCGCTCGCGTTCTGCTCGGGCTCGTGGGCCAGCCATGGGCCAGCACGTCCTGTGCGCTGAGGGCAACCCCGGTGCTGCCGGAACTGCGGCACCGCTGTGGAAACTCAATGCCACTGCCCTACCCTGGCTCCCGCTGGCTCGGCATGAGGCAGACAGTCGCCACCCGCCAGGATTTTTGCTTTGCTTTGGAGAGCTGGACAGGGCTCTGGAGCGCAAAACTCAAACCATCTCCTGTTCAGAACTAAACAAGCAGCGCTGGTGAAAAAGAGAAGCCTCAAGAGTAGTTTCTCTCTAAAGACTTTTGATTCCTAGTTGGTACAGGAGTATTAAACTGCAATTCTTTACAGGAGAAGCACCTAAAATGTGAGTCCCTTAATAACTAATTATCTAAATGTAGACACTGACACCACAGATTTGCTCTAGAAGCATTTTAATTTACAAACAGCAATTCCCATTGACTTTATACCATAAAAAAAGCAATTTACAAGCAAGAAACAAATTCGTCAGAACAAAATAAAGCAGCACTGAAATATTCATGTCACAAATCTAAAAACAAAGTGAATACAAGAGTAAAATATCATTTGAATAAATATTTTAAAATTCATGCTATAAAATAATCCTTAATGGCAAGTTATTAATTGTTACAGCATCAGCTTAGCTAGCTTCATTTACTTCATATGGTGATGAAGTGTGGAGTTGTGAGGTTACCGGTTTATATTGCAAGATAATGACACCAAGTCAAGTCATTCAAACTGTTCAATTATTTATCATGAAAAACAACCATACAAATAAAAGTTATTTAAAAATACAACTTTTCAGTCAGAAACAAACACTGTTAAAATCGTGCAAGGGCTCTACCTCTACTCAGATGTACAACCCAAGGCTTGCGGTGCAAGTCCCAAGGCTGAATTCATAGCATATGGAAGTGGGAGGGAGAGACAGCAGTTTGTACCAGAGCAGGAGCTCCTGACAGGAACCAGAACCTGCTCGGTTTCCAACACCCAGCTTCACAAGCCCTTCAGGTACACAGGAACACGTGTCCCAGGCTTACTTCTTTGTTCAGCTTTTTTTTTTTTAAAAATGTAAACTCATGTAACTTAAGTTAATGCTGTCACAGGGATGTGCAAGTAGTATTAAATCTACAATATTAAATACAACTATTCTGGCACTTGTTAAAATACATGTAAAATGCAAACAGATTATAAACTTTGAACATTTTGAATGACTTTACTAAACTTCCAATTCAACCACTGAGTATTATGAAATCTACAGTTCATGAAATAAACAGATTCATATAAAGAATTTACATAATTCCCCAAATACTTTCAAATATAAAATTTAATAAATAACCCTGACCAGTCAAAAAGCACCATTCAAGGGTAAAATTCCCTTGGAAAATACATTAGGTGTTGCATATTTGAGTCCCTTTCAATGGTTTCAAGTGAAACCTGTTTAGAAAAATGACAATAAAAGAATCACAGTAAACTAATACAACAATTCAAATAAGATATATATATATATATATATTTAAAAGTAAAGCTCATTCAATCTTTTCCCAGCCCTTGATTTTATTCCTGGTGTTCTTCCCATAATTCAGCCTAAACATGTTAAGAGGCCTCGCTGTTTTGTCTAAAAGTAAACCAAAGGCTTCGGCATAAAACAGGAATTTATGCTTGGGAAGACTGCTTTAAGAACTCTCAATTTAGGCCTACAGTGTATTCTGCTGAACAGTGAACTGACAGTATCCTTTTTGCTATTGAAAGATTTCCCACTAAATAAGCAGAGCCAATCTCGAGGCCTTATTGACCAAATGGAACTTTTAATATACTGTAAGTATTTACAAAGCTATTTTCTAAATGTATTTACAAGTTTAAAAGAAATAATGTGAAAGAGAACTGATAAAGAAAACTAAAATAACTGTTTAAAACCCACAAACATTAGCAAAGGTATAAAATCCTTTATTTTCACAGTTTGTCATAATAGGTTAAACATCTAGAGGAAAGGACACTGTCACTGTTTTCACATTGTCTATAATTAAAAAGGTAGATTAAGAAGAGACTCAATTATGAACCAGCCTATAAAATTTCATGATTTATTTTGCTTGCAAATATTTCTTCACATATTTTATCGACTTCTGCATTTATTGTAAATGAAATGTGTAACAGCTCTGTGCTAACTCAAAACTGTACAGACACCAGACACTGTACAGTACTTCCATAACTTACTAAAATAACACGGCATACTCTGTTTCGGTGGACTTGTGAAATGAACTTCAGTCAGACAACGCTCCATGTTTCATGACAATGTTATTCCTGGCAAACCATCATGTGGCAAGGCACAATTTAATTGCTGTTGCCAGGTTTGAAGTTCGTTTTCTACCAGAGTCACACACTTGACAAGTATCAACGCAATGCCTGGTGGTGTATTATGCATCCTTTGAAGCACTGCTGAATGTTACAGTACAGTACAGTGTGTTATGGCTTGATAATTATTAACACTGCTAGCAGTGGAAAGGGTAAATGGCATATCCACACGAACAGGAGCAAGCAGAACTTGTCAGCTGCTGAATCATGGTTTTGTAGAAAAGTGATCATTTCCTGCCCCTTAACAGTCCCGTTACAATGTTTTGAACCTGAACCTGTACAATCAAAGTGATGTTGGTTTTTTGTTTCTTTTTGTCAGAGACAATTTTGGATAAGTCACTCTTTGGTAAACTCAAACCATTTTAACACATTTACAAATACAAAGAACTAGATTTAAATAATGTTAAGATTGTGACACAGAGAAATTCAAGAAATATAAAATTAGTACCCATATCCTGCTATCCTCAATTCATACTTCCACAGAAAAAGTCACACCAAAGGCACCACAGCACAGGTCCAAGATAAAGGGTTAAGATTAACTGTACATTTCTTGGATTTTGCATGTCTCAAACTTAATTTATCAAAACACCATTATATTTATTTTTTTTTGCATCTAATTACTTAAAACAAACATTTAGGAAAAAAAACAGTATCCGAAACACCAACATGTGTTCAAGAGGGTAAACATATAGACTACCTTCTCTAGACACAGACATGTACTTTCCCTTACTGGAAACAGAAGTTCTGCTGTTGCTTCATGGAGAGAAACAAGTCCCCATCCCCTGCCTCTTTATTTAGGCAGTTCAATGACAATGAGGCAAATTATGTGCTCAATTTATCTGAAACTGCTCCAGTGGAGCAGGTGGGATTTATACTGTAAATCTGTATTTAGTGAAATTAATTCTTATTGCAGACTGTCACAATATTAAGAACTAGTGTATTTAATAAAGCTACTGCACAAATCTGCCCCAACTTGACAGGAGCCAAAAAAGCATTGCAAGATAGCAAACCTACCTTTTTGCTTTCCCATAATTTAGGAATGAGCTTTTATTTTCTAAATTTCGGGAGTTAAACAGCATGTTCACAGATACAGTATTTGCTAAACAAACATAAGGCTCAATTATGTAAAACCTGTACATCAAAGAAGGATGTGATTAGTTTAATTCTGTTCATCAGGTAGAATTTTACACAGTAGCGTTTGCCAGTTCTTGCTTTTGAGGTCTCTTAAGCTTTTGTTGTGGTTGGTTTGTTTGGGGTGGGGCTTTTTGTTTGTTGGGATTTTTTTGTCTGTTTCTCTTTTCTTTTTTTTACTTTTGCTTATCTATTACCATTATATTTCACATTTTATATATTATACTGACCTAAATGCTGAAGTTAGCACCATATTAAAAAAAAAATATTTAGTGAAACAAAAAGATTTAGAGTATTTTTGAAGTTGTTGGTAGTTCCTTTACGCAAAAAAACACTAAAAATAGTAGGGAAGCCATAGCAACTCTGTAATACTCACACATGAAATAACAGACATATTGCTTGAAATTCCCATAGATTATTTGTTTGCTTTTTATACAAAAAAAAGTACAAATTCCAAGTACTGACATATCACTTGGAGCTTTAAGTAGGAAGTCAATGTGCACCTGAAAACAGCTCTCTGTGAAGAGACCTAAGAAAACACTGCTTGGAAATACTGTAGGTTTAACTACAACACCTCTCTCAGGTTTTAGCCAACCCTGAAGAGTGATGAAGTTAAATTTAATTACCTGGTATGGTTCTACAGTACGAAATGAAGGTAGATTCTGAGGCCAGTAAAAACACATTTAAAACCACAATGCTACTTTTAGGTTTGCTATTTTTATATATATATATATGTATATATATATAGATCTATCTATCTCTATATATATAAAAAGGTCAGCACCACAGGTTGTCCAGCTTGCCATCTAGACAACTAACGAACCCCCTCAACAATTTAACCATAATTTAATAGATTTATGGCATTTGGTTTACATATGTTATAAAGCAAAGCGATTAAAACAAGGTAATTCGCTTTGCTCGCTTTTGCACACAAAGTAATGGTTTAATAAAATGAAACCCAAACAACATTCTTTTAAAACCAAAACCATCCTCCCAAAGTCCTAAATCCTAAGCAGAGAGGAGACCTAGCAGTTGAGAGAGTGGTACATGGTATAACCCTTGACATACTTTTACATTCACCCCAACCAGAATAGGAAAAGTGAAAGCATTTTATATATATAAAGCAAATTTATATATATAAACAGATCAACTACCAAAAAACAGTTAGTAAAAGCAAACAGATCTCATGGTGACATAGGGAAGGAATCAAAGCTATAATATTCTCTCTCCCCACTGCTGTGTAACTCATTACCAGCAACAGGACTTCAGAAATAAAATAAAGGAGATTACAGCTTCTCAGTATATCCAGCAGAGCTGCCAATTTTATTCTAATATCTTTCTCCACTGGAATCTGTGTCTTGCCAGATCAACCAGTAGGGACTCTTGAGCAAGACTCTTGCTGTCCTTTCCCCAGCACACTGCATTTTATATTGAGCATCTTCAAAAGTGAAAAAAAAAAACAACAAACCAAAACCAAATCCAGCCTCCCTCAAAAACAAAGAATACTTATGTAGTCTTCTCCAGAAACCATTTCAAACTGATTTCCAGAAGGTCAGGAAAATTAAAAGGCTGTTATACTTGTACTAAGGATTACTAAAAGAATAAAATATTTTAATACATTAGTAATGTGCTTGTTTGCATTGCACCTAGAATGTAACATTTTAATCTGATGTGTTAGACATTGCATGGATTTCCATACCAGAATCCATAGCTTCAGAAGCTGATGCATCATTATCTACTTTCTGTTCCACAAAAGTTTCCGTTCTGTCTGGAGACTCTACCCTGTTTCTTACTTCTGTTACCCCAGGGTGGTTTTTTCGCAAATGCTGGTTCAGTGTACCCTGGAAAGGAAAACATTTTCCACAGATCTCACAGCGGAAGGGCTTGTCATCTGTGTGACCACGAATATGATACTCAAGTTGGTCCTTGCGGGTGTATTTCTTCCCACAAAACTTGCACACGAAAGGAGTTATTCCCATGTGCAGTCGCATGTGCCGATCAAGGCTCCCTTTCTGGTTGAACGACTTTCCACAGTAAATACAAATTAGCCTCTCATTGTACGGATACCAGTGACCTCTTGAATTTCTTTCCCGTGGACTATTTTCATATCCTGGGTTACTCACCATGGATTCACTGTCAGGCCCTTGTACCAAGCCCGGAACATCACTGTGCAAGTGACCCGCGGATACCCGTTTTTGGCGCGCGCGACCGCCTCTGAAACAGCTCAGCATTGACCTAGAAGGACTTGTATTGCTCAGGCTTCCAAAGGTTTCAGACACGCCTGCGGCCTGGGAGGAGGCATGGGTAAACGAATAAACATGCTGTAAGACAGACCCATAGGAGCCAACATTTACTGCCACCACTTGCTCCCCGTCCACCATTTCAGTATGATATCCATCGTCACCGAGGGAAGAGCTATCCGAGCAGCTCGGCCTGTCAGACTTCTCCATTTTAACTTTGACTTCTGCAATCTGACTTTCCCTTACTATCAGGTCTCCTTGCTCATGATCACCTTCAATCTGAATCTCATACTCAGAGATGCTCCCACTGCTTCCTCGATCCGAATGCCCTTCTTCTTGCAGACGACTGCGCAGAGTTTTGCCCGGAGTAGTTTCCATCCTAAGATCGCTTCCCGCTGCTGACTGTCGCACCTGAGAGCAATAGGGGGGAGATATCTCAATGGGATTGGCAAAGTAGCTGCTTTCTTTAACTCCGTTGCGATTTTCTGAGTTTTCTTCAGCACCAACAGTGACAGAGTCAACATCACCAACACTGATCTTTGAATGAATACTCTCCAGTATCTGTGTGCATTTATCAATGACGCACTGCATCTGTAGAAAGCTAGCTGCGGTCAGAAAGCTAACAACATCCTTCAGCTGTAAGGACATCCTTCCAGTGTAACAAAAAGAAAGCAACTGTTCAAAAACATTGGGGTTTTTAATAACTGATATTGATAAGCCACTCATGGTGCTTAACGCTGAATGGTCACGGAAATACGGAGAACTGGCAGCTAGGACAGCTTTATGGGCTCGGAACGGCTGACCCTGAATATGCACAATTATGTCACACAGCTTTCCTTGCAAGCGGAGTTCATTTAACTGGCTCAGAACAGTGTTGCTGTACTCGGGCACGTCAAACTGAATGAAACTGCTGCTGTCCATTTCTACTGATGTAAAGAGTAATCTGAAAGAAAAGTGACAATATTTACAACTGAGAACGAACACAGAATTTTCCACTCCAAAAATAAATGCTTGCACGTGTTGAAGTTAAATCACCATACCGATCTGTTTAAGGTGTGTTACAACAAAAGAGTTGGTATGAATACTTGATATAATACCAAAAGTATAGTCTTAATCTACCCATTTCTTCCATTTCTGTAATTTGCACTATCCCTTTGCAACATTCACAATTCAATTGCTCATCATACACCATAGGCTCCCTGGGACACTCTACGTCCTACAAGGAACTCTGCAGTTTCACTGCCTGGTGAGAACTGCAGAACACCACCACCACCACCCACCCCTCAAACCTGCCTGATATGCTGGGAAAGGACATTGTAAGAGGCTTTAAAGGAACATATACATTTCAAAACAAGATCTAAAGAAAAGCACTTTACCAATTTTTCATTGGGTATTATCATGGAAAGCACTCACACACTTGTTCCCTTTAGAATGTCTGTCTATAGAGATCACCTTACTTTTCCAACACTGGGCCCCTGATCAAGTGACACAGAATCTTCAGACTTTTATTGCTATACTTGTTTCTATTAGTGCAGAAGTCTAAACACAGAGCATAGCCACCATACCTGCTTTTCCAATCGAACAAACAGATCTCAACATCATCCATTGACTTCTGATGCAGGAAGTATGTCCAATGTATCACAACATATTACTGGATTTTTTTTTTCTATTTATGTCTTATGTTACATGCTGTAATGGGACATATGAACAATTTAAATCAAATTATGAAAATTCAGGCACTGTAAAAACAAAATCAACAGGTAGGAATAGGATAAAGAGCCTACAAGTAAGAACTGGAGCTACATCAGCTGACTGTCACTTACAACTAACATTCAGAATCTTCACAAATAGAACTTTTTTCAGCAGAGAAACAAGACAGACAGCTTTCTGACTTGACTGGCATTCTGTTTGATTTAGGAAACTTAAAAAAAAAAAACTCACAGAGGATTCAAAATTAGGTTATCAGAGTTGCTAAATATATTCTGTAATTTACCAACGTGTTACAGATTAAAATCGGTAAACAGTATTTCATTAGAGTTTTTAAAGTTGTTAAGTAAAAGCAGGGGAGAAGGTGGTTTATATGCTCTTATATCTGATGAGGGAAATAAAGTCTAAAAGGTGGTTAACAGAAGCAATACGATCACAGCCATCTATACAAAGATAGCTTTGGCAGTACAGTTCTTTTACTCAGCAAATAAAGCTACAAAATGATTCAGAGCTTGTGAGCTGATGCACGTCAGGCACAGGTCAGAAATCAAACTTCACGACAAACAAACCAACCCCAATCCAGCAGTGGTGCAGTTAAAGGGCAAGATTAATCCTGTTGTTCCGAGCACCCCTGCACACTGTGTAAAGAGCAACCTGGGAACACGAGAGTGATGTGCATCTAACCTTTCCCCTTAGATTTCAAAAGAAACTTACTTTAAAAATTCTGTTCCACGAAAGCTGTTATTTCACTTAAAACCCCAAGAATAGATGGTGACAAAACACATTCGGTATTTAATTTTACTGACATCATACAGTAGCAGCAGGGAAGCATCATATAACTACGACACGAAGCCGTGTGCCTGCCAGTGCCGTATTAGTTTCTGTTTCTGAGTCTGCACCTGTCTAATTTCCTTCACTCATGGGTGTGTAATTTGCTGTTCTCATGCACAGGTGATTTTAACTCACACAAAGATGTGAGAAAAGATCCCTAGATCCCGTGCATTTTCTTTAGTTAGTTCAGCAAGATGGGTTCCTTGGGAAAAAAAAAAATCACATTACAAATCATGACTGTTATAGCATGTGGCTGAAAACAGACACAGAGAAAAATCAGGAAGATCGTAATGAATATTAAGACTAAAACAAAAAAAAGTGCTCCATACATTACTGCTCAGAATACAGAGAAAAAGCAAGAAAAGTAACACGTATTTGTATAAATCAGTGGATGCCTCCCTTGCATCTCTTAGGATTCAGTATTTACTATACCATCGGTGAAATCGTAAAACGGCATTTAAAAATTCAACACATCATTCAATAGAATTTTAACCTAAGAGTGTAACCCTCTCAGCTGTGATCAGGGAGCCTTCAGTGCTAAAATCTTTCAGTCTGCATTTGCCCTCTCTTCAGATTACAGCAGGCACCACAGTTAGTGCCAGCTCTACCAAAGCAAAACTGCAGATGTGGCACACTCCACAACACAGCTCTCTAAACAATCTGTGAAAACAGGAAAGAAACTCATCACAGAATCTTCTACCAGTTTATACCTCTCATAACAGTAAGGTATTATATTCTTTCTGAAAAGTCAAGACACAGTATGGTCAGTATGGTAAGCTTCCCTATGGCTAGAAAACAAATATTGCAGTCTTTTTTTTTTTTTCAGGAGGAAGAAAAGCAGCTACCTTCCCAAAACTGCACATAATTTTATGCAGAACTGCAATATACTTATAATAAACAGTACTATGTACAGACATAGCACTGATTTTTGCACCGCTTCTTCCTAAATCTAACCAGCCATTTTCTTAAGAATTCTCCAGCCTTTAAAGACCACAAAGGAGACTAATTTATCTCAGATACTACTGGTTTTTTATAGATTTTAATATTTATCTCACTAAATGTTTTTCCAGAATCACACACAATAAATAATAAAAATAGAACCTTGTGTATTTTCAGCTCATCCATCTAGTTCACGGTCTATATGACACACTGTCAGAGGAATCCTCCTCCTGGCAAAAAATACACCTAATAACACACTTCCCCTTCATAATTTCTGCACTACAATCGCAGGCATAGATGGACACATATATTCATAAATTTAAAACAAGTAATTTAAACCGCAGAAAGGATGACTGGGGGAGTGTTTCCACTTGATACTTAAGGGAACACTTGGAGCTTAAGGGAAGGGATATGTACTGAAAGCCTTTGTTTACTAACTAGATTTTTCTAAACCTTGACTGCAACACAAAGAACTAACATTTAAAAGCTCTCCAACATAACATTTATCATATAAATTGTAACACTACAGTAAGCAAAAAAATTGTTGAAAACTTTACTCTTTCTGAATTTGGTCGCCTAGACGTTATCTCGTAGAAGTAATTCACAAGTACCTCACTTAAATAAAACCAAAGAAATTAATGACACAAAGCAATAGGCTTCAAGATTGGATTAAAGATCGCCACTATCTGCTTGACCAGAGAAAGTGAGAGCTTCATCCATTTTCTTCCAAAGCTTCCCCTGAATGGAACATTAAACAGGCACGGAGTTACTGCTCAAGTACTTGTCATGTCAAACAAGTTCACTTCCTAAATCACTCTTATTCATACTCTTCTTCTGCAAACTCTTGGATCCCAGAGAATTACAAGGCTGAATTCCAGAAGGATTATTATCCACAGAAGAATAAACCAAACAACGATCTTTGCTTAGGTTGATCTGTATTCTTTGTTTTTAATTTTAAATACATTTAGGTGAGTCTAGACACACTACAGAGTACAACTAGAGAAGCTGCTGCATATAAACCTGAAACTTTGATATCTCAGAACAAGTAAGTGGACTCGGATGGAAGTTAACAGAGAGCTGGTACGCAGATCCTAAGAGATGCTACAGCACAACAGAAATTCCTGTTAATATTTCTGTTGCAGTATGAAGTTTCATTTTGTTTGCAGCTTCCTCAAGATGATGAAATGCTCCTTTTTTATGGCATCTTTTACATCTACAGTGATTTCAAAGCCTTTCCAGCTCAGTTCAACACATTGTTGTGTTAGGTTGTCTCTAATAGGTAAATAAAACTGTCAGTAGAATTAAAAACAGCTGGCACAAGCCTTTGTTTACATACAAACTCACTGCCCACACTTTTGGTAAACTCACTACTGTTCTGAACAACTTACAGTATGGTTGATTCCTGCCTCAAAAGCCATCAAAAAAAACCCCAAACAAACCCTAAATGAGAATTAAGCTACCCTTCCAGTAGCCTAACAAGAGAGCAATGTAGAAGTTATGGAAACAACCACATCTCCCAAAAATAAAGGTGGAAGAAATTAGTTCCCTTCTTAACAAAATAAAATCTTAAATCCTCATTCCTCCAAATGTTAACCATTCACCAATCACTCTATAGATTTAATTCACAAGGCTTGTTACATTTTAATAAAGTTTGAAGAAAGATAAATAAGCGTCCATTGGAGTCAAGGGAAATATACACTGTTTGGCCCAAACTTGAAGTAGTGAACTATCTGTAGTAAAGCTTACAATAAAACACACTTTATGCATAATAAAATATGTCTTATTATTCATCAGAAAGTGGCTTAGAAGATTAATCTGCTTCACCTCTATTTTAGATTAAAATACAGAATCTCTCATAGTAGTGGAGTCTACACAACAATTTAAAATTTCATTACCCTATAAAAATGCAGAAAAACCCATTTCCTCAGAAACTGAAACTAATTAGTACAGGCTGAAATGTAGTTATTAAAAAACTTAGTTCTTGCACACTTTGATCAGCAGGTATCAGAACAGTCCAGTGAAAGTCAGTGTCATTATTCCTCCCCTGCAGACAGAGTCAACAGTCTACTCGGAGCACTGAACAACCACCGTCCTACCAAAAGCGACACTCACGTCCATCAGGCGAGCACTCCGGGTGCTGCAGAACACGGCCCCGTCGTTTGCCAGGGTGACACACACATTAAACGCCTACGCTTTTTGCAGAAAAATTTTAATAGTTCAGACTTTTGTCTGACAAAAATTGAAAAGGATTTATTTTACCTCACCAACATTCACAACATGATGAGCAGAAAACCACTTGAAGAGTGGATGATTTTAACATCAAAATAAATAATTAATTTACATGTTTGAATACACACACACATCAATATCGGTAATGCTACAAACCTATTCTCAATGCTCGGTGTGGTGCAGTAGGGAATTACCGGTAGTGGATATTTAACATTTAATAGAAAACCCCCCAAACCAACAAACAAAACCCCAGGAGCCTCTTATCTAACCAAATATCCAAAGAAAGCACTTGTGGAATGGAAGTCATCCCTTATTCTCAAATTGTCTTCCTCACAATTGCTTGCCTGTACGGAATTGATTAAATGAGTAAAAATGGAACAACTATTGATGCATAACCAAAGTTTCACCCAATGATTAGAAACCTCAATGCAAGTAATCTCTATATTTTGGCTCTAGAAGTCGAGTTACTATAAAAGCAGTTCCAGGCACGTATCTATTTCTGAATACTAAAAAAAAAAGTTGCTTGAAGGCAAATTGGAGATAGCCAAGATCAGCAAAACGTACCGTGTCAAGACACACAAATCAAAGGGACATATTTACGATACATACAGTTTAAAATCAGTGAGATCTTGCAAGCAACAATCACAAACTTTTATTCTGTGCATGGATTTCACAATATACCCGTTATGCAGTGCTAAGTAGTTACTGTCCACATTTTGTGAATCTCTGAGAACTCTGAGACACATGCTTTCAGAAAGCACTATCAGGACCCTTTTGATGGACTGAACAAGCAACGAAACCCAGGCACCTCCTGATTCCAGATGTTGAGAACTCCGTAACGTGTGTCACCCGCCGCGCAGCGAATGCTGTGCCACCTGTTCCTGGGGCAGGCAGGCTCTCCCATGTCACTGTTCCTGAGGCAGATTCGCCCTCAGCTCTGCTTTATTCTCACACCCATCCGGCTCTGCACGCTCTGCGCACCTGCGGGGATCTCGAAGGGCCCTCGCAACGGCAGGGAGCGGGGCTTCCCCGGAACCCCGGCTCTTCTAGCGGGGCG
>VWZK01021985.1:64397-75791 GCA_013396935.1 Baryphthengus martii | reverse complement strand
CCCCGCCCGAGAGGAGGGGGAGCACTCGCGCCCCGGGAGCGCTCCCCGCGTACCGGGCGCAGCCGGCCCCTCGCTCCCGCAGAGCCCCGAGATGGGCGCGCAGGACAACCCGTTCCTACTGTGCTGACGCTGTTCAGCTCCGTGACACGGCCGACCAGCGGAGAATTTAAAACAATCCAACCGGCCAACCGAACCGAAAGCCGGGGCGTTGGCGGCTCCCGTGAGCACCCCGCGTCACAGCGGAAGGCGTCGTTGCTCGAACGGCGCGACAGACCCATCGTTGTCCCGGGCACTTCAGAAGCCAGACCCGTCTGGGTAGAGACGCAGCGTGGAAGCTTCCGGGATAGGGCTCAAACCCCCGCAAACTGCCGCCGTTACCGAGTTGCCAGGGGAAGGAAGCAGCTCACCCAGGTTGCGCTGCCCTTGCACAAGGTGCCTTGGCAACCACGCAGACACTTTTTCAGCTTATCCTGAACGTGCACATAGTTTATGTAGGGTAACAATTCACTGGTTTACCACACAGTTCATGTCCTGCTCGATAAAAGTCAAGAGTGACTGGTGTCACTAGGTACTGCTGGGATATCCACACGGTCTGATTTTGGACATCACGTTTTGCCTTTCTCTCCCTGCAAACATACGGAAGATAGGCTTCAAAAATTAGTCGTTGAATGATAATCTGATAAAGTAGCGGCATGAGGGAGCATCCTGAGCAGGGCAGAAATAACAAAGTGAAATAACAGAGGCACAAACGGTATTTGTTCACTCCTGTCAAAGAAAATCAAATTATAAATTCGGAACAGAGTACATCGGCTTGTTCTTATGTGCATTCCCTAAGCGTGACCAACAGCAACGGGAAATGAATTTGCTTGTACCATATTCCATTTAAAGCTGCCGAAGACTGAGGAGTGTGGCACACAAGTACTTGATGCCTCCAGGAATTAGCTGAATATGCTTGAAATGAGAGCGAGCTCATTTTTTCTTTTAGAAATCCAGCCCTGAACTGTTGATGTTGAGTAAGAAGCATCAGCTACGACAGTTTCAGGAGGGCTTAAGGGATGGAGGCTGGACCAAGCAAACTGTTCAGTAAGAGCATGTGAATTTGGTCAGGGAGAGGAGTCCTGATCACAGAAAGATAACGGAAACTTACTCTTTAATACTTTTTTGACAGTACTAAATTTCTTCCATGCTTAAGAAAATGTACACGTTATCCATACCTACTCCAAATTTACCTGTAGGCTTTCTGGACATGCAGCTGCAGCTACTATGAAGTCAGTGTTCTAGGATTTTCCTGTCAGCCTGTACATTCTGTATTGTAACTTTAGAGATCACCATTCTGGAAAAAATAGGAGAAAACATGTTTGATAAATTTGGACTAAGAGGGGAACTAATTACCTAAGCACCAAAGAAACAGGCCCAATTACACAAATTCATCAACTTGCGGTGTTATAGAAATCAGTTTTTAGTTCTGTGTTTTCTTAGGCTCTGCTGGCATGTTCCCAATATTTCAAGAAGACACATTACTAGATACACTTTTTCCTTATATATTTAATAAAGTTATATATCAACAACTTTTGGATTTGTACTTTTGTTTGAGCACTTATTGTTTTGGCAAAAGTGAAATATTAAATACTAGTACTAGACATGCATTCCTTTCATTCAAGCTTAAGAAAACATTTACAAAGTTGACAGATAACATTTATTAAAACATGTTATACAAAAAAAGGGGCATGGGACTCTTCTATAAGAAGAAAATATTGAACAGTAACATTAAATTAAAACCATGCTGTACAATTAGGACAGCAATATTTATAGACAAAACTATCCAACCTCTGCAACACAGGCGTAACGTCTCACAAAATATCAAGATATGCAAATTTACTATTATAAATGACTCGTTTATAATAAAAACTTATAGCTCATTAAGGAAGATTCACTTGACTTGCATAAACAGTTACATTTCTGGAAGAAATATGGAATCCCATGAATAATAAAAAAAAAAGGAGCAGCAATTGACAGACACAGGCTTCAAGCAAAAATCAGAACTTACAATTTAATCACATTAAAAATATAACATTTTGTTTTCCAGCATCTTCCCCTAGGGCACTGACAGTTTACACCTTACAGCTAAAGAAGCCTAGCTATCCAAAGCAGCATTTAAAGGACAAACCTCCAACTTTCCTTTGTTGCTTTGAGAAAGGTTCTAATTCTGTTAAAAGCAAAATAGCCCCTATCCTGCTGTAGGCTCTCATAATTCAGAGACAGGTCACCTTTCTGGCACTGGCACAGAAGTGCTGAAATTCCAAGACCTGCCGTGCCTCTGTTCTTTCAGGCTCAGGGATACAGGGACATCAAGTATTTTTTTTATAATGAGAAACCAAATACATCAGCCTTTGATCATCCACCTTGCTTTTGATAAAGGACAAAGTTTCTCAACCCCAGAAACATCTTAGATGGAAAAAAAGCTAAGACCAAAAATTGTACTGACAGTACCTTCTAGAGTCTATCTGCTCACTCATAAAACAAAAATAATGTTTAAAAAGCAAAACAACAAAACTCCCCACAGTGGTGTGTGGAATAGGAACCTCCTCCCCAAAAAGGGTCAAATACACACCTAAGCAGAAATCTTAACCCTGCTAATAGCTGATTTTTTCAAAAGAGCAGTTATGCAGATTCCATGGTAATTAACATCTCAGTTACAAAATGGAATGAAAAGGAACTTAGCTGTAGCATCATTAAGTGTCCTTACCACTGACAGGACAATGAATAGCTTCGTAAGGAATTCTGAAAGCCCCCTGTGTGCACAACGATTCTGTTTTTCAGAAGACATGCACTTTACTACAGCTAACTGCAAGCAATACAAAAATGCACAGATGTTTCTAAGTCCTACCATTGAAAGTGATGAAGCTTAAGGGAGGATTAATGACATTCATCATATACATGTGCATTTATATTATATATATATATATATGGATTGCTTTCCTCTTCCCTACAAAGAAGAAATAATTCTTGTATCCTGAACAAGACCACTCCATTAGCAACAATTAAGAGCCTGACAGAAGCTGCACCCACTGGTCGTGGCTCACTCTGTGCCCCTGCGCCGGCCCAAGCTGCAGGGTTTCAGTGGCCAGAGGCCGTGAACTGCCCATAGCTGGTGGATGCGGGTTCCAACTGCCCTGAAACAGATGCAAACAATCCTCCGCCTGCCAAAACTTCAACCGGAGGTGTGCACAGTGCCTCTGCTGGAACGTATCTAAGAGAGCAGCAGCTGCCAGCAAGAGGGGCAGGGAGACACATATGTAGCAGATACTCCTGGGGAAACACACTTGGAAACACATGTGGAAAAACTGAAGATCTGCTCTTGGGAAAACACATGGAGAAGACACTCAGGACACAGAGACCCACTCCATGCCTGACAGGGCTTTGGCCCACGACTAAGCCACGCCAGAGCAGGTGCACCTCCGGAGGAACTGAGGCCCACAGGACACTCAAGCTGGAACATGCACATCCCTGAAGGGACTATGGGTGGTGCCACCGTGAACAGTGACTGTAACGAGCTCAGAGCAGAGGACACCCGCTAAGAGATGAAGAGCGTCAGACAAGTCAGAATGCACGAGCCCAATGTCCGGTGTGATCCATCACCTCAGGACAGAGCTGAGTGCAACTGTCCGTCAAAACAAAGGAAGCTGAGGCTACCAAGGCAGGGAGGCATTAAACTTCAGCTGAGCCTGAGGAAGGGGGAGGAAAGATGCTTAAGTGTTTAAGTAATTTTTTGTTATCTTTTTTTCTGCCCAGTACCTGAATCAGTGATTAGAATTTTGTCAAAGGGCAACAAATTAAATTCAGGAAAAACACCACAAGTCAACTGTTTTGTCTGTGATAAGCAAAAATAAGGGTTACAGACATGTATCTCAACTTCCCTTAAATCACCAACCCTTTCAACTAAATCCATGACAACCACATCATTATTTTCTTGCAATCAACTGGTGTCAAGTAAATTAACATCAGAAAGCCAAGTGCTACAAAATCAGTGGAACAACATTTGTTGGATTTTCAAGACAATGTCATAATAAGGTGTAGAACAGTAATTGGCGAATATTAAAAAGTTACTATTCATGCTAAGTCATTAAAAAAGGACATGGTTCTATAATATGATCTACTGGACCTGTTATAAAACCTTTAAAGTGTCTCTCACAGTACATTTCATTTTAAAGCTTTATTTCAAAGTAATCTAACTGCAAAGAGGAGTTATGTTTAACTTTGAAATGTCCCATAGAAAAATCATTCCAAGCTGGTAAGAGAAACAGTTTTGCTGACAGCTCTGTAGGATGGTCTGGGTTCAAGAGAAATAATTTTTTTGCGTGACCATGGTTTTCAGTCTGGTGTTTCTGACCAGCCTTTTTTTATGGTTAAATGGGAAGAGGCACCCTTAACCTTTTTAAGCAACACTGAAGCGACAATTTGAAAGGGGTTGAGAACTAATGTAATATACAAGATCTCTCTTGCAATGAGTATGAGGATATCTTCCGTCGAATGTGATGATGGTACTTGCAGAAATGACACCCTGTATGTAGTAAGGCCTTGGAGAATGGAAAAACAGGGCCACTGAGTGCAAGAACCCTTGCCTCTACACTCATGTAAACAGGCAAGCATTATAATTTATTTTTTTTTAATATTAAAAAAGACAGCGTTAGTGTGGAAACAAACCATAAAGGGAATATAATTTCTAAGTTTAAAAAACATACCTATAAAGTTTTATGGTTTGTTTTGTGTTTTTTTTTTTTTCTTTTTAAATACAAAGTGCTTCTATACATTAAGCAGGTTACAGTGTTAGTGAGCAAATCCCTGTTTAGTTACCTTGATTACAAGGGTTATATATGGCCACCATGGTATATTGCAGAGTTCAATTAAGTGCTAAGAACAGGAACTCTGGGGTGTTAACCATTCATGCCCATTGCCAGCAATGGGCTCATCATATTTGGGAATATCTGTTTTAACAAATTTCCATAAGAAAAATATCTGAAGCATTAGAAGATTAAGAATTAAGAGCCTCTTAAAAAAACCTTGAAGTTTGCAAGTAGAATGCCAAAACAGAAGTTACAGTAATTACAGCCCACTGAGTAGCAAACCCCCAGCTTGTACCACACATTCATGTTCAGGACACAAATTATCTTAAGATACAACTGAATTGTAACTGGGAAGTTCAAAAGAAGCATCTAAATAGTAATTATCTTTGTGTGGTTCCGCTTCACCATACAGGGTGACGTTTCAGTACATTATCCTGCAGATCGCAGCACCTGATAGGAAGACAGGGGCTGGACAGGCTTAGGCCTTCAGCACCTGTTTTTCCCCACGTTACCAGCACTGTACTTGGACATCACCTCTTTCTATTTCAGTCTCTGCATGCTCTAAGGGCTCCTTGCTTTGCATATGTTTCAGTAAATTGCAAAGAAGGGTCAATCGCTTTTGCATAGGACTGCATTAAGCTTTCAGCCCCCAAATCCTGTTGCCACCTTTCCAGTCGATGCAGTCACTCTACCTGCAGAGCTGACAGCATCTTTCAGAACGACAAACACTCCTCCATCTCCAAGAATGAGAGCCCAGCGTATGATCCTCATCCTAATGAAGCAGAAGTGCCACTTTCCCAGCAAAAACACAGACTTCAGACACGTGCATGGTACCACGTTCTGCAGTACCATTAACAGATCCAAATACCATACTTTTTTTTTTATTCCCCCCCCTCACAAGCAACTTTGTTTGAAGAGGTAAACAACTCTGGCTGCTTGTGATCACATGTAACCAGTCACAGTAGTTTAGTACCCAGAATCTGTATTATATTTCTTACTATTTAAAGAGTAAAGAATTAAAAGTATAAAGATCTATCAATGACTGAAGTAATTTTCCTAAAGGAGGTTACTAAAACTAGGTAGAAGTTCTCAGAGAAGTTTTTGTACCAATAAAAAGTCAATTCACGAATCCACAGAGTTTGGTACTTGCTACTGTAGTGAATCACAAAAACCTGAACAGAAAACTACAGTTTAAATGTTTGATTACTTTGGACAAGTTCCAAATGTCAAATCTTTTTTGTTTGCTTTGTTTTTTACAAGGCATACTTATTATGCACACTTCTAGAAGCTCTCAAAACGTAGCAATCAAAATCGAGTCAAGCCAAGAGTCATACAGCATTAGATCCCAGAGGAGCAAAGACAGGTTATACCTAACACAGATTGAAGTTTATAGAGTGCTCAACTATATTTAAGTGCTTTACAGATTCTGAATAGAAATCATCACAAAATTAGACATCTGTTTAACTGAAGACGGATAAAAAAATGGAAGACAGATAAAGGAAAGCCAAATCATCTTTAACACTGCCTTTCATTACACAATGCAGCAAGGGCTATTTAATGATGTAGAGTAACGATGCACGTAAAGTATGTTGGCAGTCTCTGGTTTAAGGTGGGATTCTATTTATTTATTTTTTCATTAAAATGTGAATCATATAACCTGGTTTGGTCATCCTAGTTCTCTTTTGCATTAAGTAAGGCTACTTGAATTCCTGCTTCATCTAAGTATTTGAAGGATTTGGGTCATTTTAGAGCTGGGTTTTACTGTAAATTTGTAAGACTCAGAAAAACAACAGGACATCTAAATACTGCTGTGATAACAATCAACGTCACAAAGACCTTACAGACCTCATTGTGCAAGCACCTTTCAGATTAACCATTGGCACTTCACACATCGAACACCTGGAGTAATACTGTGGCAAATAACATAAAAGTTTGGTCTGCTTATACCAGCATAATAATCAGAACATTTTTAGGTTTTTTTAGAATTTACAATAGCAAGTACCAGACACTATTTGCATGATTATTTTATTTTGCTTACTCAACTAAACAAACGTAAGCACTAATGTCTTAGTTCATCTCAGTAGTACTCTGCTCAGCTTTAGAAGCTTGATATGACTTGGTACAAGAGGTCACATGCCGATGAAAACTGTCCCGCCACATAAATCTTTTCCCACAGATGTTACACTCGTATGGTTTTATGCCTGTATGAATTTTCATATGGCCTACAAGATGGTGTTTCATTTTGAATTTCTTACCACAGACACCACAGCCATAAGGTCGAAGACCAAGGTGCATACTCATATGTCGATCTCTCTGACTTTTGTGGGTAAAGCTTTTTCCACACTGACAAGGATAGAGCTTATCAGCATGTGAGAATCCAGTGAGGGACGTTTCTTCTTTGATTCCTGCAGCTATCTCAATGCCTTCACCGTAGCCTGCTGCTATCATGAGATCCTGTCTGTGGCCACTTAAATTTCCATCCGCCCTTTCACCAGAAAATTCTTCCATAGAAGAACCATAGAAGTCAACTTGTTCATCATAATTACTTTCATCTGCCTGTTCATCAAATTCTGCTTCCGCCTTTTTGTCACCTATATGAAAGTCTTCAACTCCCGAAGACTGGATTGAATGATCTGCCTGGATGGCATTCATGGATTCAGAAACCTGGTGCTCATCATAAGGATTATCAACTCCTTCGCAGTCTTGTTCAAATCTTTCTGGTTTCACGTGGATCCACCGCTTGTGAGACATGATGCTGGGTTTGCTGTACATGGGTCTGGTGTATTGGTAATCTGCACTGTCGCTAGTTCCTTCTTCACCATCCTGGCTTGTCATTCCAGTGCTAAGTCGATCGTGTTCCGTTGAAGAATTACTGGGAAGGTACTCGTGTTCCGTCAGCTGACATGACAGCTCATCCTTCGAGCTCTCCTCTTCATTTTCGCCATCCCTTAGTTCCTGCACTTTGTGGAATTCCGTCTGCCCTCCAGAGCCAAGTTCAAAGGTTTCAACAAGGCCATTGTAACTGCTGCTGCTCGGTGACTGATGATCGCTGCCATGATTCAACTTCTGGCACAGAACGGTTGGGTTCCCCTCCAGCACTTCAGTGCATTTATCCACTACATGCCACATCTGAAGGAAACTCGCTGCAGTCAGATAGCTGACGATTTCTGGGGCAGGCATGACCAGCCGGCCTGTGTAGGTAGACAGGAGAATGTTTTCAAATACTCTGGGATTCATCACATCAGGCAGGACTATTCGACGGCTGTTTTTTAGGAGAACCTGGTCACAGAAGTAAGGTGAGCTGGCTGCAAGAACAGCTTTATGGGCTCTGAAGAGATGGCCCTGAACTACAATGGACACATCACATAACTGTCCTTGCTGGCGCTGCTGGTTTAACTTCTGCAAAATGGTGCTAGAAAAATCTGGAAACTCCACTCGAAAAGAGCTTGACCCAGACTCCATTTCATTACAAATTCAGTGTTGTGCTGCAAGAGAAAACAAACAAACAAACAAAAAAAGTCAATCAGCAATTCTGCTTAGTAAAATACTGACATTTCCATTTCCTTCTACACTTCTTTTTTCCTTTAACAAAACACTTATGCAGACTCATGGAACTCAACCCAACATTCTCTGTAACCTGTGTCACTGCTGTACTTGCATTTCTCCCACCCCACCTCATTTCTCTCTTTTCTGAAAGTTGCACTGAGGCCACAAATTGCTCTGCTAACACATTTTGTTGTGTTTCTTCCATCTAGGAGGACTCATCAATTATAGCAGGGGCTACAAACAGCATACAACACAGCGGAGTTCCAGAAGGAACATGGAGCAGCAAGCAGTTTTCCTCTGTCAAGTTCTGCTCCTCATCAGTGGGAATTAACAGATGGAGCTACACACCTGAGAGAGAATGTTCAGTACATCAGCAGGTAGCGTACACCCGGGGGATTTAAAGCACTTTTTAATACGGTACAAACACAGAATGTGCGTTACTAACAGTTGGAAGACTCTGAAATGAGAGTACACCTGTGGAAATAGGATGATGATTCCCTGCTGCATAGTGCCTCTACAACACCCAGAGTGCCTCCATGCAGTCATGGAACCATCAGTAGAAACTGTTCTCCGGGTGCACTGTTAAAATGCTGGCACATCTAAGTGCAGAGAAAGCAGCGCTGCTCGCTTACAAAATGCAGACTACACAGGAGTGATTATGTAAAGTCACTCCACATTTAATTAACAGCTCATGGTTACATAATCCCTTATCATTCTGATCTGTTCTCCCACTCATTCTTGACAACTCTTCCCTACTCCCCAAAACCCTCAGTGCTCTATCTCCAGAGTTTCAGAGCCAGAAGATGGCAAGCATACAGAGCACCTGTGAATTCCAACTATCTGCCGTTATCTTACGTAAAGGTGAGTAGGTTTGCCATAGGGAAGACAGCACAGAAGCCAGCAAGACTTTTCAATAAACACAGGCCCAAACTCCTTGTAAGCACTGAGAATGGCATCTTCTGCAGAACTGTCAATACTACGCGTTTAAATTTCATTTTTCACAAGATGCATGGTATCCATCTGAGTCTCAAGAAGCAGACTGGGAAGAATAACCTGTTCTTTATGAGACCCATTTGTAAACACAAAGAATCGTGGCCACACAGTCAAAAGAAAAAAGGTACCTTTTTTGACCAGTTTCTTTCTTTTATCAAATCTTACACTTATTTCAGTGCTGGGTAGGTAGCAGGAGTTGCTGCAAGGACTGAGTGCAGCTTCCGTTGGAGGACAGTCAAAGGACCGAAAGCGCTGCAGCCGAGCACCACAGCTTGCCATGGGCGGTCACACTCCCTCTTTAGCTTTTAGAAGTTATTACTGCTCCACGGGCTAAACCAGCTGTTTAACTTAGGAGGTGTTTACCAGCTACTGGAATCTTCAGGTTTAAGATGAGAATCGGTCATAATTGTAATTTATTTTTTTTAAACACTTGGTGGCACAAGGTACGTTTCCTATAAACCTTGCCCCACAGAAATCTTGGGTGAGCAGTTACACTGCTGAGACAGAAACCAAGACGCATCAGCTGAGGAAACAGCCTAAAACTTGCAAATCTAGCATGACACTCTTTCAGGTGCTTTGCTTAACAAAGGAGGAAAGCCCTTTCCATCTCAGAGCATTACTCCCCAGAGTCCTCGCCTTCAGCCCTCACCACCTGCCTTAAGCGTTTGACAAGCTCAACATCACTGTGCACACCCTTGAACAAGCTTGAGATGCATTCCCTGCAGCACATGGAAGTTTCACTTGAAGGTGCAGAACAGAAAATGGCACCATTTCCCCACCTTTCAAATGAAATAAAAAGTCACAGGACACTCACCAACTCTTCAGAAGTGAATTGCCACAAACTGCCAAGGGGAAACATGGAATCCTCGTTAACACCACTGCAATTACAACCCAGCCATCATGTAACCACATTTAGATAGTCCATGGACAATCAGTATGGTTGTCAAAATAAACTCTACAGTGGTCTGAATGGTTCTTCATTTAGCAACTCCAATTGCTTCCTTAGAAAAGGAATCTCTGAATACTTGAAGATCAGCTGAACTGCAATTTGTCACCTACACAACAGCAGAAGATCACCTTTAAATTCACTGCCTTCAGCACTCCTCAGGGTGTTTTTCCTCAAAGCATCAGTCCTGCTATATGCTCTATGACCAATGTACTTCAGGAGGCCAAATCAGCTGCTGATGTTTTTCCAGAGGGTAACAGAATACTACGCCTGTCACTTCAATTATTATTTTTTCTCGCCACTCTGTTTAATTTGACATTACTTAAGTATTTTAAAGAGCCATCTTACAGCTAGTGTAGATTAAAAAATATTTACTTTTATTAAACAATCAGGGTTTTTTTTATGCAAAGGCAGTTCTTTACCTTCTTTCACAATACATTGTCAGATTTCAGGATCTATTTTTCAGCACTTGCTACAAAAAGATAAGCCGTAAAGGCTAAGCCTTCAACTGAAATTTAAAGAGACATGTCTATAGATTTTACATAATCACTACTGGTCTGAACTACCATCTTTCAGCACAGAATCATCAGGCCACCACAGCAGCAGTTCCAGGTGGGAGCAGACTTTTATATAACCTCGGTTTTCATGAAAACCAAAGCCATCAAAGCATAAGTAGAATATTTCCTATTAGTAAAGCCATATGCGTAAAAAAACCCTTTGTTTTTCCAAAGAGCTTTCACGTCTTCCTCTTACAACCTGTTCTGTCTCTGCATTTCCTTTATCTCAACTCATAAAGAGCAAAGTCTTTCTATTTTACTAAACAAAAACCCCAAAAATTAGTCTTCATGTTGCAACACCGAGCGAAACACACAAGGCATGTATTAGTTGCTTAAAAATAAAGTTACTCTAGGAAGCGCTAGCAGTTAGTTACTTCAGCGTTCCGTAGGCAGAGATTCTGAAGCAACTGATGTCTCACTTCAGCCGTGACAGCACCTCGAGAGCCGCGGCATCGGCTGCCGCGGGCGCGCCGCGGGGACCCGGCCGGAAGGCGGCATCGAGCACGGC
>VWZK01021985.1:0-63768 GCA_013396935.1 Baryphthengus martii | reverse complement strand
TTCGGCGCCGTTCCCGGGGTTTCCCGCCGAGAGGGAGGAGCCGCCGCTCCGGGACCCGCGGCCGCGGCCAAAGGTGAACTCGTGGGTACCGAGCGCCGAGCGGTAGCGCGTTGCTGCGGCGCGGGCGCAGGCTCTGGGGCCGGCGAGCAGCGTTAGAACGCGAGCCGTGGAATCGTAAAGAGCCGCCCCAGCCGCCGGGGCGCCGGTGCCCAGAGGTCACCTGCGGAGGTTTGCGGAGAGCGGGGGCCCTGGTGCGCCTTCCACTGCACCTGCTGGGCCTCGCTCCCTTCTCCTGCGCTTGGCGGGTGCGGGGCTGATACTGTTCGTGTCTTTGAGAAGTTGGACGTTTGCTAAACGTGTCAGATCCCCGTCCAGATTGGTTTTGTTGCGGATCTTTTCCGTAGCTGCCTATGTTTCTCTGATGCTCGCTGCGAAGGCAGGGAGCGCGATGCCGACTCAAATGCTGGTTGGCAGCTCCGCCGGCCTTTTTCTCTCACCCAGGATCTTCTGCAGAGATAAAATAACTGGCCCAAATTACAGACTGATTATCCCTTGGATACCAATTGCATGGAGGCTGCAGGTGGTTCATAAGCTTATCTCTCTTCATGTTTTTTTTAAGAAGAATGAACGTAATTTAAAAGAATGTTTGCCTGCTGGCAGTTCCTGCTGTTTGCAGCCGTTGGGGGTTTTGCCTGGTTGCTGCTCGTGTGCTGAGCCCTGACGGTCACAGTGTCTCTGAGGCCCACTGAGGTCAGCAGAAAACCACGGATGGTGTCATTCCCAGAGCTTTGGCTGCACCATCCTAGAAGCTTGTGCTGCTGAGGGGACCCTTTTAATCCCATGTGACACCATCTGGCCGCTCTTGACATTGAATTGAACACTTGGAAATGTTCGCTTTTGCCTGCTTTTAAACCATCCAAAAATAATGTAAAGCATTTCCTTTTACTCCTGGGAAATAGAAACACCATATCTCTACAAAAGAAATTATTTTGAAGTGTGATGCTGGTGAACTCCAAAGCCAAATACTTTAAATACTTCTTTTGTGTAATAGCCCTGCCAACCACTCAGCTCTTAAAAGGAAATACTCTCCTCGTGGAATCAAATCCTTTGTAAGTGTTCATTAAAACTAATAAAAAAACCCAAGATACCCCAAATTAATTTTCCCAGAAGGGAAGTCTGGTTTAAAACTCTGAGTTGGTTTAGTTGCTTGGCATCGACTGCTGGAGTGAGTTTGGGCCTCGTGGCCTGGAGCACGGATGCGCTGGTTTACAGGGCCGAGAGGGAATAGTGGTGCTAAAAATCACTGTCATCTCCCTCTTTTGCTAGTGGAATTTAGACCCGTGGCTGAACTCCAGGGAGGGAAAAATACTGTGCTTCTGTGGAGCTGTGTCCTCTGGTGCGAGGTGTCAGTTGGTACGGGCCATTCTTCATCTGGCAGGATCCGTCTCTTTTCCAGAGGAGGCAGGTGGTTGGTATGTAATCGCAGGACGAGCAGGGGATGCGCGTGTTCCGCTGCACTTCCCCAGAGGCACGGAAGGCTTCATTTGCATCGGGGCAGGTGTATTGAGCTGGCAAACAGGATCTCTTGCCACATTTTTGTCAGTGCCCTGGAGAAAATAATTTCATAGCTTATATACAGTATTTCCTAATGGTCTGGTGGTCACTAATAGAAGTGGGATTTTTATTGGCGCTTTTTTTTTTCCCCCCATTTCCCCTTCCTTTTCTTGCTAGGACATGGCTTTATAGGCGCTTCCTATTGGAACTGCTTCTCTTTTGTCTGGCTCTTTAAGATCCAGTGAGCACAAGTTGTTTAATGCAGCAAAGCACTGTACAGGCAACCGAGAGGGATTTGGTGGGTAGCAGAAATTCGCTGTAACATTGCCAGCATCAACTTGTTTCCATATCCGTGTCTGAGCATTGGAAAAGTGCGCTGTAAGAGGTTATAAAAACCTGGAATAAATTTAAACCAATCATTGTAAGAGCTGGTCCAGTGAAAGCAAGTAACTTCAGAACTGCTGCAAATCCACCAAGCCCTGCCCAGCTCAGAGGATGCCTCTGCTGGATGCTCCCCGGGGGACTGGACTGGGCAGGGTTTATGGCAGTTGCATTTCCAAACGGTAGGAATTTGGGCATTACATGGGGTATTTCTGTGGCCTGAAAATCCTTTGCCGAAAGCACTATAGCTCAGGAAGTGTTTTCCTACTCCTGCCGTACACTGTATGAAAGCTTTGACGTGGGCACCGGTGTTTCGGGGGCTGGGCAGAGGGCTCTGGGAAGCTGGATTCCCCTCTCCCCGCATCTGCCAGAGGCTCCTTCGTTCCACTGCTTGATCACAGGGAAGGGCTGAGAGCTTTGAGTCCAGTTCTGTACTGGCCTTCTAGTACATGTCAAATTTCCTTCTTTGTAGGAAATTTACCTGAAAAGGGAATAGAAACAGCTGCCTCTCAAGCAGCTGCACCCTGCATTGGGTGTAGAGTGACTTCTCTAGTAGGAATGTCTGCAGGGAAAAGTGAGTTTGCACAGTTGAAAAAACAGGAGCTTCTAGGTCTGCAAGACTTTTGTATGTTGTATAAAAGGGTTGGCAGTGGCACCTCATGGCGTGTGGTGTATAGCTGTAGCCAGGCTGGTGCCGTTGCGTTCCAGCCCCTGCTCTGGCAGTCTGCCAGTCCTCTTGGAGGAGAGCAGAAGAACCATCCTTGGGAGAAAACAGAAGCCCTGAGTCCCCTGCCCTGGGGAGTTGGTGTGTGAT
The DNA here is from genome assembly GCA_013396935.1 of Baryphthengus martii. Classification (NCBI taxonomy): domain Eukaryota; kingdom Metazoa; phylum Chordata; class Aves; order Coraciiformes; family Momotidae; genus Baryphthengus; species Baryphthengus martii. The sequence goes on along the minus strand of VWZK01021985.1, from coordinate 61,019 downwards.
GCATTCCAGTGGCCAGAGCTATGTTTAAGAAAGCAGTTTCAAAGCACTCTCCATTCTTCTACCAGATCGCCTTTTTTTTATTCCCCCAGTGCATCAGCTGTGGGCTGAAATGCCATTTATCAGTTGTTATGCTTTTAAAATTTGATTAAAATTAAAATCTGATTTGTAGAATGTTTTCCAGTTATCAAGGTGTAGGTTCGTTCGCTCGGTTTTGTTTGCTTCGTCAGGCAAGCTGGTGAGATATATCCGAGTCCAGGCCTGAGCCGCTGCTGTCCTGCACGGAAGGGGAGTGCCACTGCCTGTGTGGATCTGGTGTGAGTCGGTGCTTTTTCCGGGATATATCTGCTTTGAATAGGTAAAAATGATTTGGAAAGGAGAAAAGCAGCTTGGTGTAACCCCCTAACACATTGTCACCAAAGTTCCAAACGGGAATACACAGTCGGTCACTGGATTGCCTGTCTTGGAATAGCAAAATGACAATGTCAAAGGAGAATTTTATCATCAGATTTTGGCAGAAAGCAGAAGGCTGCAATTATTTTAGGAAGGATTTAGCACTGACATGCCAAGCTCTGAGTACTAGGTCTGATGTGGATAGTATCTAGGAGTAGGTTTCAAATAACCAACAATTTGGAAACAGAAATCTGAGATGAGTCCATAGCCCTCATTCTTTTCTTTTTTTTTTTTCCCCACTCACATCTTGATCATTCTAAGCTTAGAGATCATAATTTTTCTGCCTTGAATGCTTCTTTTATAATAGTGTGGGTTTTATCTCTTTACTCCCTGCTGTGATTAATTTAAATAATTTATTTTTAAGGTTGTGGGTTTCACACTTTTTCTGTTTTAATGAGAAATACAATGTTTTAATAAGTCAACTGAAAGGAAATTCTTCCTTGCCATTTGATGGACTGTCATAGTTGTCTTTCCAAAGCATACTTATTTTGATTTTGAGACAGAGATACTCTGCATCACCTTCTGTTAGTAAACAAAACACCTTTATTTATAATTCTTACAGCAAGCACAATGACTTTAGCTGTACAGTTGTGGTGAAAAAAGTGTATTTAGGTCTGTCCTGTAGTGTTCAGATACTCTAGAAGTGTGTGTCCTCGTTTAATCTAATAAGCTGGCAATAGTTAGTACCTTGCTATACAAGCCAGACTTTAACTAGCAAACTACTCAGAACAACCACCTCAGGTACCCATGGATTCTATGCAGATGTGTAAAAAAGTTTCTTTCTCCAGGAAACTTGGGTTTTGATGCCAAGCTCCCTGCTCAGACAAACCTCTTACCGATATTCTCCTCTTACTGGAGAACTTGTACTAGAAACTGGAAACAGGGAGCATCTTTTTAATCCAATCTGGAATAATATTTTTTAAATGTCTTTCTTCAATGAGAAGAAAAAATTACACATCTGTAATTATGCAGAGCTATTCGTTTGCATGTTGTGAAGTTTGTATTTTACATTTGTATAAAATTTTACATTGCAGCAGACAGGCACTGTCATCAAAGCCATTGTAGCACTTTTGTTCAGAAATGCACCAGTCCATTAATATCCATGTTATCTCTCACTATTGCAGAATTAAAAAAAAAATAAAATTTGAGCATCGACGCAGGTCTAGGAAATAATTATGTATGTATCAAATATTTATTGCTTGCTCATAAAAAAGGGGATGCCACATTGATAAGATAGATACACTTTACAATGTAACAAAAAAATATATGTAAAATTTTATAGTACTAATCAAGAACAGGAAAGTATTGAGTTCCACAACACCTTTAAATTTTAAACAGACACACATTGCAAAATCCCTTGAGCAAAACTTAAATAATACATTATAAAGATATAAATTCCATTCTGCTTCTCCCCAAAAAGGGAAGACTGTGTGTTGGGAAGACCAACCTGTGCTGAAAACAGACTCCAACAAGGATGCTTACAGAAAACAAACCAACCAAACAAAACCCCATTTATGATTCAGCTATAGACTTGTCTTTATTGTACTTATAAAATATACATAGCTTTTTATTGAATTGCCTGCTGTCGAAATCTGCAAGAATTTTATTGCTTTTTACTGTCCTGGAGAGGAATAAAGCAGCAGCTTCTGTGTAATTTCATAAGAAGCAAGGACAGTAAATCTAATTTTGCTGGATATGGGATCAATGATAAAAAAATCATGCAATGACCAAAATTTAGAAGTTTTGGGATGCACAGTATCTGTATGTTTATCCTCATTTGTATTTTCAAAACATTTTTTATATATATATTTATATCTGAACACATACAGTGCATTGTATGAGCTATTTTAAGCTTTGTATTTATATATGTCCCTTGATAAGTACTTTAGCCTGTTCCGATATTAAATAGGGTTTGAGCCTGTGCGCTTTACAGCAGTATCTTCTCTCTTTCACTTTGAAATGGGATGCAGTTGCCTCTGCAATATGATGGGAAAAAATGGGGCTTGGCCATTTAACAAAATCCTTTCCTTGCCTTTTGTTTCCTTTCCTCTGACCTGAACGAGGGATCAAAGCACGACACCCTCCAACTGCCTCCAGAGAAGCCAGTATGCTGGAACTTGAAAATCTGGATAGAATTTTAAAGTAAAATGTGTAATTTTGGAACTTTGCAACAAGATGTACAGTGCACTGCTGTTGGCAATGTTTCTGACCTTGGGAGCCCTCTGAGTCTTTCCCAGATTTCCTGGATATCCAAGGGAGTACTGGACCAATATATGCCTAGTTACTTGTCACATCCTTTCAGGACTGAAACAAAGCTCCGAAAGTTATTTGATCTCCTTTCTGCCAAATACTGATGTTCAGCAACAAGATCATTTTAACAGTTCAAAGAAAAAGCAGGAAGAAAATGTCTTATAGTTTTGTGTGAGGAAAGGACATTCAGGAGCTCGTATTATCAGACGTAGTCTATCTGCTCTGATCGTGGAGGTTCCCAAAGCACTTCACATCTTAAAAGTCTGGTGCAGATTGGATGTAAATTCTTGAAACATTGATCATTGCAAACTGAGGGTGTCCAGAATCAAACTATTAAATTAATAACATTTCAGGACAGAGAATCAAGAAGACAGAATAATCCCACTAAAATTTTTGAATGCCAAGAGGTATGAAATGAGAAAATTTGAAGAAAGAGCAGTATAACACTTGGATGGCTGAGGAAAACAACGATCTTATGACAAAACATACGAGTAAGAGACTATCTGTTGGTACCAGAAAAGTGCAGCAGCTCTGCCTCAGTTGCCGTAAAGTACGGGATGGCCTGGGAGCACGACTTGCTTGTACCATAAGCTGGAACACCCTTCAGTCATAACACTTGACTGGGAGTCATAAACCTGTTGCTATCTAGAGTGCTGAAAATTCTGACTCATCCTTTGATCCAAATTATGTCTGTAAAGGCCTTTAAAGTTTGAATTTTGTAGCGGAAAACTATCATGCAGATCTTATGTGCAGAGAGATGCTACTCAGTGTGATAAGCAGAAGCCTTGAAAAGCCAAATGTTCACAATCTGAAACATGAAAAAAAAAAATCAGGTTAATTTAACCAGAGAAACAGAATTTTAAGGTACTACCAAGTCATCACTTGTTTAGCATTTTGGAATGAGATTCAGCAGAGCTTGTGTGTTCCCTGGGGGCCCAGTCAGAGTGGTGGGAAGTGACGGGGCCGGGGCATGGGGCAGTTGTGGCCTGCAGAGGTGCTGGGTTCTCCTGCTTACGGGCACGTGTGCTTTGTGACATGAGAGCGCTTGAGATGCAGCTAACGGGGAGCAGCTCTCTTTCAATTCTTCAGAGCTGTCACCGTCCATGTATAGTTTTCACATTAAAAGATTATGTGGAAAAATACGTGAACAGTTTTTAATGGAGCGCTTGGAGTCTGACACTCCCTATCTTGGATGGAATTCTTGAAATGAATGCTGAGAGTTTGGCTCCAGGAATGGTACTGAAAAGCTGAAAACTTGTGCGGTATTCATGGTGGACTTCAGCTGCCCTCATCTTCTGCCATGGGGAAACTGAGGCAGCTCAGGTGCTTACACAGAACCGTTCTACCAGTATCACCTTAGTCTCTTCTTGGAGGCAGTTTAGTGTGGCTGCATGTGTACCTGTAACTTCGGGTTTGTGTGTTGACTTGTCAAAGTGACCGGTGTAGTTTGGTGGGTTTCCAAATGTGTAAGAAGTTTCATCTCTGTGGCAATGATGAGAATTCTGTGAACAACGTCTAGTCTTGCCCAGGAGGCTATTGACATGTGCTTTTTTGTTGTTTGCAGGGCGAAAAAAGTGGTATTATGATGATGCTGGGCTGTGCCTTGTTAGTCCATGAAATAGGTGAAATCTCCCTGGGAAATTTTGGTCTAATTAATTGTCTTGCTTTAGTTTGCGTTATCTCTGACATTCAGAGGAACATTCTAAGGTTATATGTGTTAATCTTGTATAAGAAAGTTGAAGTGGTTTTGATCTCTAGAAAATTTTGCAAGTATATGTTCTGACATTTGCTTCAACTTGCTTGCTGTTTTTCTTGGAGATAATGCTATTATTAGTGTTATGTAAAACAGTTACTTTGTAAAACACAAACAAACCTAACAACTTTGGCAACAGTTGACTATACGTTCCTGTAAAAATAGTAGATTTCATCCTAGGAAGAAACCTGCAGAAAGTTCCCAAGGGAAATAGTTGGTTTTCATTTGAGTAAATGGAATTAATTCTCCCTAGGGTGAATCTGAGTATCCTCAGAAAATTATGTAAAAAGAAGTTAGCGTCTGTATAAGAAAATCCATTTTTAAAAAAGTCTATAAAGCAGAAAAACATTCTAGCTCAGCTTTAATGCTGGAGCTGGGGGCAGAAAGCATCTTGGCTGTTGAGGTCATGTCCTGGGCAGACCTATTGCTGCCCTTGCTGTCTGTCGCTGGGGATGGACAGGACTCGCGTCTTGGGCGCGGCCCCGGCAGGGTGCCAGCCGTGGGCTGCCAAGGGGCATGCCACAAATCCAAGGGAAGAGCGGCTCTGCCATCCCACCCGGCGCCAGCAGTGAGAAGCAGCTGCACCTGACCTGGGAATGTGGCTGGAAGCATTGGAAAGTCACTTCCAAACGGTGGTGGTTGTTATCGCGATTTTCTGAGGGGGACAAAAGAAGATTCTATATCACGTGACTCACATGTTCTGTGTCACGTGCCTTATTCTCAGACATTTCTTCTTTACACAACAGGTTTGCTTTCTGTCTGAATTTCTTTTGTTGTTTTTTTTGTAAACCGCACAAGCACTTCTGAGAAGATGCTTATCTGGGGGCACCATGGTCAAAAAAAGAATGCTAAAAAATGATTTGGCATCATGTGCTGTATCCCAGTGTTTTCAAGAAGCAGCTTGGTGCCAAATGCCTGCAGGTAAATACGTGTTTAGGAATGAACTGATACCAGGCTCCTGCAAGAGTAATTTGTTATCAGATGCTGGCTCTTTAAAGCTCTTAGATACTGGATTACCTGCAAAAATTCAATTCATTCTTTCCTGTGAAACAAATCTTATTTTAAGTGTTTTACTGTCTAAATTCTGTCGTGAGGCCAGGAATGAGACATAGAGACACTATTATGCTGATGCCGTCTCTTTTCTGTCAGCAACCTCAATGAAAAAGGAATTCTGAGGAACACAAATGGAACTTAGAAGTCTAGTCTCTGGAAGAAAAAAGCAATGTTCATCTTTCCTTAAGATGCACAGCCGTGAGAGTTACCCATGTTCACGGGGCTGAAACTTGTCATGGCACTGGCAGTGAGGGTCGAAAAGGGCCAGTCACCTATATGAATGTGCCCTTTGAAACTTCTGCTGAATTCTGAAAAGCACATCTTTGCAGGGCTATGTAAACTGCAGAGCCTGCTGGTTGCTGCTGGCCTGAGAGCAAGCGGGTTTGACTACTGCGAGCTGCCAGGCATGGTGGTGGAGAAACGCACAAGAAATGCTGCACAAGGCTAAACAGCTACCAAAGCCAAAGTGCTCGCTGCCAGCCATACAGGCACTGGAATTACAATTATTTTCCTTTTTTTTTTCCTAGGATGTGAAATACTGCCTTTAAACTCAGTCTGTTTGGGGGTGAGAATGGTGTAATTTTTGCTTTTGTGACACTTATACCTGGCCCACAACTATCCTGCACATGGGGATTTTTCTAGACACGTGGCTGAGTCCTAAGCAGGGTAGCACACAGACACCGCTAACCGCAGTAACTTTGCTGATTAACTCAATAGATCACTCTTGCTGTGCTGGAATCAATGACAGTGGTTAAAGGTCTGTCCAATTGCTATTTTTTCAGTAATGTGTTTATAACAAAGCTGCCAACAAATAGTTTAGTGTCATGCGTTTTCTCTTTTATTGATTTCAATAAAAAGGCTAATTTGGAGATATGCTGGATTGTCATTTCTGGGCGGAGGGTAGTTAATATAACGAATGTCACTGCTGCAGCACAATGGAAACGCCAAACCTGCCTCCCTCACAGAAAACAGACGGAGTTCAGCAGACAAAGGAGGATGCTCCAAATGCACATCCTAGGCTGGACAAAACATGACAGCTACCAGGAGGCCTGTTGATTGAACTGCCTGTGGAAAGCACGGCCAAATCGGTCAGCATCTTGCTTGTCTTGGTTATAGAAAACCAGTGCCTTTCTGCAGCCCTGTTTGCACGTTGCCCTCTGCGCGCAGGGCGAGGCTGCAGGGCCACTGTCGTTCCGTGCAGGCTGCTGCGGCGTGGTGGACGTTGTGTCAGGTCCCAGGCTGGTTTGGAGCCGTGGTGCTGGTGCAGCGGAACCGAGGCAGGGACTGGCCCTGCAGAGGTGAGACCCCCAGACCCATTGGGGGCTGTGACTGTCGGGGCTCAGGGCCTGGCTGCTCATGGGCCTTGACGTCTGCAGCCACTGCATCTTTCAGATCACAACTGCTCTCCTCTGTGCCTCTGGACCGGGGCAGCAGTAGCTGGAAGGAGCAGTCTCTGCAGAGAACAGACTAATCCTCTGAGCCAGGATATCGCAGAGGGCCCCAGAGTACAGCTGGGGTGGTTCCTTTACCATTGCGTGCTGCTGGCATTCAAAGGGATTATTTCTTCCTGGGCTCACATTTCCATGGGTTTAGATCCCAATCTGTTCATTGTATCCTCTCATGAGTGCTAGGATTATGAATTCCTATGCTTTTCAGAGGGCCACGACCAATGCTTAGGAAAAGGCTGCCATTGCAGAAGTTGGTGTAACAGTTGCCACAGTAGTTTAAGAACACAGAACTTGCCTAGATTAAAAAAAGTTTTAGTGTCAGACTTTGTGGTATGTGGCTCTGAGCCATTTGAGATTGTGCCCTCAGCTTTTTAAAGAATTCTAGCTTTGGAAATATTAGCCTAAGTAGTTCTGAGTAATATTTCAGGAAAGTATTATATTGGCTTTAGCTACTATAAGTCCAGCATTAGTAACAAAACTCCAGTTAACTGGCCTGATAAAAACAAAACCATTCTCAAAAGACTTGATCTGTTTAAAAACAGCATCCACTTTGGCTATATTAAAGGGTCCCTTATTTCAAAAGAAAAGGATTAAACAGAATATATATTTTTTTTAATAAACCAAACGAAACATAGTTTGACAATGAAGAAAACCTGTTTATCTGTGATCCCTCCTAAATTCTAAGCTTCATTCGGTGCCCCATAATGGGAGCGCACAGTTGCCTGCTGAGGACTCTGTGGTTTGCATCCCGGCTTTCTCAGTGTCGTGATGAAAGGCAAATTAGTGCCAGTACCAGCTCCTTGAGCAACAGTTGCTTACAGCCCCAGACCCCAGGCACATTGCACCCAGTGGAAGGACTCCCACACATTTCCACAGGGCTGGAGCTAAGCCTGTGGTGATGAGGACCTATCCTAAATTCCCCTCTAGAAGGGGGACAGAGAACCCAGGAGAGCCGTCGGTGATTCATCGTGTCCACCACTCTGCCCTGGCGCCCTTATCCTCTCATCAGCCTTGGCTCTTCAGCTCCCCCCTTGCACTGCTCCCAGTCCTCTCTCTCATGGCAGGGGGTGCCCTAATCAGGACTGACATCAGATTCCCTCCCTCGTTCCCTAGCCTAGGGTGGAAGGAGCAAAGATGTTCTTCCTTTTTCTCCCACCAAGGAAGTGGAGCTCCCCAAGCTGGTGGCCCTCCATAGCCTCTATATGTGGGTGGAATGGAGGGCAGGTCCTTCACTGACTGTCAATCTCCAGGAGAAAAGCAGTCAGTGGAAAAACTGCATAATAAAGGTACTTTCTCCAGGCAGCACTGAAAATGTGCTTTGAAATGTATCTCACCCACGCACTCTGACACCACAGTAGAGGTCCCATTTCTGGCCTTGGTGCAGTGTACCCAGAGCACTCGTAAGAGCTGTTTTTCAGGGTTTCTTGCTCGTAGTACAGCACTGTGACCTATGCTTTCCAAGAATAGAACGTGGGGCTGAGACAAAATCTGGATGAGAATGTGGCTTTCTTGTCTTGTATCACCAGAACAGGAGGACACTCACTCTTACTGAACACACACACACAGGGAGCTCAGCAACACGGGAAGCTCTTCATACCCGGAATTTAACAAGAGCTGTGTGTATATTGTTGATAAAGACGCTTGTGGAAGACCTTTAAGTAGTGGGTGGTATGTGATTTAATGTAATATGGATTGAGAAGCATGTGATGTCTCTCCTGTCTCTTAGTGCAGAGCTCCTGCACTTCTGAAACGGGTGTTGCTGGCCACTGGCACATGTGAGCTGGATCCAGGCTAAGAACTGCTGAGGTTATATGGCACTGAAAGAGACTCTTGTACAGTTTTTCAAGCAAGTTGCACTAGTCTGTAGCTTTTACTGGTGTTTTAGTTTGTCATGACTATAAGGTGATGCTATGATGCATTTGCTCTGTGTTTAGCTTTTCCGTGTTGTTTACTCAGGGAAATGCTAACTGCTTGGAAACTGCCATCTGTGTGAAGCGTGTGTGCGCACAAATCCGTGCATGCACGTGGCTGCACTCACATCTGTATGTCGATGAGTAGCACACGGAGACCTGCTCTTGTGTTTCACCTCATTTCCCTGTCACGTAAGCAGGCAGAAGCGCACAGCTGTGTATCTCCAGCTTACGTGGTCTGATAGAAGAGTTCTTAAGTTTTCATCTCAGCTTATAAATGAAATTGGTCAAATCACTGTGGTTTAAGATAGAAAAACACAACAAAAGCTGCTCGGCTGAATGATTTTTGGCACAATATGACAAAAAAAAAATAGATGCTGGCTTCTCTTTCAAATAAGTGCTGTGCTCTGCAGAGCAAAGATCAAGCCAAAGTTCACATTATCAGCTCCCGTACCTCACCTGGGGCTCTGTTATTGATAGGTCTGTCATCCTCCCTAATATTGGAGGGGTAATAGCAGCCGATGATTAGGCCACTCTCAAGCTATTAACTACATTTCTTATCCCTTTTATAAGAGCTTCTTAGTCAGCTGGGAAACAAAGGCTGCCTTCAGCGAACAAGATCCCAAATTGTGGGCCTGCATCCTGCAACCTGAAAGACACAACTGTTGCACTTAGAGGAGCCTCCGAAGGCAGTGAGGGGGTGGATGTCAAAGGTTACCCCGTGGTGTTATCTGAAATGAGCGGGCTCTGGCTGCCTCTCGTGCTGACAGAGGCTCACAGAGAAATTACAGAAAATTGCCTGTTTTGTCAACATTTTCTCGGGAGGTTTAGAAAAAAAAAGACTCTAGTTTCAGAGAGTTAAAGGGGCTCAGTCAGCCTAGAAGTGACTGACAAACACTCTATTATTCATCTATGTAAAAAAGTGATATTTTATATCATTTCTTTGAGTGATTGTTAAGTGACTGCATAGTGACATTGACATGCAAGATAATCCCAGTAATATTTCCAGTTTTTGTTTGAAGGCAGACTTGCACATTTGTCAGTGTTGACAATAGATATTCAAAAAGCAGTGGTGATGAAGAGCCAGCTCCCAGTACAAACCCAAAACACTGGGAGGGATCTGCACGCTCAGATCTCAGCACAGAGTGGACTGGAAATGGACAGTACTGTGGTGGAAAAAACAGGCATGTGGCCTCCTTAACCACTCACTTCACTTTGGATCAAAATACAAATATGACCAATGGGACTCCTGCCACACTGCAGCTAGAAAAAAAGCTTTTCCTACATCGCTCTGGTTTAACCATATAGCAGATTTTTTTTTCTACATAGACTGTTACTGAGTAGGAAATGTTTTTGCAAGACTTAAACAGCTAGTAAGCTTGGAAAAAATATGGCTTTGCCATAAGTTGGTTATGGATGGTGGGTGGACAGACTGTGAAAGAGTCTGGTCTGTGATCTCCACCGACTCTTGGTCACTCTTGCCTCAGACCTGTTGTAAGGAGGCTGCCCTGTGTAGCTTGACTTTGGTGGTTCATTGTTGGTATCACAAGGAAGAAAGGCATGTTTAGCAGAGTAATTCTAGCTGCTATCCCTTATGATAAACCTGAAAAGTAGTCATGTTACAATTCATAGCCAGTCCCTGGCATTCTACTGAAACAGCCCTGTCCTGTCCTCCAGCATTCATTCAGCACTCAGGGTAGTCCTTGACATATGCAAACGAGCATCTCTCTTGTTGCAGCCATCGCCAGCTAGCACCCCAGTCCTGGGTCTGTGGCAGAGGCTTGGGACAGTGATACTTTCCCTCAGCCTTTTGCATTGTGCGGAGCAGATCTTAGAGGTGACTTTACGAGGCCCATGAGGCTATTTACATCTTAGCTGAACTGATGTCTCTTGGCTACAACTCGTAAAACCATCAATAACTTGTGGGATTTGTAGTGTCACTGCTGGTCAGTAGATGTCAGATTGCCAGAGAAAGCATTACAGAGTGACTGAACTAAAAAGACAATTTGGAACAAACACAAATGAACTTCCTAAGGGACACTACCTGGGATCAAATGCGAATTTTATAATAAATGTGACTTTGAAGTGTTCTACAGATGTACTTTTTGAGAACTTTGCTGATAAGGTGCCTTTGATGTTGCTGCTGGTGACAGAAGGCTTATGGTGAAGCAAATAGATGCAGGAGCACAACAGAGAGAAGTTGTTTAGACCAGGATTTTGCTCTTGGAGTGCTCACCAGGTGCTAGTGGCATCCGAGTAAGTCTGCAGAGTCACTGCAAAGTACAATCTCTGGGAGTGCAGATAGTGTGGTTGTAGGAGATGCCTGGGTGCCCTCAAACTTACAGAAGAGTGAGAACATATTTTGGCTGCTGGCAAGAAGGAAAACAGGGTTTGGGAGAGCAAATTCTTCAGAGAAAGCGCAGCCCTTAGTCAAAGAAAAGTGGTAAATAAAAATCAGGCAAACAAAGTAATAACTTATAATTGCATTACTCAGATCCAAGCTCTAGGCCTACTCTTGTCCACTTCTCTACTCATTCTTAAAGATCAGTGAGTCCAGAGTCAGGGAGCAAAAAGTTTCCGTTTTACTGCAAATAACTTGATTTTGTTGAGAGAAGAGTTGAAAAGAGAGAATGTAATAATAAGAAGTCAAAAAAGTCCACAGAAAATCGTGCTCTCACATTTATCCTTTCTTATAATGTAAGAAGAAATGCAGCTGTGGATAAGGAAGGGCTTTCTCCAGGTCATTCTGTGGAATTCACTGAATGCTTAGCAGGTGCTTAGCAAGTTTTAAACAGTGAAAGAAATAACATCCATGGTTTCTTTCTCATCTTTAGAGATGCTAAGAACTGTTGCTTCTGGTAGGACAAGCACTAACTGTGTGCTTAGGAAAGAATTGGCACTCAAGGGAAAAGTCAGATGAGACACATGGGGTGTCCACCTGTCAGAATCATGTCAGAAGCGTTTGTCCCACCTTGCCTCTCCTCCCTAGCCTGAACTTCTCTCTTCTGTTGTCTCTCATACGCTGCTCTTTCGGATAGGAAGAAGGCTCCTGTACCCAGAAGCTTATCAGAAACTGTTGTATCAGCTGATTCAATAAAAAGCATAATCTTGCACTACAAGTCTTGGCTTTGCTCTCGCTATTGTGTCCAGAAAAGTGTGCTCTCTTCTCTTCTTCCTTACCACCTAATGAAAGTTTTTTCAGCCATCTGATTACATTTCCCCCACGAGAAAAACCCGAGTATGTTTCACCTTGTGTTGTGGCGTTACTGCAGGTTTTCCTTTACTTTAATGGGGCGACAGTCATTGCTGTCAGACAGGCTGGGACACCCACGGAGCGTGGGGAGGTGTAGGGCAGGTGAAGGGGCAGCAGATAGTGGCCGTCTCTGCCAGTGCTTTCCCACTGAGCCATGTCTGTTCTCTCTTGGCTTGCTGGAACGTACTGGTTTTGCTCTGCAGCACACCGAGTCTATTTCTCCTGTTTAAACACTGTTAAGAGCTCTAAGAACATTTTACATCCTCACAATTTTGAAAATAGTTTTCATAGATAATGCTTCTGTTTTGATGCCAGCTTTGCCAGGTAGATGTGTGGATGAACAGAAGAATTAATTTAAAAGGTGTGGGAAATTGTACACATTTCTATCTTGGTCTCCGTTGGTTAGTCGTTGTCTACACCTTGCAGGGACTCATTATTCATTCATATTGAGCATATTGCTTAAAAAATTTATAGCTTTGAAATCTCTTCAAAACCAGGGAATTTGTTGGAAGAATACTGTATGTTTAAGCACTGCATTCAAAGGGAACTGCTATTATGACTCATTTATAACAGTGGTGATGTGTATATGACAAGATGTCAAAGAATATGCTCAGAAATGTGATACTCTGTACATGAAATGTCCTGGTTCATTTTATTCGGGGACTACACAACTCACCTTGTGACCTCTGCAGTAACATTCTTGGCTCCTTTGGAGCACCAGATGTCAGTTTGCTAGTTAACCATTTTGCTTCTCCGTGCAGCGAGGCAGTTTTCAGCTACACAAAGTGTTCTTTAGAGAGAGCAAGCAAGAGGAAATTTCAGTAATGCATTATCATTTATCTTTTAATTTTGTCAGTGCCAGCATTTGGCTCTGAGTCTGTAGCTGACACCAGCTGTCAGAGATACAGCTCTTGGATGCCACTGCTGCAGGACTGTACACATGTTACCAGCAACATTTGGTTATAAAACTGTAAACCCAGATGTTTGGCCACCTCATGTACAATTAGTATTTAGCAAGCACTTCTGATTGCCTACTGTCTTAAAGTCCAAATCATAGAAAGTTTCCTGCATAGTAGGGTTAGTATGGCAGTCCTCACATTTTCTCTCTCGAGTAACCTGTGTGTTAGTACTTTCACATTTGTTTGTTGCCTGACACATTTTGAGTGCTGGGATAACAAAAAATAAAAATAGCATCTCTAATAGTGATACAGTATGCTGTAGGCTATTGTTTTCCGACAAAGGCAGGTTCATTGCCTGCTGTGCAATAGCCAAAAATCACACACTCAGGAGAGATGTTGTTTACTCCAGAGTTGTGCAAGCCTGGGTGCTCGGTGGATTTCCACAAATAAAGCACACCATAAAGAAACTGCTCCTGCTACATTTATACATGCAGTTAGTAACACCCTTCTAACTATGATTGGTTAGTAATTAAAAATAATATTGCTAAAATGAAGCTAATTCGTTCAGAACAGTGCTAATCATTATTTTAAGCAAAAGTAACGAAAACATTATAATCTCTAAGCACAGGTCCACATTTTCCCAGGATGTTTTTTTTTTAAGGATATCTGGTTCTGTTCTCAGGGTTTCACAGGTGTCCAATTAATCATTTGGATAACTTCAAGGATGGTCCTCTTGCTTCAAACATCCTGCTTATGTAATGGCCTAATTAAGTCTTTAAGCTCTATTTCACCAAACTTTAACTCTTTCTATGTTTGCGTTCCTGTTTGGTGGTGTGGATAACACTACAGTCTTTCTTCATCTTTGCAGAGGATGCTTTAGTTATTAAAATAAATCTCACACCGAAGCCTGCAGTTTAAAAGGCTGCAGAGTAAGACTTCTCACACATTTGGGATTTTACAACTTATCTTCAGAGTTGTTTCCATCACATCAAGGAGTTTGTGTGTGCTTTTTCCAGTGCTCCTTTATTACTGTTTTATATTGCAAAGTGGAAATGATACAAGAATAAACAAAACTGGCTTCTGGTGGTGACCTCTTTTGAGTGTGATCAGTTCAGATAATCAATCATTTTAACCACTTGAGTAATTGGATTTAAAAAAAAAAAAGGAATCATAAAATTTAGAGGCTATCTAGACTTCAAAACCCTGACCACAGGCTGCAGCCAAAGGATCCAGCATAAAAGTGGTTTTTCCTCAGTTTTCTTCTGGCTTCAAAAACAGACAGGATGGACACTAGGCATTTTGAGGGAGAGGAGGTAACATGCCCTGAGGTGCTTCTCTCACCACCCAGCCACTGAAGATCACACGTTTCTAAACTGGTTATACCATCCTTTCTGTGGTGGGTTTTTCATGTTTTTCAAGGATCTGAGGGACCCTTTCCCCTTAGATGGATGGATAGTGAGGGTCTGCACACCCTCATATGAGACAAGAGTGTTTTTACAGTGCTGCACCTTTGAGAGCCTGGGTTTCCCTGCACCCTTTCAGTGCTTGTAGCTTCAGTGGCTAATGGAGGATATGGTAACAAATCCTCATAATCTTCAAATGCAGGAAGTACGTATAATGCATCCACAGCTGCCTCCTGCTTCCCACAGCAGTTGAGAGATGGGAAAGTAGGTAGACTATTACTCATTTTGTAATGGCCACTGATTTATTCCTGAAGTGGATTTTGCTTCCAGCACTTCTCTAAGTGCATCTCATTCTCTCCCTGGTTCCTCAGGGCATACTGAGAGACCTACTGACTGATGCTTCCCAGCTTTGCTCCTGTCTCATATTCTGCTCACATCTTCTATCCTGAGAAAGGCAGCAACAGCATCTGCAACAGGAATAGCCATGAAGTCCAACACTGGAAGACCCATCAAGGATTGCTCTATTTTCTCCTGGGTATACTATGCAGATAAAGATTTGTAATCATTACAGACTTGTACAAGTGTTACAATTGTTATTAGCAGCCAAAAAGAATTCATCTTGCTTGCATCAAACCCTGCCACACCCCCAGGCAGATCCAGAAATGTTAGGTTAGAATCATCAGGTGAGGTACATACTGGATGTGTTTTATATGTTTTTTGAAGATGGTTATTTTTAACCCAGATCACTCCAAAGATTCAGTTTACAGTGCAGTCTCATAGACAATTATATTGGAACAGGGGAGGGTGCAGAAAGGGTGGATTGTGAGTGAGAAAATTTGTGAAAAACCTCCCAAGCAAGCTCCATGGCAGGGAAGCTGCAGTGTGCAAGTTTATTTTCAGAAGCTAGTATTTTCACACCACCAGTAAATTAAAATTTTGTCTTATAACAAGTCAGTTATTGTAGCGAAGACTCTTTCAGCAGCACTTGTATCAATTTTAGCAATCCATGTGGAAAAAAGGTGGATTTAGTCTCAGAATTATTCTCCATAAATTTAACGTTGCTGGCACTAATTCTAAGTCTACCTTTCAACCATTATCAAAATAATGGTGAAATTGAAGACTGGTTTTACTGGCTTACAAACTCTTGGACTACTTCATATACTCTTTCTAATTAAAAATTAATTTTCTTCCAGACTGACAGTCAAAGGCCTCTTGAAAGAATTAGCATTGAAAATTCAAGTCAATCTTTACTTATTTCTTCTTGAATGCTTGGATGCAAAGTATTTGGATTTACTGATTTAAAAATATCTGACTTTAATACTGCTTTTCAGGAACCCTCAAACTTACTCTGATGAAATTTGTTTCATCCCTTGCCATCAATATAATCATTTTTGGTGACTTTTTCTAACACTTGGGATAGAAATATGCCTTTTCTGCTTTATCAGACAGTTTACCATTTCCACTGGAAAGGGCAAAATATTTAGAACTCTTTGTAGTCCTGCAAAATACATATCCTCCTCAGCGTCCTAATTAGACAAATATGTGACATATTCTGAACAACAGGGAAGAGCAAACCATTATCTTTCGAACCACAGAAGTTCAGAATTCAGCATTCCACCAGCTGGTCAGTCATGTTCAGTAAGGTGTTTTGTT
The DNA here is from genome assembly GCA_013396935.1 of Baryphthengus martii. Classification (NCBI taxonomy): domain Eukaryota; kingdom Metazoa; phylum Chordata; class Aves; order Coraciiformes; family Momotidae; genus Baryphthengus; species Baryphthengus martii. Next base: position 44,947 of record VWZK01021985.1, on the reverse strand, counting down.
TGTATAATTCTCTTTCCTTCTCTCCTTTGCCTTATGCTCTTTATTTGGAATATTTGTAACCTTAAATTAATCTGATTTATACCTTCTGCTTAGTGTGCTGGGCAGTACCACCTCTTAAATTTTTCACTTACAGGAATAATTTCTGTGTAGAAATAACGTAAACATGACTGATGTTCACTGGCATTCCATACTAGTGTGTATGATTTTATCAAAAGAATAAGATGTTTTAGTGCAACATCAGATGGTCTAGTAGTATTCTCAATAAGCCACAAAATAATACAGAGTAAGGTCATGACAGTCTCTTGAAGACTGAGCTTCCCTTTTTTTACTTCTCAGCAATGATAGTTCAGATTTACGTGCTACAAAGCACTGAAGGGTTGCTCTGCAAATTTTTTATTTTTTTTTTTAAATAACCTTTGATGTGTTCTAAAAAGCCCCTCTAACTTGAGTTTTCTCTCAGTGTTATTAATTTCTTTATTACAGATCTTGTTATTTTCAGGGTTCCCAAAGGCCCTATTAACAGCAGACTTTTATGGAAAAGAAGCATGGTTAAACTGGTGAAAATAACTGTGCACAAGTCATAAGTAAGTAATATAAGCTGCAGCAAGGATACTGTGTGTTGGTTTAATTTCCAAAATAGTAACAGTTCAGACATTTAATTGCATTTTTTATGACTTTTTTCATAGCTGCCTAGTGTAAAATATGTTGCCAGTAATATATAACTGCTAACAACTTTTAAGTTTCTTAAGCTGGCATTAGATTTCTTATCCTATTGGAAAGGAAGGTCACTTAATGTTCTCTTCATCCTTATGAGGAAAAAAATGTGGATGGTGGGTGTGTATCTCTGTTTTAATGTTCCTGTAATGTCAGCATTACCTGAAATATTTTCTGCAGTAAGAGATACAGGACAGTGAATTATTTATGTCTTCTCACAGTCTTAGGTGTGTAAAGGGAGCTTTTCCACCAAAAAGATATTATGAGGAGCCAGTTTAGCTTAATTTCATAATAACTGGCTCTTAGTGCCGTGGACTTGCAGATCCTCCAGCCCCTGCCCCACCCTGCCCCATCACTGTGAGGTCCTGGTGCACCACAGTGCCCGTGTGCCCCCTGCCCAGGGGTAGGCTGGGACGTTCTTCCCCTTGGAGCAGGGCAGGTCTTCTCTTTTCCCCTAGATATGGTGGTGAAACTTCAGCAGCTGGCAACTGTCTCATTGTTTTCTGTTTCCCTGGTTTGTTCTTTTCTTTAGTTTGATTCCCCTCTCCTGGTAAACTTGATAGAACAGCCTTTCATGAGCCCTGGATATTCAACTGGTACCTCTTCTCCATCCTATAAACTCATTGGTAAAGGCGCTGTAGGGATGAAACGTCTGAAATTTAGCTTTATATCAACCTACAGTAATCTCTAAGATCCTGCTTGTTATAAAAGACCAGCAGGATCAGAGTCAGGTGCTTACCCAACAGCTTTGGCTCAAGCATTATATTGATATATTTGATCTGAAATTAAATAAATATTGGGGGGTGGGCAGTGAAAGAAAAACAGAAGGAAGTGGGATATGGCCTCTTTATCAAGCTGCTGTTTATCCAACTGTGTATCCTATCTCTATTGTACTGTGCCTATCAGCTCTCATTGTGTAGGGATACAGACTGTAACAGTGCTTATTTGCTGCCTTGAGTATTCCTTGTGTCAATTACTCAGCCAGCTCTGCCTGGGTTGCTTCAAGGATGGAATTAACTGGCTAACTAGAAAGGAAGTTAAGTATGAAGTGTCATGACTGAAGTATGGATTATGTAGACACCAGCAGGGTCTACAGTATATAGGAAGCAAGTCAGACTGGCAGACTAGCCACAGAGAGGACTAAATGTCATATCTAGAAACAGTCTGACCATTGAATTTAAATAACTTCCTTCTCTGCTTCGCATCTTCAGTCTTAATGCCCCTAACAAGATACACAAATTCTCTGAATTCATAGCGAGGTATTGACTTCAGCTACTCACACACCCTGCCCCTCTCTCTTCCCCTGTCTTTCACCCACCAACTCATTTCTAAATCACTAACAGTATTCGAGGGAGTCTTTGTATTTATTAGGGTCCAGTAATGCATTACACATTCCTCCATGTGATGCACTTTTAATTATTCCCTTGGGGATTATTCAAGCAATACTGCTTTGGGAATATACATTACGATTGTTCAGGTTAATGGCCCAGTGATTCATTACACAAGACATTCTTGGAAAGTAATTGGTTGCATTAATTGTTTCACTGAGCAGTGTGAACCACAGCTGCTACATGGCCTTCCAGTACCCGCCCAGAGCTTCTGCTGTGGCAGCATCAACACGGCAAATTGTTGCTGGCTGTTGTGCTGGAGGTGCATTGGATCTTCTTGTTCTCCTTTGCCCAAGGCTGTTCTCTGCTGCCATTGTCACTCTTTGGCGCTGTTCCTAATTCCTTCAGGAGATCTCAGACTAGAATAGGTGCCAGGACATGGGGAGGGAGGTTCAGCAGGCAGTGCTGAGGACCCCCTGCTCTTTGGCACTGACCAATATTAGGTTACTGGATAGTTTTATTTAGTGAGGTTGGAAAAAAAAGGGCATTTTGTAAAACTTGGTTATGCTCAAAACACCAAACGACTTGGTGAAAGTCATATTGCTCAGAGTGAAAGCAGCTTTGATTTAGATAGCTCTCACAATTGCAGTGGAGGTGAAGGCTAAGTGGCCTGCAACAGTGAGACATAAAGGAGAATGGCAGGGACTGGTATGACCCTCTCTTATGTCATGTATCTCGTTTTTCACATGGTAATGTTCCCCTTGCTTTTGCTTCAATGAGCTAAGGAAGACCAACAATAACAATACAGTTCCTATTACACCTGAGATTAAAAACAGCGGTGTTGGCCTGTGCAAGCTGTTGGTTTTCCTGCCCTTCCCTGCATCCACTATGCTGTGCAGTGATGGTGAGACACCTGCCTTCTGGGTTTTGTCTTTAAGGTGAACAGTAGAAAAGACAATGGAGCAGAAACTTTGAGCCTATGGGTGCCTGGATGGGTGTCTGCAGGATCTTCCAATTTGTGCTTCTAGTTGGCTCTGATCAGAGATTTACAGCCACCCCCTTCCCTTCAGGGGCGGGGTTGGGGGTGACCCATCTGTACAGCTTTGTGTAGGTGTTCCCTGTGTCACAGCTCTGAGGGCCTGGTCTAACAGATCACAGAAATTTGCTCAAGCAGAACTGACGCTGAAGTAGGTGCATGGCCCTGTACAGAAAGGTCTGCTTTAGTGATGTGAGGAATTGCTGCATCCAGGTGACAAAAGGAAAGTTTCTTTTTGGAATTAGCTCACCATAGAACACCTTGTCCCAGGCTGAAGAGTAAGAACTCCCCTCCTATGGGATCAGAAACTGCTGCTTTGTTCTATGTTGCTCTGAGCATTGTCTGGGCAGGGAATAACTGGGCTTGCAAGTAGCCTTTCCAAGATGGCGTCGTGTGGCATACGTGTGTCACGTCCCTGGGGTGTAAAGGTCACCCACACACAACAAGAGAGGCTGCTGCAGAGAGGCGCAGAGATACTACTGAAGATCAATGCAGCCAGCACCATGCACTATTTGCAAGGGGAAAATGTGTGCCAACAAAATAAATATTTTTTTTAAGTGAAAATAATGCAAATCATGGGTGGCAAACCTCTACGGCAATTATGCTCTCCTGCTTATGAAACCAGCACTGTGGTGGTGATTATGATCCTTACAGCATCTGGCCTTACAAAACACAGAATGTGTGTATATCAGGCAACCTAATTTCTGAGCATTTTAGGGGTCAGACCAGAGAAATTTGGCAAGTTATAAGACAAACGTACTCCAGGAGGCTTTAAATCAAGGTTACAAATTGTAGGAGACTTGGTGATAAGGAATACACAGTTGAAAGTGTCGTAGATAGTAACCTTTTGTAATTATAGTTTGCTTAAATACTCCCTTGGAGACTTCATCATTATAATTTACTCTTGCTCAGAACGTTATCTTTGTGAGGAGTCACGGTGATTGATTACTTGGTGAGTATCTAAGCAGTTGGGTAACTTCTAAGAGAGAGGGAAGTAGAATCCCTAAATCCTACGAATTCCTGACAGGACAGTCCTCTAGATACTGTGTACCTGATCCAACCACTTTACCTGGCATATAAATATTGTTGCTGTATCTATTTGTCAAACCCACACACCTTACAGAGAACATTTCCCACATATTTAAATACTGCTCTGCTACACCCCTAAGGAAAGCACTCTATTACAAAAAAAAACAAAAACAAACAGAACAACCTCTAAACTGGGGGACACTTTGGAATTTAAAGCTGCAGATTCTGATACGCCTCACAATAAATCGGTTTTTTTCATAATAAGACATATGAAATTCTTTCTTGCTAATGCAAGAGAAATAAAGGCTACTGGTCGGAACAGTTGCCTGGAAGCCAGGCACTAACGACCACTGAGCTCCCCAGCTGTGCTGGATTGGACCAAAAACCTGTGGTCCTGTTTCTGACATTGGATGTTGAGGGAAGGTCATAAGACCGGAATGTGCAAACAGAAGTTCTTCCCAAAATGTACCTTCTCAGACTCCAAAGATAGTGGTCTGGGGACATCCCAAGCTGGATGGGGAGGAATCAGAACAACTTCTCTTGTTTTAAAGTCCCTGTGGCCACAGGGAACTGTTTGGAGTCTGAAGGGACTGAACCATTCCTTGCTGCTGGGTGAACATACGTGTTTGTGTCTCTGTATATAACTCCGTGCGTTTGTCTGTGGGACATGTAGAGTGAAGAAGCAATCTTTGGGAGAGATGCAGTAAGACTGGCTTTAGAGAGAAGTTAAATAATAAACTCAATTAGTCTGAATTTGGAAAATAGAATATATGTTTATCATATGAAAATGTAACATCACTGTCAAGAAATACATACAACAAAGTGCTTACCATGTTTTTTTGGTGACTGAGGAAAATTATTTGGTACTTTGGAATCAATAAATTTGGCTTAAATGATGCAGCTCAAGGCAATCCTAACTAATCATTGTGTTAAAAAGTATATAAAATTCAACAAAAAGCTTTAAAAAGAGATATCTTAGACACAGTATCAATGTCAGGGGAAAGGAAAATCTTCTTTGAACTTCCTGCCAACTGCTAGTCCCTTACTGGAGTTTTATAGCATTAGCTTAGTAGTGGCAGCCTTCTGTATCTGTCACATCTTGTTTTATTTGCATCGGAGGCTATAATTATATTCATACAAACTTTACCTTATTTTAAAAGTTGAAAGCAGCCCCTGATTTATGCTCCCTACAAGGCAATTCTTTCTCTTCTGGATGTAATACGTCACAAACAAGAGTGAAGCAGCAGCACTGCTGCTCTCCCTCGGCCTCCTCCTCGCCTGCCCTCAGGATGCTGCAGATACATTAAACAGTGACAGCACCTCCGGCTTCTTCCCCCTCACAGGCAACGCTCATGCTCAGGGAGTGGCTCCGCAGTAGAATTTGTAAGTGGTGACTTCTCAGAAATGCTAAAGCATGTTCCTGGGAACACGTACATGTCTAGTCCTCTGTGCTCACAGCAAGCTCCTCTGGGGTGCAGCAAGGCCCACAGGGTAACCACGCTTCTCTGTTGCTCCTGGTGGTGAAGAGCTCCTCTGACCAGGGAAGGTAAAGTGTGAGGTATGGGGAGGCCATGGAGGCATTGCAGACCCCTCTGTCCATACCCTGTCTGTTTCTGGCTAAAGCAATGGCATCCTTGTTTGGTGTGTAACTTCACTCATAAAACTTCTAAAACAAATTGTGGACAACAAAGCTTTTCTGAGAGAGCAAACATACAACACCATTGCTCCCATTGCAAAGGCACTGGGTGCAGAGAGTTTTGCCTCTAAACTACTGAATCTTCCTGCAGTATCCCTCACTTCACTTTCCTAGAAATTAGCTGCACACCCTGTCAAAATGCCATTAGCTGACTAGAAAGATATGGCCTTTGGCTGAAAGAATAAAATGAAGATTTATGGCCTGTGATGCTTCTCCCTAGATTCATTTCTCAAACTTTCATGAAGGAGTGAGGTGACTGTCTCCTTTCCACATGTATGTTTTGACAACTTTTTCTTCAAGCTTGCTGCTTATTGTCTTTTAAATCTCCTTTAAAAAGAACTTTCTAAAACCTTTTACTGACAGCAGTAAATACGAAGCCAGTTGTCAATTGCTGAGCAAGGACTTGTCTGAGGTTGGCTAATTTGTAAGAAACAAATATTGAAATAGGAAAAACAAAGAATGTCTAAAAAAAATCTGAGCTGAATACTCACAAAATGTATTTCCTATGCACAAATATTGCATAGGTTTAAGTTTCTGAATGATTCAGATTTTACATTTCTGTAGAAACAACTGGGAAAGGAAAACCTAACCTCAGAAACCATTACAGGCAGTTACAATGTGTGGAAATGCCAGGCCCTGTGACTTTTTTCTTCATTTTATTTTGCATCGTTAACATAAGATTCAGGGCCTCATGGGCTCTCATAATGGATAAGTGGCAATCATAGTAAAACCAGAATTCAGGAGCCATGGCTAAGACGAAGCGGTCCTTGGATTTTTGTGACATGGGAATAGAAGGCAGTCCCTTGTCCTGAGGTACACCACTAAATAGATAAGACAGGGAGTGAGAGTACAGCTGGGGCTGTGTGACTGAACAGGGACCAAGGGTCACAACTCAACTGCAATCAAGGCCAAATCCAGACAATTTCTTTCAAAAGTGAATGAGACTTGAAGTGATCAACCCAGTACTCTGGAGAGGGTGCTACTGGCCCCACAGCAGAGCTCACAGTTGTCTCCCCAGTTCAGCACTTTTACCCCACAATCAGCCATGGTGTATCTGTGTGTATGTATGTTTACTGGAAAACACTTAGAGCTTTTCCAGCTGTGGAAGAAACAGAGAAAATTTCCAGCTTGAATTCAAAGAAAGACTCTCATGTGCTGCCTTCCTAGACAGAACCTTCCAAAATCTCAGTAGCAGACATTTCCAAACTGCATGACTTGTTGGTTCGATCTGTATTTCAGAAGCTGCTGTGTTTTTTCCTCCTTCTCCCGTATCTCTGGTGTTTGAAGACCAGCAATTACCTTGCTTTATGCAATAGAGGCGTCCTAAGCCCCTGTCCTGTGGCACTCAGTGGCATATTGGAGTGCACCATCACTTCTCTGCTTTTGCTGATACTCATTCTCACAGAAACACATCCACATAGGCAACATCCACAGCAGTAGAGTAAAATTCACTGAATGACATAGGAAACCTTAGAAGGATTAAACTGCAGAGTATGCTAAATGTTTTCAAAAACTTGGGAACCTGGATTGGTAAAACTGCATGATTTATCCTGTGCATCAGCTTTCCCTTCCTATATTTCCCATAAAATGTGACAAGCCTGAGGAGGGCATGATTTTATCTATGATTTCTATGCATGCACAGCAGTGAACATATGGTTCCTTGTGGGTACACTGAGGGGTCAGTTAAGCATTTGCAAGGAAAAGCTGCTGATTGGGGTAGAGTGTGGTGAGAGCAAACACCCCGCTGTTGGACAGCCTGTAAGGCTGGGCCTGTACACACCTACGTTATATTTACCATGGTCTTTGCGTAAGTCACTGTTGAGGGAATGATTGGCTGTGTGAGAAGGATGGCTCGAAAAGCAATGTTTCAATCCATTTGGTAGGTTTCTTCTGAGGTCATGACAGAGACCTTCGGAAAGAGAGCAGCACTGGATGGGTGTGTGTCAAAGCCCTCACATTTCTGAGCCACCACTGGACCTGAATTCTTCAGCATCTTTCCAGGCAAAAAGGTTCCCTTCTGAAGTCTGTTCTGGCTTCCAGCCTGTCATTTTCCCAGCAGCTTCCCAGACTCTCAGTGGAACTGGTGAGGTTTCTGAGGAAGCGTGGGTCACAGAAAGCTGCAAGAGGAGCAGGCCTCGAGAGCCAGTGCCCAGTGAGTGGGGCTGAGGAATTTACAGCACTTCTAATGCTCACACTTTGTTTCTCTCCGCGGTTGTTGTGATTGTGCAGCCACGTGAGCCTTCTGCGTTGTGTCAGCCAGAGACCTCGGACACAGACGGAGAGTGCTTTCCATGCCGTGTTCATTGCTATGACTCCCAGTTTCCCATCTTCAAACTTGGGGAATATTTCAGCCCCTTCACAGGGAGGGTTGATGTCATGAGTTCAAGCGTTGTGGCTGCAGCGAGTGGGGGGTTTGTTCCGGGGGGTGAAGGTGTGTGCAGCTGCCATCTGACCTGGAGGGAGGTATAAAGCAGAGCTAGCCGAGCTGGCAGCCTGTGACCTCGGGACAGGGGGAGGGGGCTGACAGCCTCTTGCTGTTCGGCTCGACCATCTTAAGACAATGCGCATTTCTGCATTGCTCATAAACAAACGTATCTAAAACACCACACTTTATATCCACTTACAATTCTGAATACCTTTCCATTTATCTAAAGCTTGCTGAGGTGAGTTCCTATAAGGGAAGACTTATTTCATTTCCATGAAATGTTTATATTTTCTGGGAAGTTTCTCTCTCACCTCTTTAAATTTTACTACAGTTGGCGTGCAGCCTGCAGCAGGGTCCTCCCAAGGAAGCTGGTGAGGCAGGGAGGTTCAAGAGGGACTATAAATTTCAAACTCTCTGGGTTAGAATAATTTAAGTGCACCAAGTTCTTAACCTTAAAGGATCAATACTGAGTTATTTTTTTTCTTCCAGTGCTGTAAAATTTGAGCTAAGAAAAAAATTTAATAGAAAAAAAAAAAAGCAACAAGCCAACCCCTACCCCAAACTTAAAACCAAAGTAAATAAAGATTGTATGTGAACAGGGGATTGATCCTGAACTATGTTTCTGGAGTTTCAAATTATATTGTCAGAAGGATGTCTGTTTTGGCTATTCGTGAGAATAACCATCTTGGGAAGGTTTTCTTTAAAAAAAAATATAAAGACCCATGACCCAGTACTCATCCATGCAAAATGGACATAGTTCTCTTTCTGCATCTAATTTCTTTGTTTAAAGCCCAGAAGGGACTTGGCCTTTTCAGCACTGATTTTTAGAGTGGATTATGGCTGGCAGATATGATATGTCCCCATGGGTGATGAGACTGTGGCTGTGCAGACCGCTTTTCCCCATTTCACCCTGGTACAATTACTTTTTGCTGAGTGTCCAACTTAATACTAAGCATATATATGCAGGTTTTATGTCTTATATCCTCTTGTATGGCACTTGTATTAAAGAAGACATTGAGTAACCTGTTTTCTTCTCAGAATGATAATGAATTGCCTGAGTGAAATCTCTAGCTGTACATTCGGGCATCCATATTTGGTTTGGGAAAAAAATCAGTAACTTCAATGGTGACTCACAGACTTTTACCAATAGCCATGCAAAGAATGCAGTATAAAATCTCAGATGTTGTTTATCCAGCAGGCATGTAAGGTAAATGCACCTAAAAAGAAAGATTTAAATACCATATCCTGCTTACTATTTCAGCCAGAACCTGGAGTTAGGATTTTCCACTTTTTTCCTAGTGCCAAGGGTGACATCACAGGCACCTACACCAGCATTTAAAATCTTATTTTAGTAGAATATGTGAGATCATCAATCTAATATGGGAAATATAGGACACCGAGGTCAATATTTGAGAAGTCAGTGCAGGAAAAACTGTTTTATAAAATACGAATTCAGGTTTAACCTCTAACCCTGCACACTGTCTCCAATAATATTCACTCTGAAACAGTTCTGTCCCATGGTACTTCCACAGCCTCCGAAAATCACTCTTGTCTTTTATGGTCACTGAAGGCAAAGAGTCTTCATCAGAGATACTGCTCAGCACAGCTGCACCAGCTGTGCCACAGGCAGAGTGCAGCACGTGCTGTGAGCCTCTGGGAGGATGCTGCTGAGTCCCTCTTTCCAGGGGAAAAAGTGACAGGGGATGGAAAGTGCCAATGCAGACTATTTATGCTGGTTTTTAAACACTTCAGGGTGCTGGAATTCATTTGTACCTACCATAGAACTGTGGTCCTTGGCCCAGTTCTGACCAGCTGGCATTCTCCAGTCACTCCCTAGGCAGGTTCTGGAAGGTAACCCAGTTTGGGAACCAACCCCATTATGCGTTTCCCATGTGGCTGATGTTTCTGCAGACTGAAATGGATAGTACAGACACTGGTGGCTCTGGCCCATTGTCCGTGGTGCCATCGTCACCAGTGTTTTACTGATGCACGTGTGGCCTCCCTGTCTGAGATGGATGCTCCTGTCTAGCATGGCTACCCTAACCCAAAGGGGCCCTTGCTTGGTTTCAGAACTGACACCCCTGAGAAGCCCTTTAATCACCCAATCTTCCCAGTGGAAAGTCACCTGACATAAGAGACACTGCTGCAACTCCTGCACAATGGACCCAACTTGTACCGTGATGCTAAGTCACTCACCCTCTTTACCTGTTCCTCATGGCCTGCCCCACGGTAAAAATGGGGAATCTAAACAAAGAGAGCAAACCAAAGTACAGGGTGTGTTTTGTGTCTCTCCAGGAGCAACTTCACAGAGAAAATTCCTAAACTAATCTTCTGGATGCCCTCACTCGACCTGGGATTACAGAGATGAAGCTTGTTTTGGGCATCATACCGAGAAACTCCATTTGCAGATGCCAAGAACTGCACAGGAGAAATAAAGGATACCTTGTGTGATAGCAACAAGGCTTTCTCTGCAGAAAGTATCATCTTTACAAACTAGATCGATAGCACAAAACCACCTGGTGTGACAGTCTGCAGAGCCACCTGCCTTCTGCCGCTTCTCCTGGCAGCACTGGCCAGTGAGGGAGGAGGGTGTGTGCTGCCCTGCGCACCTGCTGCAGACACAGGGAGGACGGCTGGAAGCGGTGCTTCCGCTGCTGCCAGTCTCCACAGAGTCGGTGCCTCCAGAACCACCTGCGGGGTAAGGCACCTTCTTTTTCAGTCACAACCCTAGCTTTGCCAGGCTTTAAAAGGTGCATGACTGAGTCCAATCTAATCTCTGTAAAGGTCTGGGAACAGACTGTACTGACATCTCTGTCTTTTAAGGACTTGGAATACAGGGTAGAAGGGGCAGGGTTTCTCCAGATCAAAATATTCCAACTCGGAGAATTCAGCCAGTGCTGAAAAGGGACAAAAGAAAACAGTGTATTAGATTTAGCTACTGTCTAGCAATCCTATTCTGTGTATTTTCCGCACATTTTTTTCTGGCGTAGTTTGTGACTTCCAGAATCAGCTCTAAGCAGTGAGATAAATTATGAATTCATACTCAAGAATCCCCACTTAACCTATGAGTGGACTTTCTGAGGAGCCAAAACTTAGAAGAGGTAGAGGGGAGTTAGTGTTCATGGTGCTTCTGGTCATGTCAGCTTCAGGAGAGACTGGTCTTACCTGCCATTGGCCAGCTGAAACCCACAGGGAGCACTTGCAGCAGTAAGATCCGCAGCTGGTTCCCCAGTGTGCAAGCAGCCACTGCCTCTGTGTTTATTTCCAAAAAGTACCCCAAACATGGTCTAGCTGAGCGCATTCAAGCCTTCCACAGCCTACCCAATAGCCAACTGGCAGCAGAGCCGAGCGGAGGTTTGTAAAACTGCAGCCTGCTGTTTGCAGGAGCACAGCAGGAGCCAAAGCAGAGATCCATGATAATGTAATTTGTCCTCCTGTAGCTTTTGAGATAAGAAGGGAAATGTGGTACTGATTTACTGACTAAAAGTGACACCTCCCAGCATGCGGAATCCATCCCTGCTTGTCACTCAGTGCTGCTCTGCCTTTTTGGACAAGGCTGCTTGTATGTGTGAAGTTATTAAGCAGAAACACATTGCCTATCCTGACTATCAGAGCCAGCTTCAGAAAGGGCAGGTATCGTACCAATCCAGAGGGCATGGGAAAGACCAAATGGTGCTGAGCAGTAAGCTGCAAATCAGGCTGCAGGGATGTGTACAGACACCTGAACCTAAGGCAATGTATTTCTGTTCCTGGACATAAATTGCACAAGATGGCTTAATAATTAGTTCAAATGATTTTTTACACTTTTTTTTTTTTATCCAACAAACCTAAAGAGTGATATGTTTGCAAGTTTATACTATGGTGAAAACCTTACAGGAGAAAAAACTTCGGAAATCTATCACATAGGGAAGGGAAAGAGCTCACTGGCTCTTTCTTTATAAATGTCACAGTTTTCAGGTGCATCTAGTAAATAATTAAGGCTGATAACAGCTGCTTAGTAGTTCCTCCCAGGGCCTGGAGACTTCTAGCAATTAAGCAGAATGGAGTGGATATTTGCCTTTTGTTGTTATTAAAAAGGGGTGAGAGCTGGAACTGTGTCTGAGACTATTGTTAAATTAGTATATATGGCAGGGTCACTCAGTGTCCTACTCATCCATCCTTTCTCTCTTCCTCCTGCCTGTCTTCATCAAACTGTTTAATGAAGATGTCGTGAGGAGCAATGCGTCTCTGTGAGCTTATCAGGAAGCAAAGCAGGGAGGCTGCCACCCACTCAGAGTGAATAGCCATGATAGGCTCTGCAGGGAAGTACCTGGCGGTAGAAGCTAGTGAGCTCTATACTAATATGGGAAGCAATAAATAAGTGGGATTAGCTAGGTAATTTACAGTTCTGTGGGCCTGGCAACAGTCACAAGAGAGATTTGCATCAGTTGATAGGAGATTCTGTCCATAAGAAGGCAAAAGATGAAGCTGTTACTAATGCTGATCACCCGGGTTATGAAAAACAAGTTGTTAACTATCTGAGTTTGGGGTTTTTTTAGTATGAGAAAACATGGAAATGCATTATTGAGGGTTGATAAGAAATGGGGATTTATTGTGCCTTAGCATTTGATAGTGACTGTGCATGGGCAGGCAACAGTAGAATAAGGGAGCCTCGACCTGTGGCACAGCCGTTGTGGTCTGCGTGGGCAGGACAGACTCTTGTATGTCATCTGCCTTGGTCCCGTCTGCCATTCTGTGCAGGAAAGCAGAATGCCTTCAGCATGCACAACACAGCAGATACCGAATGTGGAATCTGGAGTGGAAGTGGGGAAATACTATTTCCCTTGTGCTTGGCATTGTAGCTGGGGCTGGATACCTTGTTCTGGTGTCAGCTTGAAGAGTGAAAGAGCAACAGAGAAAATCTCTGAGGCATAGAAGTATTTTGAAAAGCTTGTCTTGAACTTTTGCACACCAGTGTAATCCTCTTGGTGCCTTACCTGCCCAGGTTTGCCTCTTACTTGGCAGGCCCTTGGCGACACAGCCTTAGGACAAGCTCCTCCTTCTGCAGAGCTCCACAGCAGCAGAGTTCTGGTGAAGGGCAGGCTTTTCTGTCAACAGACAGGATTTCCCTGGTGTTTTACAATTAAACATAGTATTGGTAAGAACTTAAGATGGGTCTTGTTCAGGTATTTCACACCTTTCTTTGTCTCTTGCAGCCACCATCTCTTGTCATCATGTCTTCTTAACCAGTGCTTGTGACACTTCTGACACTGAAGAAATAGTGATCTTCATTGGTAAGTGTCCCTATTAAAAAAGAAATCACTTAGTATTTGTAGTGCATCCTGGGTAGACCCCCTGCCTCAAATAAATTTTCAGCTAGGGAAGTAATGATATAAGTAATTAACTACAGACTATGGTCATTACAACTACAGTGAGAAAAACTGTTTGAAATCCTTTTGTTTGTAAAAGAGATTTTCTAGGGTGGTTAACAACAGTGCTACTTGCAGAGGCCTTACTCACCTGAATGTCTCTCTAGTGAGAAGAGAAAGGCACACAGAGGAAATATTATTGTGAGCAAGGTAATTCCTAAACTGAATGTTTTTCACACTTGCTGTGAGGCCTAAAGATCTTAGAAGAGGAACAGCTTAGATGTTCTTGCACACAACTTAATCTAATAGCAAAAGTTTCCTCTGCAGTGGCAAATAGCATGAGCTCCAGAGCAAGACACAGTGTTCTCTCTGCTGTGTGATCCAGCACAGCAGAACAAGCAATGCAAGCAGTAAATAATGACAGAATCAAAAAACATGGAAGCCCTTTTCATGTAGCAGTATACATCTTTTAGTGAAACACTCTGATCTCGTGGAAGTAATGCACCATTATGCCCCTGAGGCCACTCCTCTGATTCCACATTTTATGGACGTTCTTTATTCCTCAATTCAGCAGATGCATGGCTTATAGCTGGTCCCAGCATGGAACACATCACAAGCAGCTTGTCTATTACAAGAGACCTGCAAAACAGAAGAAATAGCACTTGTATCCACTGTAGCACTTTCAAGGCTGGAAAAAAAGACTTGGAAGCTGTCTTTTTTTTTTTTTCGCCTAGATCCTGCATATTGCTCAATATTAAATATCTGGAATATAAAAAAACCACAAAAGACACATCATTTGTTTATTTTTCTGTCAGAGGGGTGGAAACAGTACAAGTAATGGAAGTCCTTGGGAAGGACTCTGCTTGAACAGTAAGACAACTAGAAATAATCTACAACTGCTCTCTGGGATTTTGGCTGAATAATCCTTCTCACATGGAACTTAAAAGGCTTTACTAACAGTATGATTTTAAAAGTAATCTGTTTAAATTGCTGTGGAAAGTTTTATAGATTTTTTTTTTTCCAAATTTCTGTTCATATAATCCTTAGTCTTTTCTTTTTTAGTAAGAGATTATCATATTCCTTGTTATTATAACATAGTATATGCTAAGTAACCAGAGAAGCTGCCTTGTGTCCCTCAAAAGGGTGTGTTGTACATCTGCCCTTCCAGATTACAGACTCTTCTATCTAGCGATTAGTTTTAGGGTGCAGTGGTGGGCTGTATGCCAGGTTTAAACTGGAGCAATAGAAGTGATGCACAGCCTATTATTCCAGTTAGCATATATATGCGCACACACACACATATACATGCATATATGCATCAAGTCACTGCAGAAATGTTTCGGAGATGGTTAGAAAGAACCAGCTTTCTAGACCAATGGACAGTAAAGGCTCCAGCTGCCACTGCCCAAGAGCTGTGTCTTTGCCTGTTTGACTGAGAAGTGCCCATCTCCTGTGGAAATGAATAAAATTGATTCCTGGTCACTTTTGCGTTGTGCTTCCAGTTATGGCTTGGCCATGAGCAGCAAGGCAACCTCCTGTAGACAACGTCATATTGCTTTTTGGCAGTTCATACTGAACTGGCCACTGCCAAAAGGAGAATAAACTCCAAGAGGACCTAAGAAGATTTACTTCAGGATATTTCCACTTCCAGTATTTTTCATGTTATTCCAATCCCAGAATTCTGCAGCTTAGTCATAACAATATAGGTTGCTTTAATTGCTATCTCAAATTTTCTTCATCATGCCCTTGCCTGTTTCATTCCCTGACCTTACTTACAGTTCAGTTTTCTCAGTGTTTTTGGACAAGTATTTCAAACAAACACCATGGAGCTGCTCAAATCAGACACAGGTCTGTAGGCAGAGGCTGAATGGAAGAGTATCCGTACACGTGTATGCCCTGGTTAAACACCACCCGACCCTGTGTCGTGTCTCACTTGTGGCATCACATGGGGACTCTGATTTCTACTGTAGACTGACTATTCTGTAACAAGACACTGAAGCATATGGCACAAAGCAGAGCTAATATTTTCTTTGTCTCTTGTTTTCCTTCTGCTGGCTCCAGCAGCCTTCTGTGGCCTGCCCACAAAAGCTGGCTTTGTACATGAAGGTAGAGCAATCCAGTGGTTTGCCTCTGTAATTCCTGCACAGAGGTAAAAAAAAAAGAGCCAAAATGGTGGGGACCTCTGAATTAAGGAAGATATTACATTGTGGCATGTTCGCTGAATGAACATGCACACCCTAAAAAAAATGTGTTCAGGTCTGATAGAAGACAGGCATAACAGAGAACTGGTAGTTTTGATTCCTTCACTGGAAATATTGGAATTACATCCTGCAGTTAAGAAGAACCAATGATATAATGAATATTTAAAGAATGGACCTGTACTTTTTGAAGCTAAGTTTCTTACCTCCCATTTCCTTATGGAGAAGTCAAACCATTCTAAAAAGACCTGTATTACCAGATCGCTCAAGTTGCTGAGAGTGCTACCTATGTCAAACAGAGTTTGAAATTCTCTCTTTACTAGTGTTTTTTGCAGAATGTGTACTGCAATTTATAAAGAAATACTCTTTTAAGAAAGAAAACATGACGGGGAAGGGAAAAGGCAGTGGAAGGATTTGCTCCCAAGTTATTGAAGAGTCTCATCTTGATTACCTGAAACCATATTGGCATCCAAACACAACAGGACTGCAGCAGGAAAAGGGAGGGAGAGCTCATTTCTTCCCTGGAATGGAATGGCATGTCTCAAACTAACACTTGGCCAAGAAGCTTTATTATTGTTGGTGTGATTTCAGACTTATAAGGAAATATCTCTGAGTGCTGATGGGGAGGACTTGCAGTCTTGCTTCATGGTGCTTAGAATTTAAAGATAATCCCTTGAAAGAAGAGCACAATTGGAATCACAGTTGAATGTGTTGATTCTTCTCCCTGCAAGGTCTACAGAGAGCTTTACTAAAATGGGGGAAATCATCTGTGTGGCCTTGAAACCATATATAATGTTTCTGTGTAGGGCCAATAAAAAATATCCTGACCGTTACTTTGTCTGAGCTCAAGTCTTGAAGGAAATGTTGGGCTGAGTAGGAAAAAAGTTCTACAGTTACAGCTCCTATAATTCTCAGAGCTTTCCCCCAAATACCCCCTACTTCCAAGCCCTGTCTCCAAACACTCAAACTGTGGAAGTGATAACCTGCAGACTTGGCAGTGTACATGACATTGTACTAAGGGAGCTTACACAAATATTATCTCAAGTGAAATGAGGGTTTAATTCTATTATCTGTGGCTTTTCTTTCCCTGGGGTCAAAAGTACAGAAAGTGGTCATGTTGTCTTTATAGCCCAAGAAACAAAAGACCTGTTTTTAAACCAAATAATTAGTCATCCAGAACTAATGTCCCACAGCACTAACCACTAAGGGGGCTTTAGAGTGAACTGAACCAGTTTGCAGTTCTCCAGACACATCATTTCAGAAGTGCTGGTAAGAATGCATTGCAGGGGATTCTCTTGAGACAGCCGACACTACCGCCTAGGAAATGAGGAGCAGGGACTCTGAAGGTATTGAGAAGAAACCCTACAACAGCCTGTTTCTTGGGGAGTGCTGTTACTTGTGTTACACTGGAAAATGCCTTTCCCTGTTCCTTTGTCTTTACATTGTACAGGTTGCAGGTGTGTGGCTGTACATGGTGCACCCTCGTGACAGCCAGCAGTCCACTTAGAGCATGGAGGGCAGACCTATGGTGATGCTGGTAGAGCTTAAATGTGAATAGTGTGTGGTCTGGCATCCTACAAGGCATCTTAGATTCTACAGCTGTGATCAGAGCTGTTTGGAAGAAGAAACCTTCCTCCCCAACACCCAGAACCAGAACAGATCTGTCTTTGCCTTTGACTCATCACTTGCTCTTGTCAGCTCTTGTGCAAAACAAAAGGGGTCCAGACTTCGTTCTTTGCCTTTTAAAGTGTTCATGATCCAGATTTGGGAATTCTGAAATTTGCAATAGACTGAAAAGCACTAAATAATTTTTTTATTTTTTTTTCTGGGGAGCTAAAACTTTAGTAACTCCAGGGCCTGAATCCAGTCTCCTTCAGTTTTGCTGAGGCTGTGGGCTCCGAGGAGCTCACAAGATGTGTGGAAGTACTAGAGCACTGTATTTGCTATATACTCTGGCCCACTGTTGTGATGTTACTTCTCTTCAGGTAATGAGTACTGTAAGGAAGAATGACACAAGAGCTCTCTGACCAGGATTTTGGCAGTGGATCAGGTCAGTGGTTGTGCAAAAGAGCTTTTGGAACTGCCATGACCTGAAGGAATGAACTGAGAAGGATGCCTGTGTCAGTAATGCACACGTCTGTCGGCTTTGCCTTTGCTGTCAGGTGACACTGCAGCACAGAGCTATGCAAGCCTTGCTGCTACACAGAATGGAGACCGGAATGGGTCACAGCTGTCATGACATTGACTCAGGGTCTTATGGAGTTAATAACTTGCTACAATTCAGGTCCCAAGCCAAGTCTTTTAGCTATTCATTAATGTACGAGTAGTGCCTACAGTGATGATCATTATTGCTTAGAAGAATGACTCAGATCTAGCCAAGGCTTTCATAGTACTTCCATCTCAGATATGCATTGCAAGGCTAAGAGCTGCATCTTCTTGTTCACTACAGGTTCTCAAGGAGGACATGCCTACATAGTTTCAGGTTGCTTACTATTTTCTCTTAGAAATCCCTATTTTCTCCTAGCATTTTCTATGACTGCGTATGATTGGCCAACAAATTTTACAACTACTTTATTTTACTGGTTTTGGCTGGGATACAGTACTTTTCTCCCCAGTAGCTGGTATGGTTCTGTGTTTTGGACTTGTGACCAAATCAGCCTTGATTAGTTTGTCTTTTCAAGGAACCATCACACGTGATGGAGCCCTGCTTTCCTGAAGTGCCCGAACACCTGCCTGCCTATGGGAAGTGGTGAATCAATTTTCTTGTTTTGCTCCACTTGTGTGAGCAGCTTTTGCTTTACTGGTTTTATTAAACTGGTAAAGTTCAATAAGTTTTAAAAAAAGATTTTATCTCCACCCATTGCTCTTTTACCCTCCCAATTCTCTTCTCTTCCCCATCCTACTGTGTGGGAGTGAGCGAGCAGCTGTGTGAGGCTTAGCTGCTACCAGAGTTAACCCACAGCATTTATATGACACAGAACTGAGACTTTCAACTCACCTCATATAATTTGTCAGGTAAAAACTGCAGTCGTCTCTCAGGATTCAAGAGATACTTTCCACTTTCTCCTACTCCTAAAGTGATCTCAGACCTTTCAGATTGATTTTTCCTGAACACTGCATTGGGAGCTCTGAATGAACGCAAAAAAATGGTTGTTTTAATGAAGAAGAAACTGAAAAGTGTGTTTTGTTTACAGCATGTGCTAGAACAATAAGAACCAATGATACTGACATGGTAGTTAGAAGAGAAAGAGTCCTTCACCCTAAAAGATAGTATGCAGACTCTGTTTGTTCAGATGGCACGCTGTCTTTTAGTCTAAGGCTATTACTTAAATTTTCCACATAACAACTTCCCAAAGATACCTTTGAAAATTTCTAAAGACAACATGTACTTAATACTTTAATATAAGCAGGTTTGATTCAATACAGATTGTTCAGAAGCACCAAATATCTGTGGATGTATCTTAAGTTGTATCTAAATCTGTACTTCCGCGCATAGTTTTGTGTCTGAAAGCAATCCCAAGCCACATGGTCTGTGAAACAGCACAGTGAGCTTAGTAGAAATATGAACCATGTGAACTGTGATGCCACTAAACCACAGATCTTCCTTTTGTCTGTTTTGATAGCCCTTGATCCTCCAAGGACGTGGAAGTATTTTTCAATCCAGCGACTGAAAAATAAGGCCACTTTGGATTCTGAAAAGAAAAACATTCTGTTTAAATCCATCCCTCTATACTTTTGTTTTCAGACACTGTCTGTCAGTCTAGCCTTTGAAATTAGCACAAATACCCATGAGAAATATAATCCTGCTCAAGGCTCTGAATCAAATACATTGCAGCCGATAAATAGTTGCCCTTTGACTTCCAAATGACGTTTAATCTCTGAAGCAGGTACAGTAACCTTGGATAATCTGCTCATCAGTTTTCTGGGTTAAATAAATGGATATATTAGTTTCCTCTAGATTTCATTGTTCTGTAACAGCAATAGGAACATAAGATCAGCACCACAAAAAAAAGAACCAAGGGCTGCCTCCTGCGCCTTGTGCAGTCTATTAACGAGCCTCAGAAAAAAGAATCTTTGTCACCCATAAAGTGCCTCTGTGCTGCCCAGTGAGGCAGTAGGCATTTCTGGGATGAGGAAACTCTACTGTAGGAATGTTATGTCTGCCTTGATCAGATGTCACTGGCTAAGAGCTGTTGACTGTTAGCCTGGAATGAGGTGTGCTCAGCCTGGGGCCACAGGAGACGCTGAGGCTAGCACCTTTACTCTGCCTGAGGTGGACGCTGGAAATGGAATTACTGAGTTCCTCTTTTCAGGGTTTGCTGTTCGTTGGCAGTATCCCACTATCCCTGACTTTGCACAGTAACTTGTTGGAGACTAATTTACTTGGAAGAAAGCACAGAAAAGGAACGTGATCACTTCAGATATTTAAAGCAGCCATATCCAGAAGACTAGTTAAAAGAAACATTTACATAACATTGGGCATGCATTAGGAAATCAAAATAATATCAGCATATTTAGATGAAAATACTTTTTAAATTCAGATTCCGAAAGAGGTGGTTGACAGAATGCGTTGTACATTCTCATGCAGCTCATGATTTTAATGCTTCTAAGATTCATCACTTTTTTTCAAAGCAAATTAAGAAACAAAACTCATGCTCATCTAGTACAAAGTGTTCCAAATTAACCCCAAGGACATAGCAGTCCCAAACTTTGTGAGCCTCTGCGTTCATGAGATGGTGTCCTACTGAATTATCTTTTGGTAGGATGGCATTACATGTTGTTTTGAATGCAAGTGACAACAGTCAGCTTGGCTTGCTTGTCATATAAAGCATCAAAAGAATCAGAGCATGTTCAATTACCTGCCTCAAGTCCATACTTATATCAGACAGTCAGTCACTGGAGAAACTGTAAAATTCACTGTTTAATGCAATTTATGGATCATTTGGAGAAATGATTTATGGAATTATAAAGGTCTGACATTCGCTGACCACTGAATTACCCTTTAAATTATTCAATGTTTTGGAGATTATTTGCTGACCTGCTGTGACCTAACTTGAGTTGACTACTGCAGCAGTGAAGAACATTGCCTGCTGCTGCAGTGCAGTCAGGTCACATGAAGATTTTACACCCTGTTGGTAGTAAAAACAATACATTAAATCCAAACTGGTTTTGTAATATAAAGCTATTAGAAAGCATTACAGCGAAGGTCATATCAGGTCAAGGGTCCCAAAATCCTCTTCCAAAATGCACACACCTCTACTTTATTGAGGCGGAAATCAGGTTAGGTTCCTGTTTGCCCATTGTAACAAGAAAAGCCAGGCATTTTTCAAAAGGTAGCAGAGGTACATCTTCTATCAGCCAGAGCAGGTAGTAATCATCTTAACCTGGCTATTAAGGAGGTTTTGTGAGAGAGAAAGCAAGCAGATCGAACATGCTTAGTGGCAGTCACAGTGGCACTAGCTCTGTACTCTAGAAGTACTTGCTTGCTGCAATAATACATAGTTATGGCATTTTTTTGCTTTTGTTTGAGAAGTAGATCTCTGGAGCCAAAGAAGAAAGCAACAGGAACTTCCCGGCTATTGTCAGTGTAATACTCAGACATGAGTCTGTGTCATATGTGCCATACGTGCCAGCCCAGCCCCGAGAGACACAGCAGTCTCTTGGTTTGTGAGAGGTGCCATCAGTGCCAGTGACTGGGGAGGCAGGGCTGCGTATGGCATCCGCTGCTTACCTGATGATCCACTGCAGGAGCTGATTGTTTAACGCAAGCCAGGTACAGAGAAACACAGGACTTGTGCCATTTCCTGTGAGAAGTCACCCTAATTGATCGGTTCACCATGGAAAAAAAGATGAGGTGTTAGAAAGTTTGATTTCCATATTAAAGCAGTTAGGATGCTTTTGGGAGTCTGGACACTCACTTGGAATTCAGAGTCCCTTGGGATGAGGACAGGACTCAGGCACACAAAGTTCAACACCAGGAGCCTGCCTGATCCTGCCTGACTTGTAAGAGCCGCTCAACCACGCAGTTCTGTGGGGGTGTAAATGGGCTGTGATGCTTGTGAGGACAGCACCTTGCTAACAACAGCTTTTAAATCAGTTTATTCTGTTGTAGCCTATGCACTGAGGAAAATGAAGAAATGCAAATTTCTGCAGGGCTGTTCTGATTGAAGGAATAAGAACCAGTGACCTCACAGTATTGTTTATAGACACGAAACAATGACTTTTCTTCTAAACTTGTTACTTCTACAGACCATTAATGAGTTTGGACTGGTGTTCCACATTTTTCCTTAAGCATTTTGTAAAGTGGATGCTCTTGCTTTAACTCTGAGATTTGTACAGTTAATAAGCAATAATGTCCATCTGTCCTGATGCAGTAGGCAGTCTGTCCTTTGATGCTCAGTGACTTCACATACAGGTTTTCTCTCATGGACCACCAAAACCTGGGCTGAGGGCTAGTATTTCTCTCTCGTTAATGTCTGATACTGTTACCCAGTCTGAATTTGAAACACCTCTGTTCCCTCACTGTTCCACAGTGGACTGGCACTGAGCCTAAAGTTGCATGTACATGTGTTTCATCTAGAGTTTGAAATGCAGCTGTATTTAACCATAGAAAATGATGGTATCTTAAACTCAACAGTTCCAACAATCTTAGGGAAGCATGTGGAAGAGACTTCTAAGGACATGAAGGAGGTGTCCTGGTTTATCTGGGCTGTAATCCCAGGCCAGGCAGGGTCTGCAGGCTGCTAGCAGTGCCCATCAGCCAGCACAGCTGCCCCCAGTTTGCTGCAGGTGGATCCCAGCCCAGAAACATCAGGCTGGGTATAAAGGGGAAGTTTGCTGGGGCTGGGGGCTCCTTCTGGTCTTGCTCCTCCCTGTCCCTGAGGGGCTTGGTCACCATTCTGCTCCTGGGGGCTGCTCTGCTGTTTCTTGTGACTGCTGTACATTGGCTGGGCTGAGTATAGCTTTGAATACTTTATATTAGTGCTGGTGTTAACATTTGTTTGGATGTTTGAGTAAATGATTTCCATTTCATCTCATGGGTCTCCTCCTTTTTCTGGTTGTCCTTCCTGGCTGGGGAGGGGTCATCAAATGATACAGCAACTGCTGTAGTTGAGCCCCAGGTATGGGCTAAATGTTGAAGATACTCCTGGCTGTTTCTTTCCCTGTGTTTCTTTACCTGCTTGTTCCTGAGTGTTTTACATGCAGAGAGATGAAACTGGTGAGCTGTTAAGGGTTTTCCTCTGCTGAATTTATCAGTGTGAGGAATGTTCATCTAAAAGTTACTTTAATCTCGCCATTAACTGTAATCAGCAATCCCAAATACGCTCCATTTCTCAAAAGCACCACTCCTGTGTAATCTTTACACCTTAGGACAGGTGACATTGTATTTCTAATTTCCTAGTGGCCTTAGAAAGCAGAAGGTTCAATTTTATGCAGTGAAACAGCACACACTGATTCCTCAGAGTAATTTTTCCTTTAATTGGTTTTCTTTTCTCTTTGTTTTCACTGTGACATCAGAGAGCAACATTTTTGGGCTAAACTTAGGAGGCCATGAAAAAAATACTTTATCAAGATTAAAACCTACTTTGAAGTTAACTTAATTTTTTTTATATGACTTACCAGAGGACCTGTGACTGTCCCCTTTACAGATCTCCAGTTGAAATACTGCTCATCAAGGAGAGGCTGAGTATAGCTTTGAGTACTTTATATTGGTGCTGGTGTTAACATTTTGTTGGATGTTTGAGTAAATGATTTCTATTTCATCTCATGGGTCTCCTCCTTTACAAATCCTGGACTACAGGCAGAACTTTTTTTTCCTCCTGCACTAGAATAACTTGGTTTCTGAGAGATTAAGTTTAATTTAACATGCAGTTGGCATAAACCCCTCTTTATTTTCTTTCTTAAAATCAGTTAAGTAATAGAGTTGAGGATGTGTGGGTGTGTGTTTGTGTGTAATGTAAGGCACCCTAGTCAAGCTTGCTGGTGTTCAGGGTTAGTAATTGACAGTTCAAACTCAATTGAACAGTTTGATTTTGTCTATCTGTAGTGTGAGTGTTGGTGGAATAACCAACCAGCTGCAGAAAGAAAAAGCCAGGGGCTGTAACTCGCCATTAGGTGGTGCCCCTGTCTTTTATTACAAAAAAAAAAAAGACACAAAAGACTCTACCATCCTCATTTTAATTATGCAAATAGGAACAGCTCTAAGAAAGAATCTGTAGGGAAAGATTAACTTCTAACATGAGAATAAATGAAATATGTATACTTTTAATGAAAGAGATTTTGTCTGTTTAAATGGTTAGTAGAGAAGAGTAGCTTCTTGACTTGAGCTCAGTTCTGATGCCAACCAGACCTGGAAGAAGTGTTTGATGCATTTGGTCTGCTCCCTGCACTTGCCAGAGCACTTGTCCAGCATGTGCAGCTTCTGCCTGACCTTCCTCTCAACACTTCACACCAATTGCAGAAACCCAGGGTCCAGGAGGGTGTCTCTGACCCACAGAGTGTGATTCTTGCCCACCAAAGCACACTTTCTTCCACATCATTGCCTAAGCTTGTGTGTTTGTGTTGTTTGGGGTTTTGCCAATTTACTTGCCCCGTTTTAAATCCTGTTAAAGTGACTTGCCTTGCAACCTGCTGATAGGCATGCCACGCAACAGAGTGACTTCTTCACCTGGGCTTCTTTTTGATCGATTTTTCATTTTGTTGTCTGCCCCTGTGCCCAGTGGTGACAGAGCAGAGCAGACCGAGCTCATGAGGTAATCTCCCTATTTGCATACTCAATGTGATGTCTTTTTGCACCTCATCTATAGACAGCTGGCATTGTTTGCTTTGTTCTGAGGCTCAGCTCGTGGGATGAGGTAAATGAGCCAAATACTGAACCTTTGCTAGTGACCAACAGGAGAATGAAACTCAGAGCTGCTGAGCACCTGATCACTCCTTTAATCCTGGTCCCACAAAAACACTTGATCAGCTGGCTCAGTTGAAAGATTTTTGGCTGTAACTGGGGAAGGTTTTAAGAAAACAAATGTTCCCTGACTTAGCTATTTTTTTTCAGCTCTTTCCTAGACAAACTGCACTGTATGGCTTAGAAAAATGGCAGGTGGTGTGGTGGTACTGTTCAAGATACTTGGGCCTCGCTTGGGTTAGACTTCATTTTACCTTTCTGAGAAAACAAGCACTCCCTGTTTCCTGGACATGGACCCAGGACATTCTGACCAGCTGGGCAAGGGCAGCTGCGAAGAGCAAATATCTGGGGAGGTGTCTGGTACTCCTGGGTTCCAGCAATTCCAGCAAAATCAACAGCCTCATTTCTGCACATCAGCTTTGCCATTAACATAATTGAGAATAATAAACTGAACCAATAACCTGAAGGTTGACTAATAACTACAGCTTCTCTGATGATGAAAACCATTCCATATCCTGTTATTAGCAGATCAATGTGAATAATTGGCAGGCATATAACAAAAGCTACTGGCTGCAGAGATTTTGTTATAGCTTTCAAGTAAAATTTCAACAGCCACACTCTTGTGATTTAAATACAATCTGATTTAATCTCTTAAAGCATTCAAAATTACGATTATTTTTATAAATTGCTTGCCTGCAATTACAGAAACAAGAGCCTTGTACTTGTCCTGTCCCCTTATTTCTTACACTTGCATCACTTGCTATATCCTTGTAATTGCTGTTGTAAAACCTGCCATGCCAGTGTTGAATCTCATCCTGGTATCAGCAGAAGCAGCAGCAGCTGCTGCCACCACCATGTACTCCCTATCTTGGTGAATTACCCACTGTGCTGGACTCACTGTCCTGGAGTTTGTGCTCAAGTTTAACTGCTAAACTGCTTAGTAAGCGAAATTTTTCTGTAGTTCTTCTGGCCTCATTGTTGAGGAAAATTATTTCCCCTCCTGCATGTCTGCTGAGCATAAAGCTACAGTATTCAGCTAGAGTAAGGGAACAAAACAGCTGTCATTTTATTTTTGAAATAGAGGTCCAACCACCTGCAAACTCAGAGAAGCTGGCACTGGAGATCGGTGCTTTCTCCACTTAGCAGGTTATTGGAGCAGGTACCTGGCTGAGTGAGCAGCTCCTGCGCTGTACCTTACTCCTTCTCAGTCAGCAGATCCAGGCTCTTTTGCACTGTCTTGGTTGGGGAAGCTGCACAGGGAGGGAAGACTTACTCCTTGTGTGATTGCACAGACTGCTGCTGCAGATGGTGTGTCTTTTGGCAGTCTATGGGCTGGAAAGATGACATAACTTTGGATGGGGCTGGTCAGGCACGTGCTCAGGAGGCTTAGCACCATGCTGAGCTACAGTGCTCAGTAAACCCCTTGTGATGGACATGAGTCATTTCAGCCACCTCCAGCTCTGGCAAAACTGGTACCTACAGGCATGGATAAGAGTGAGAGGAAATAATCTCTCTGAGATGCCATCACTTTTATCCCAGTACTTGTCCCTCTAAGCTTTGCAGGACCGGGCCATCGTCTCAGCCCTATGTTCAGTTCACGCTGATCATTCTCCTGACCTTCTCCCTGACTGGAGTGGGATGATCAGCAGATGTTTTATTTGGTCTTCATCCTGTGTTCATTTTTTTTAATACCACCTGTTCGTTTTGGAGGCCATTGCTTTTCTCTCTTTTTTTTTTTTTTTAGGTTCCCCAAATTAATACAGCTAGTATGGAAATTATCTTGCTCTAGGAAATTTGCAGATGAGAGTATGTCTCTGGTTCCAGTTACCTTTGCTGGAACTGACCTTGACCTGTGTATTGACTGTGCGGCTTGATCTTGGACTTGCCTCATACCACAGACTTGCCTGATGATCTGAACTCTTTGCTGACACCGGCTGCTCTCCCTGGGCTTGTCCTGCTCCACCCACCTTGCTCAGGAGCTCCAGGGCAGGCGATGGCTAAAGCTTCTGACCTGACAGCCATGCTTGGCTCTCGTGCCTTAGCAAACAGCTGGCCTTGGCCACTTCCTGACACCTGTCACGTTTCTAGTCTGCATTGTGTTGTCTCCAAACCATGCATGCTGCATGATCAGCTGTGGGTAGCTGATACTGTCTCTCACTTTGAAGTTTGCAGGGATATTTTTAAACAAGTTCCTCTGCACTTACAAAAAAACTAAATTTGATGTTTCTGTGTGCCTCTTGTTCCTTCTATTTCAGAGTTTCCTGGGAATACTGACTCAGCTTTTGCCCCGGGAAGCTTGATGTGCTGATACTATGGTGTATGGTTGCTGTGTCTCAGCCGCCCGGTAAAACTGTCCCTTTGTTCTCTCTCTAGGGTAGAAACAATACTTGGGAATGTAGTTTGCACCTGCTTCCT
The DNA here is from genome assembly GCA_013396935.1 of Baryphthengus martii. Classification (NCBI taxonomy): domain Eukaryota; kingdom Metazoa; phylum Chordata; class Aves; order Coraciiformes; family Momotidae; genus Baryphthengus; species Baryphthengus martii. The sequence goes on along the minus strand of VWZK01021985.1, from coordinate 17,856 downwards.
TTCTTGAATGTCATATCTGGAGCTGAACTTTTAGGCTCTGTCAAATATTTTTAAAAACCAAACAAAAGCTGTAGTCATTGGTGTAGGATTTTCTTTCTTGAAACTTTTCCAAAATCACTGGCTGGGCATTACTTCATCTGCAGGTGAACAAGAGCATTCTCCAGGGCAATAACATGCCCCAAAGACAGAAGCAGTTGTGTTGCTGCACGTCTTTAACCGGAGGGTGTGAATCCACCCTGATGCCAAGCGAGACGAGAAAGGTTCTGGGACAGGGGGACTGAGTTGCTGTCAATATTACTCTCAGCAGTGCAGCTCCAGGCCTAACTGAAGCAAGAGTGCAGCTCCTTCCTGAGAATGGGGAGAGATTCAACTCAACAGGTATTTCCCTTGTCTTAAATACCCAGTTTCTATTAAATGAGGGCACGTCATGAGTTGCAGAGTCTCTGACTTATGAACAACCGCGTCCTGGTGGCTTGGAGGTGAAGGAAGTGATGAATTTCTGCCAACAATGTCTTCCAGGTCCCAGGAGTGACCTGCTGAGTTCTCAGGAGTGCTGGGGACAGTGGGACAAAATCAACACAGAATGCTGCTTGTGGTCAGTGGACCAGGAAACTTGTCAAAGTCTGTCTAACACCAACAATGAAAGGCATGGGCTTGTTGAAAAGGTAAGTGTCCAGAAGGTATGATGGCAAGAGGAAGCTACATTGCTATGGTGAACAAACTTTCCCAGGGCACAAGAATACTTGAATTGTAGTCTCTGTCCAGTGGGCTGCATATGATTTGAAAGTGGCAAGGAAGCTGTTTGCAGGTTACGTAATCTTAACGCCGTCCCTGGCACGTTGGAGAAAGGTAACATGGGGGCACAGCCTTCTCCTTTTTTACAGAAAGCTGGTTTGAATGGGACAGAGATGTCCCAGGTCTCCTGTGTATGTCAAGCCCCACAAAGCCTCAGGGCTGGGCCACCTTCTCTGAGGTGTCACACAGGTGTTGTAGCTGGCTCTCTCAGTTGTTTGTTTGTTTCTGAGGACGTGATGAGGATGCAATGAAGTAGATAAACCGTTCTATTATTTTGAAAGTTGTTAAAGAGAGTTGCTATTTACTTCTAATTAAAACAATAGCTTTTTTCAAGATCAGGTTGATTTCTAAATTGGTTCATTATAGGCCTTGCAGATGGTAGCTTATTGAATATTCTACTAATACGCTATGAAACATGTAAAAAAAACAACAAAATCCACACATAAAACAATGAAATAAGCTCTATAAAACACTGAAGAAATTTTTTTTATGTTCAAAACCGAAAACTTTCAAAAATGAAAGTTCTTCTGCACAACTTTTCATTCTTGGAGTTGAAAAACATTGACGGAATTTTTTTTTTTTTTCTAAATTGCCTTTTTAATGAAAAGCCTTGTTATCATGACAGTTTCTCTAAGCAACATCACTGAGAGACTTGTGTCTGTGGTGTCAGAGAGGCCCTGTGACTGTGGCCGTCCTCCCCTTCGGTGTGCCTTCTGTTTCTGAAGGCCTTGGCAGGAGAGGAGATAATTTATGTCAAATCTCAGCTGATTTTGCTGCAGGTTGACTTGATGGAGTAGGAAAAAATCCACCTCTTGTGGAAATTTCTGATGTTCAGACATAATGTATTGAAATGTAAAATGCATTCAAATTAGAGACTAGGTGTAACAGCGTTAGTGGCTTACCGCAGCTGGAATTCTGTGCTGAGCAAGGGAACCTGGTGCAGGCCTGCTCTAATTTGGATCAGATGGCATGCTGGAGCATGTGTGCTAAATCTGGAAGGTTTTCTGTGGGTATGGCAGCGGGTAGCCTGTGTCACAATTGCAGCAGAGATTTGCAGCGGACAGCCCTGCTCTCTGCCATGAGACCTGTGTACGGAATAGGTAAGTCATCCAAGTAAAGGAAAGCTTGATCTCAGGGAATTGGTCTAGTCAAGTAACTCTGTGTAAATAAACAGGGAGTAAAATACTTTTTCCTTTTACCAAAAACCCCTGTGCCCTGCCAGGATGGGGCTGGAGTGGGCTGGTGGGGCAATGCAGAAGCTGTGGGCTCTAGTGGCTCTTGGCTCTTCTGTGACCGCGGGGCACAGGGTGGCCGTCACTTGTTGGCATCAATGGCTGGTTCAGGGAGGTGCCTTTGGTCAGGGAATGCCAGGTCAGGTCACAAGCTTCTGTGACCATTTAACAGGCCTCTGGATGATTTCCAAGACACGTCCTCACCACACTTCGGTAGTCATGGCAGCTCAGGTCCATCGTGCATTTCCTCTTGCTGCCCAGCAGTCTGGCAGGAAGGCCAAGGCAGCCTTTGACCAACCACATGCTGCCTCTCCAGTGGCTCAAGCTGCTGGGCTGGAGCTCCAGTGTGGTTCATGTTGTAAAGATAACATGTGTCGCAGAAGAGTAACTGCCCATCTCACCAGGACTGCAGCACAGGGGGCTGGCTGGCTTTCCCAAATGTCTTGTCAATTCTGAATCTTGCTGGACATCCAGCATATCATTTACATACAAAAATGTCAAATATTGCTTTGAATTACCAGAAAGTAGAGGAAAACTCTTCAGCATTGCTCACGGAATTTTGTAACAGATATGATGTGTGAGTTCACACCAGTTGCTGTTCCACCAGCCTGTGTAAAAATATTACAATTGGACAGTGTTGGCTGGGCAGGACGGTGGTATGAGATATGAGAGTTTCTGTCAAGGCAAAACATTCTGGGGCTTTCACTTTGTTTTGCTGAAGAAATATAAAAATCCGTCTCAGCAGCCTTTCACTCTGTACGGCTCAGACTTTGTCACTGTTGTTGTTTCTCTTTGATTTTCATTGCTATGCGTGACTTCCGCAAAGGATCGTATGTGCTGCGCGCTGCCTGGAATCACAGTTGTTTTCAGTACGCTCCCAGCACAGCTACTGAACACAAACTGAGAGGCAGCACAGCAGGAGCTGCACAGTGACCTGCGATCAAAGGAGATGCTGCTTTGCTGGCCCGAGTGCCAAGTGATCTTGTTTTAACTTAAGAATGTCAAAATAATATGGAATAAAATACATGAGGAATGATCTCCCATTGCTTGTGGAGGGGAGGAGGGATTCCTTCTTGCTTTCTTCTGGAGTCCTGTCAGAGATGAGTCCTGCTGCAGGAAGGTGGTAAAGGAAAATGCAGGAGAGAAGAGGAAGGGCAGGGAGGAATAAAATGGAGGGGCGATGATCTGCAAGGAGAAAGGCTGCTACTGCTGAAATGCAGCTACAGAGGGAGTGTTTCTGAAGGGAATCGCCCTGCTCCCATCTCGTGAAAGGCTGGGTTTTCAGCAGTTAGGAGGGCAAAGGTTTAGCTGCTGCTGACAAATCTCACACCCTGAATGAAGTAATTTGCGATGATCATGTTGTCTGGTGTTGCTGTTGCACAGCACCTCTTTCTGCTGAGAGGTGCTGTGGGATGTGTACTTGCTTCTGACCAGTTGCCAGCTCTTGCTAATTGTTTGTAGCTCATGCCCCAAATGAAGTAAGCAACAGAATTATCATTCGTGCAATTCTTGTCTTCTGCTGGGAAGTCTTGAGCACTGCTGTAATAGCAATGGTGCATAAATGCAGTAAAGGAGAAGAGTTTTAAAGCAGGGAGTAGCTACTCATAAGAAACGCTGAGTGAAAAATTATTTTGAACCCCCTGATAGCGCTTTGACACAAATGCTGAGCTTGCTCGGACATTTGGACTTTACCACTCTCTGTAGATCTTCTCAAGAGGCTGAGAACTGCCCTGACATGGGGGCAGTAAAAGAAACTCATCTGACTAAATTTCGTATAGTGCTCCACAAAATGGCCAAGTGTAGATCTATCTAGCTGAGAGCTACATGTATGTGTGAAATGGGAAACATCTGACCACTGTCCCTACCCACAATGCAATAAACCTCTCCCACTAGCAGAACACAAGATTTTTATGCTTTAATAGCTAATTACAGGCAGGAGATTCATTCAATGCTATTGATAACACATTACTAACTCCACTTGATACTTGTCAAGAAAATACTGCACCTGTCTGGAAAGGAATTTCACCACATCAACTGAAATGGGAGAATTGTAAAGTATCCCCATGGAAAATAAACATTGGCATCGGAATCTGAACTAAACATTTTCATTTCTTTTCTGCGTTATGTGCCTGGTTTCTTTAGCTAATATGAGTACTCTAGAGACTAATTTCCAGCAAATAATTTCTTTGGCAAATTTATTCCCATTTTCTGCCTGTGAAATACCATGAATGTATTGTGTTTTGTAAAGACAAACTCAAGTGCTTTTCCATCTTTTCCTCTAATGATTATAAATATTTGGAATTCAAGCTATGCTGTTTAACAGGGAGTGGTCAGACAGCTTCTGTGGTGCTTTTAAATTTTCTTTCTTACTGAGACTGAAGAAATCGTGTGCAAAGACATGTAACATATGAGCATGGAAGTTCACTTCCATGTAGTTTCAAGTTCCCTCACCAGAAATGTTCTTGCTGGTTTTACTGTTTATTGCACGTGAATTCAAAATGGGAATGAATATGCTTTGAACTGAGATGGCTTTGAACTGGGTTCCCCACCCTTCTCAGCACAAGTGTCAGCAGCTCTGCAGTCCTGTGCCTCTGTAATGGAGTGTGTCAGGCTTGCTGGAGCAGGGATGAGCTGTGACCTTGCTAACATGCTTGCATTGAGCTTCTCCTGGCGAAAGCCATGTCAATGCTCTCTGACCTCAGAGTACTCAGCCTTTGTTAGCTGAGAGTAAAATGGTGTCTTTAAAATGTTGTTTAGTACAGACATGCTGTGCAGACTGACCATTTTCTTTGGAATGGTGTTCATATCAGGCTTTGCTATTTCCCTGGGGTGATTGTCAGTTTGTACCCTCTGCTGACTTACTTTTGGCAGGACTAGTGTAAAGGCTTCTGAGGTTGTCTAGAGCCTCAGCCTTGGGGGAAAGGTATTCAGCTTTAGTGGAAGAGATTCTCTGCATTGAAAACTTCTTTATGTGAAAGGAAGGTATTGATAGAACAGTATGCAAAGAATATGTCTGATGATCCAATGTGCAGCTGCATCTTGGGAGAAGAAAAAAATTGCTGAAGTTGCAGCAAATTGTCTGGCTTTGAGTTTAACTCCTCCTTCCCTTGATCTGGGATCCCTGCTAGCTGTTAGTATAACTACAGCTGATGCCTGTGGTAGACTCACTGACTCTGCCTTTCTTGGTCTCAAGTATCCCCTGTAACTTCACCTTTATTCTGCTAAATAATACAGCCCATTGTCTGCAGTTCCCCTCAAGACATTTCAAGCAGTCCTTAGTGTCAGCTGTAATTCTGTCAGTAACTCAATCCAGGATGGGCTCTCACTGTTTAGCAATGCTCTTGAACTCTGTATCTCCTTGGAAGCAGTTGCTAAATTAATGTAAACAACGCCCTTGGGATAATAGATGATGCTACTTTTTTGTTTTTCATCTGTAAATAAAATAAGACTCATATCCACTTGGGATGCAACTGGCCTGGTAACGTGATCCTTGTCTGGGCTAGCTTCAAAGTCCACGTTTCTTTATCAGAAGAGGAGTTAGGCTTGAATATGAACCTAATTAGAGTCCTACGCTTGGAAAGAAAAGCACATGGGATAAAATATGGGAACGAAAATATGGGATGAGAAGGCCAGTGTGATCAACAGATGATTTCGAGAAAACAAAGTATGTACAGAGATGCCAGCACTTCTGTGTCAGCTGCTGAGCATTATTCCTTCTCGCCCAATTGTTGATAGATTTAAGCTTGCATCAGCAGCTACAAAAGAACTATTCTCCCAGCAGCTTTCTCTGTGGAGACGGGTGGCCTCCTCCTCACCAGCCCTCATCAGGCTGTGAAGAAATGAGATGCTTCCAGGCAGCCTAACTGAGCCTCAGGAGGTGCAGACCACTGGAAAATGGAGTGAAGCTTGTGCTGCCCTGGCACGCCTCTGAGATCTTGCAGTAAGGGAGAGGCTGGGGGAGATGGATTATCATGGCAAATTCTGCCCCTACCTCATGTTGCTGATATTCAGCCTATTCTCAAACACGCTGTGACAACCACCCGTTATTGTAGATAGAGAGCTATAGAAGGGAAAGGTTACCACAGTTACCTACCTGGGTAACTGTGTTATGTAGCACAGGAATAACCTAATGCCAAGATAAAGGTAGCACTGCTTTAGGGTAGCCGTGTTATGTAGCACAGGAGTAACCTAATGCCAAGATAAAGGTAGCACTGCTTTAGGGTAGCCGTGTGCTGCTGCTGAGATCATGCATGCAGTCCTAGCTCTGCATGAAGACAGCCCACAATACCTGTGGAGAGACACACCTTCCCTGAACCTAGGAAAATGTCAATTAACAGCATTGGCTCTAGTGAACCGCTCTGGAGCGACATCGTTTTATTTAAGAGCAGTATTTGGCCTGCTAGGTCTAAATCACTCTTGGTAGCATAAGAGTTATAATTGTAACACAAATAATTGTCTAAAATGCCTTATTTCTGCTTGAAATTTATTCTGCAAGTGATCAGTGTGACACCTGAAACTAAACGTAGCAAAGGCTCTCATAGGATCTTCAAAATAATTTTTCTGTTTTCAGGGGCCCGAAAGCTGTTCTGGGGAGGACAGAATTCAGTGGAACGTCGCCGGCACTGAAGGAGGTTTTATCTTTGGCAAAAGTATTAGTGTTAGGATAAGTAATGCCCTGGAACCACTCCCATGCATCCTGTTTCTTAAACACTGGAAAACATGATGCTGAAGCATACTCAGTGCAGCACGTGCACACTTGCTGAGAGTGGATTAGGAACATTCTTTTCCTGTAACTTCCTGAGAAATGGCTCTCCCCTTCAAGAAGTTTTTACAAGTGTCTTGGATGGAATTTTTAGGATTTTTCAAGTTTTTTGAGACTGTTGATAATACTGCACAGGGCCTCAGGGAATGAGCAAGATGATCTAACAGGTTGTTTCCATCTCTTATTTCTGTGTCTCTTTGATTTAAGGATTTTCTGCATTTATTGGCTGCTGCTTCTCTTGGTCACTTTATACACTGTCTAGTGATTTTACCAATCATAGGTAATGGCAGAGGCTACTTGAAACACCATGTTGCCATAGAAACACAATAGCATCTCATTGGGTCTAACCTCTCTCTCGCTCCCATATCTGCCCTCATGGGAAGCAGAAATTCAAGCTTTAAAACTTAATCAATTTGATGTTAAGTTTCAGAAGTGATTTCCTTTTTGTTGCCTGGGTTTCCTGCTGAATGTTCTCGTGAGATTTAATTATTTACACTGCTGATACTATATTAAAATTGCAGCAACTAATTATTAGCACCAGTAACACTGTAGTTACCAGAGCCATCCTATCTCCTGTTATTACTCCTATTGTTATTTTTTGCTCAACAGATCAATTCAATTCCTGTTTCAGTCACCTACTGATGCAGCCATAGAGGGAAACTTTCAGCATAGTATGGAGATGTGAACCCAGAGAGACCTGGGCGAGACTCTCAGGGAGCAGTGAGGCTGGTGAATCCTGTGCAGGAATGTGCCTCTGCCAGGGACCGGTGCTCCAGCGCCTGCCTGGCTCGATGGTGCTGAATCGCATCTCTTGCCTTTGCAGACACTGGTCAGAGCTGCTTCCCAGCCCACTCCAACCCCTGTTCCGCACACGGTGCTACGGCCTCGTATTTGGATATGTATGACTCAAGACTGTTTTCCCCACTTTTCCTGATGGCGTTGAAATTCTTGTTCCTTTTCTGGGGAAGCGCTGGCTGCTGCATGGGCTGCAGCCTGACATGGGCCCTGTATGAATTCCTTGTCATGATTCAGTGATCACTTTAGCCTGTAAAATACTGCTGTTTTCTCCTCTTACTCCCATTAAGAATGGCAATATCTGCAGGTCACAAGGGAAGAAAAGCACCTTTATAATAAAAGTGCTGGGGAGTGCTGTTTTTATGGTACTTGTCTCAGATGGGCTATGTGACTTTATAATTGGATGCATAAAGAACTGTAATTTCAGGTAATCTTTAATAATTTGCAGCTTCAAGGAATCCATGGGAACCAGAGGTTTTTGTTGTAGTCAGTCCTTGTGAGCTGTGGTGTTTGGATCAGTTTACTGACACTGCACACCCTAGTGAGCACATACTCTGGCATCAAAGAGCAGGCTGGTGCTGTGTTACTTCAAACAGAGTGGGGAAAAAAACCCATACCCCTATTGTTTTAAATAGCCATTACTGACGGCAAAGAGATACCAAAGGTCTATGCTGAGTAAGTTCTGCATCATTAACAGCTGAGCAGATCCAGGCCCATGGCAGACGGTATACTAAGGAGGGCCGGTTACTGGAGTCCTCTGCTTCTTACAGTTGCTTTTCTACAGCAACTGTTGCTGCCAGAGAAGGCTGGAGAAGAAAAAACCTATAAAGGATTTGCAATATGAATGGCTTCTGGCAAACAGGTACTGTGTCTCAGCTCACTCAGGGATGATATCAGACCCTGCAACCCCTTTCTTGTCCTGGTCTATGGGAATAGAAAGTCTTCAGGAATTTTACCTAAGAATTGGCTTTTACAGAATTTGCTTAAACTCTAGGCCAGTAGTTCCTCACAGTGAAAATTCTGACGAACTTATCTCTAGTTAAATAGAGGAATTCAGTGAGGAATAGCCCTCTGAGAATGGTTTATGCTGCAAAAGCTTAGTCTTGCCAGGACTGGGTTAGGAAAATATGGGTGTAACTGTAGGGCCCCTGTCTCCTTTGCTCCCATGATGAGATCAGGCTATAACCTTTCAACACAAAATACAGAATCAGTGTATCTCTCTGAAGCTTTAGGAGGTAACTTTAATATATAAATAGAATATAATCAGCTATCTTAAAATATAGAGACAGCTGCTTGTGTTTGAGGAGGGTCTGAAGCAATAATTTTGGCACAGCAAGAACTCCTGACATATTTCCAAGGAGTGTTTTGTTCAAGACCAACAGCTCACAGAGGTTACCAGTGCCTTTCCAGGATGGAGCTATACACAGCCAGTGAGAAGAGTGCTGGTGGCTTGGACGTAATCTGCTAATTGATTGTGCTGCCTCCTTGGTGGGAATGCTGGGATTGTGCTTCTGTGTCTGGGAATGGCACAGAGCCCAGGGACCTACCATGACGTGTTAGCACTGAGCTTTACTGACAGTCTTATTTCTGTAACAGAAATGTTTACGTTTTTCCTTTGTGAAAAACAACAGCATCGATGTCCTTGGTCGTTTTAAACTGAGTTTGCTTCTGTAAAATCTGTATGTAGTTCTTCTGGAGCTTGCAGTTCATCTGCCCACTCTGCACTTTTACATTTCTTTGAGAGCTCCTGTTACTTTACTTTTCCCTTCCCTCTCCTGGCTAATGTGTTTCTGATCTGTACCAGCCCATAGGAAACCCAGAGAGGAGAAACACGCTCTGCTCTCTTTCCATAAACTGGTAAACCTCTTCCTGAGACTTCACAACCCTTTGGAAGCATACAAAGTACATTTCATACTTTCCAGGTACAGTGCATGAAAATTCTGCTAAGTAAACACTATAAAGTAGGTTTTGAGAAAATATTAGTCACCATTATGCAATTCCAAAACCAAAACCACAAATAAAGTGCTAGTATATTTTGTTTTATTGGTTGTGACTGCAAATACTGTGTACACAAAGGAAACCTTTGAAAACCAACCAGCCTACAATTGTATGCATTTTACTCTTACAAGGCAATTTGTCTAGTAATCTCAGTGTTAATTTTTTTCACCTGGTATACACAGCTGATCCACTGGACAGTATGTTTTGTAATACATCTGAAAAATTCACAAGGTCATCTTTTTTTTTACTTTTTCCTTAGATCATTCTCCATTTAAAAAAAATAATCTTAAATGCCCTTCTTTTTTGTCTTTGCTTTTAAGTATAGTGGACATTATGTTTTCATACACTGTCTTTTCACTTCGAGGTTTTCAAAGTAAGAATGAGCAATGTGCACTCCATTAAAAAAAAATGTACAAAGTACCTAAATCCTAATTTTTCAGGCCTGCCAGAGCTGCATCTGTTTAAACATGTTACTTCTATGCATATGTACAGTACAGGAAGCCAGAGTGCTTTTCAGAACTGCCTGGAGTTGTATCTTTTTTATTCTTCTCTTTCTCAAAACAATTTTAAATCTACAAGAAAGGTCAGAGGAGGTCACAATTCCTGACCCAATGCTGAACTGAGGTTGCTTGTACTGTCTTTTTGATGCTCTGACCAGGGTCACTGAACTGGGGGTTATTATTGGCTCCCTGTGTCTATGAGGCACAGCCTATCCCAAACAATTTTTAAATTACCACTGGCATGAGACTGTCAGGAAGGATAGTAGCTCGGAATGTCTAGACACTGCTGCCAAGACAAGCTCCCCTATAGTGGAGACACCGTGCGCCGAGGGGGGTCAGCGAGAGGGGCCGGGAAACTGCCCCTGGAGCCCCCAGGCTGAAAGACAAAACTCCCATCATGCGCCCCGCAGTTTGCTCCAGGGGTTTAGCCAAAGAATTTAAGATAAGGAAATCTATAGGCCTTACAACTGGGAGAATTTTTAACTGCTTTATTGCTTTCCATAGATTCTAAAGCCAGCTGTCTCCTTTTATGAGCTCTTTAAATCACACATCACAGTATCTCTCAGCTTCAGTCACACTAAACTGTCCCTGAATTTATACTAATTCTTCTCTACTTCATTCTTTAGAAATTAACATTGAGGTATGATTTCAAGGTTGTATCAAAGAATTCTCATCCTTCTGCAAAGCTGCAGCACTTTCCAGTGCAGGTCAGCTGTCTTTTCTGGTGTGTAAGGTACACAGAGGTCACAGGAGTCTTTAAAGGGTCTTTTTCCTGTTCATCACCCTGTTGAAGTCCTCACAAAATCCCATGTATTTCTCTGAAGACAGATGGATGGTTATTATTTCCCTAAGGAAAAGTAAAACTGTTTAAAAACTGAAGTGCTTTCCCTTATGTCCCTTNTTCCTTCACTTTCCTCCGGGGACATTTTCTTTCCCGAACTTGGTGGGGAGAGGGGCCTGCTTTCCATCAGGGGATATTTCCTCCTCTGAATTTGTCTCAAACTGGAACATTAAGATACACCATTTCCAAAGGGACAATTTTCCTGCTCTTCCACTGCCCCCACCATCACACTGCGTTACCGTGTGCTTGGGCTAATCGTGTCAGTGGGAAGGACATTTGCCATTCACTTGTTTCCCAGTATTTGATTCTTAAACCCACACTTCACTTGTCTTTTACAGTATAACTGTATAATGTACAGCACCTAACACAGCAAAACTCCGTTTCCTTGTTCCCCACCATAGTTCAGCACTCTGCTGACTGACGCAGAGGGTAAGGACTCAGTTTGCTTAAAATGCGGAAGTAACTTGGCCGAGCACCTGTTACAAAGCTCACTCACTCTCTGAGTAAAGCATCAGTGCTCTGTTTGGCACTGAGTAGAAAACAGCTTAACGCAGTCAAAACCAGATTTGCAGCATAAATGAGTTTACATTTTTGTTGTTAGCTTACGTGGAATTTAATAACAAAAGAAAAACAACCCAAAGAGGTGATACTACACATGCTAATAAACTTTTTTAAAAATCAGTGGCATTAACGAAATGACAGTCCTGACCCTGCTCCCAGCAGTAATTTTTCAGATAAGCAATTATCACATCCATTCCTAAGCCACAGACTGAGGATCGCATGTGAATTTATGGAACAAAAGGAGAGATGCTTCCGCTCACTCACTGCTGCCTTTTGGCCTGTTTCGGAGCATCACCAAGGGCAGACTGCTGGGAACTGGTTCACAGTTGCTAAACTTTTCGTAATCCTCAGAGGTCTTGGCTAAACCTCTACTTTCAAGGTTGCACTTTCACAGCAAGTGCCGGGGTGCAGCTGTGAGGCCACTATGCTGGGGCCCACAGGCTGATTAGGAAAAGATGCTTTTGTGCCCTCAAAGGGAGCTAGTCAAGAACAGTTGAAGCAAGTTATTTTACAGTGGCTGGGTTCAGGAGCTGAATAATCCGTATTTTATACTAAGCTTCTTTCTCATAAACTCAAGTACATCTTTGCATGGCAGCGGATCCCATTTCAGAAGATGCAAGAAAAATGAGTCTGCTTCCCTTGAGGCAAATGTTTGTAGAGAAGTATGTTGCTTAGCTATGACCTGCCTGTTACTGCTTCAACCTGTTAAGATTGGGATGTAAGTGAATGTGAAAATAAGAAGTGTTTTGTGACTGCCTTCCCCGCTCACCTCGGCAGCTTGTCTCTGGTCTACCTGGGCTGTACCCACGAGTGCCTGGCGGCTGGTGCTGTGGACTGGTCGCCTGCTGTCTCCTCAGACTTTCCTAAATTTTAGAGATAAACCAAGTAACAAACTGTAGTTGGCAAATTGATCTGGCATGCTTTTAGAAATGGAGTGGTGGGCCACTGAGTATGCAAAGGGGCAGGATGTAACTTGTGCTTAGCCATCTAGGATAACTGATGCACAGGATAGTTCAGTCAGCAAAGCAGCTGAGGATGAAGTGGGGCAAGAGCCCAGCCAAGAGCAGAGATTCCCTTGAGGTCCCAGAAGCACTACCCATGAGTGATGTGGATTACGTAATCTGTGGCAGTCCTTCTAGTTTTGCAGAATGTATGACACCTGCACATGGCATAGAAATGCATTTTCACAGAAAAGTCAAATTAGTGATGCATGTAGATGATGTCAAAATTTGTGAGCAGAAAAGCAGAAAATGCATTTGGGAGATATGTTTGCCTTTTAGGAGCACTCTTCTGAATATTCCAACCTGCAAAATGCTGTTGAAAGTTAAAATGCAGCAGCTGAATGTCTAATTCAAAAGACAAAATTTAAAATGAGAACAAGAAGCCATACCGGCCACACAAAATACTAATGGGAAACGTACAGAAATATGCTCCCAGGAATCAGTCAATAAAATAACCCAGTATCTCTGGACTTTGCTCATTGACTCATTATGGTTCTTTTGCTCCCTCGTGCTTCTTGCAGCTCTCTGCTATAGACCTTTCTAGCTTTTAAGTATTAAAAAAATGTGGTTTAAAGAAAAAATGGTAGTCCTTTAGTTGTTCAAACGGTTTAACTCCCACTGTACACCAGAGTTAGAGAAGCCCAAGAAATAAAATTATTGCTGTTACAGAACAGCATGGATTGAGCCACTGATTTTCATCTAGATGGTGGGAACACCTGAAAAACTGAGATATCAAGTCTGTTTTTCTGTTCTTCAGGGGAGTTTTTTCTAGCTCCCCACCTGTGATTTTCCCTGTACAAAAACTTCCCTTTTACAGGTGTTGCACCTAGAAGAGTGAACTTTCCTAGGGTTAAAAGTTTTCTCACTTCCAAAGAACCCAGCAAGACATTTGAGCCAAAATCACAAGAGCTGTTACTCTCTGTGACATACAGAAACTTCCAGTCTCAAGAGCAGGATAACTTTCCCCAACAGAGCTGTTGTGGCTCTCGAGACTGATTTACTAAAGCAGCAGGTCCCTGCCTTGCAACGCCCACTTTCTCTGAAGGTGTTTCCCTGCCAGTCACATCTCAGGTAATCTCAGCAGTTCCTGCCGAAGTTTCCAATCAGCTGCAGAGCAAATAGTTCCTCCATCCGTGTGCAGCACAGCTCTGCGCTGAGCCTTTCATGCCACAGCAGCCACAGGCAGGCTCCTCGGCTGTACAAGCCCACCATAAAGTTTGCTGTTTCTATCCCTACTTCTCGAGAAACCTCTGTTCTGGAAAATCTCATTTATAGCTATGCAAGGTAACTTGAGAATAAAAAAAGAATGATGAACCATCGTGAAGAAACTCACCAAGAAAGAGTGCAGATTAGTCTAATGAACTAAGTTTTTACACACCAGCTGTTGCAGCGTTAGATACACATTTTTAAAGATTGCTGTACAAAAGCTGAGAAGAGGCACCATTTGGAAAGAGGTATTTCCTGCTATCACAAGGGAAATGGTCTCAGGTGTGTGGGGCAGGGGGTGGAGGAAATGCTGGATTTTCCCCCGTGCTGTTGAGGAGCAAGGAGTGCTGTTCCTGTTGGGCTCATCTTCAGGATCTGTAGCTTGATTGCTGTGTCTGACCTGTGGGTAAGCTCATGGAGAAGTGCAGAGAGTTAAGTATTTAGTGTGATTCTTCTCATCTTGTCTTTTTCCAAATACACATGTGAGGTGTAGGAGTGAACTCTGTGTGGATGTGAAGAGAAGCCTGTGCTCTGCTCTGTTCTTCTCAAGCCTTATCTCAGACAGAACATCAAGATCCGGAGCCAGGGGTGAGCAGTGGGATTGCTGAGAGGCAAGGGAAGAGGCAGGGATCACTGGGGCTGTTTAGCCTGTGGGAGAGAGAAATATTTTCACTTTTCTCTTATATTCAGATTCAGTGAAATTGAAGGCAAGAAATTTGATTAAAAGTGACTTCTTTTTTAAAACTGTATTATTAGCCGATGAACTCAATGCCATCAGAAGATCCCAGGGCTGGGGCTGTTTCAGGAGTCAGAGGAAGGTTTGAAAAGCGTGTGGATAACAATATCCAGAACACAAGGGGAGATACAGACCGCCTCCTCGGGCCATAGACCAGACTCTCTGCTGGGAGCTGGGAAAAGACTTCTCAGTGGGACAGTGCTGGGGGGCTTCTCTGTGCTGGCCAGTGGTGAAGGCAGAAGCTCCTGATGCTGATCAATCTAGTAACTTTTATCTACCTATGGCAAACACCTCAAAACGCAGTAGTGAGGCAAATTATTTGTGGAGCTAAGGAAAAAATCAAGTTCGTTATCTGTTTCAGTTACAAAGCACCTCTATCTGCAACAGATGATGTAAAGGAGCTTGTGATGAACCACCCCAGAGCCCTGCCCTGCCCAGGGGGCTGTGGCACTGCCTTTTCTGCTGGCTCTTTCATTCTCTCTCTGTGTTGTTTTTTCCTCACTAGGTTTTCACATTCTTGTGGAAACCTCTTGTACAGAGGTTTACAGTGTCTCTCATTTGATGCATGAATAATACACTTGAAGATATGTATGTGTGGATGTTCTCTTTCCTCAGCAGCTGTATCTTGCCCTCATTTGTGTCATCTCCTGGGCAAATATCTCAGTGTTACGGATAGCTTAGAAATTCATTGTGGAAGTTGCCAAACAATTGTAGCAAGTAAGAGAAAATGAGCATTTCTCTGTAGGTTTCCCAGTCACAGGAACACTGTAGTTTGTGATGAAATACACAGCAAGAAGCAGAAAGTTGCAGGCTTAGTGTAAACAGAATTTTGAAAATAAAAACAAGTCCTTGTAATGAACATAGGGAATAAAGTGATGATATCAGTTTGTGTAAGAACAATTGTCTTTTATAATGTAACTTTGGGAAGACTTTAGTGTCTTATGTTTTGTACATAAAGTCACTTGCTGAATGCCAGCATGTGTATAAAAAGCTTTGTCTCTCTACGTAGGCTATAAAGTAAATGTCTTTTTTTTTTTCCTAAACAGATCAACTGCAAAGCATTCTTATTGCAGTGATAATTCAAAAATAGGGTATTTTCATGGAAGCAATGTATTGTACTATATAGTGCTGCCATAGTGTAATTTCATGTATCTTTGCTGGACTTCTGTATTCTGCTTTTGACATTTTGAAGCACTTCAGTGTATGATGGTATTTTATATTTTGTGAAAAAAAGAAAAATTAAGGCTTCAAATAACTGTTTTTCATTCTTTAAATCATAAGAGTAATTTCTGTTATAATGCAGATCATTAGAAAACGCTATCAGGAATTTACTACAAATCTAACCCATACTAACTGTGTTGAGTGTGATTTAAGAAACGTTAGTCCTATTAGTAGCATTTTGAATAAAAAGAGGCTCTGGATTCTTCCATTGCATGACTATCAAATCTATTTGCACTCAAGATTTCAGTTTCAACTCTAATACACATTTCAAAAGAATTTGTATTTACTGATCTTAGTAGTAAGCTGTACTCAGTTTTAACTTGTACGATATATTTTAAAACAAGAAAGTGACAAGAATCTGGTTAGATCAAATGCTGACTTAGTGTTCCTGAATTTGACAATTCCCCTAAAATTTTAGGAAGTGTCTGACTTTTGCCCTCTTGCCCTCTTCCAAACTTAGAGGCTGATTTCAGCATGTAATAGAAATACATCTGGGAAAATTAATTCAAAAAGCCTCTGAAACTAGATAAGCAATTTTGACACCTCGTCTTTCGAGAGCAAGAATTCTTAATATAAAATTAGGGCAGTAAATGAAAGGGTTTTGTCAGAGTTTCTTGTTGTGCCGATAGTCCAAACAGGAACACTCACACTGCGTGGTACAGAAAAATTCTTTTGAAATAACCTTCTTTCAACTTTTCATCTCTAATCAGCTGTGATTGTGTGCTTCTACCTGTATGACTCATCCTAAATTACACTGCTTTTACTCAGAGAAGATTTTAAGCTCTGAGAACATGAATTTATCAAACTTGTGTGTTCTAAAATACTATACAAACCAAAAACACTTTGAGCAGAGCAGTAATGTATAAAAAGAAAAACAATGAACTAAATATGCTATTCTTCCCTTAAAAATATTTTCTTTTCTCTTTTCACTTGTCTCTTTAAATACATTCAAATGTAATTTGAGTTAAAGCAGATTCTATGTTGGATTAGTTTCCATTAGCTAATAAAAGAGTAAACTTCAACAGATAACATATTTTTAAAATTTTGTCTCTGTATCAGTGCTGTAGTTTAGTAGATAAATTTGCATTCTGATTAGACAATTCTCAGAGCACTCAGTTTCTAAAATCTCAGCATTTGAAAATATCTACAAAGTGTATTTAATTTCAGAAAATAAAAAGAATTTCATATATTGATTTACTTGGGCGGGAGAGAACAATAACATAGACACAATATCAGCCCTAAAGATTTTTACAGCTGTGTTTTTCATTGTACTTTAGTATCTTAAGCAAGGTATATGAAGTGGGTATTTTGTCTCTCAGTATTCAATCTGAATTTAATATTAATTCCTATTGAATCAGATTATTCAAAGTGTGTAATAAGCCAACCCTTGTTAATTTTAACATGAGTGAACTTAATTTTTCGGTGTACAAAGAAGCTTATGATAAGTAGTTGTGAAGTTAAATAGAAAACCCTGGGAGCAATATTTATGAAGAAATGTGGCCAAATGCGTTTAAAATGCAGAATATGTAGGACATTGCTAACAGTAAATCCTTTTCTATTCTCTGGTTAGCTGCAGCAGCTGGTGATTTTCCAGTTTACAGGTACAGTATCAGCAGCATAGCATTTATTTTGTGACAAAGGAATATAAGTTGCCTTGGAGATTTTTAATTAACTCTTCTCCTGTAGCTCTGCCTGCTTATCATTTCAGTACTTATTTAAGCTTCACATCAGATTTTGGATATTGTTCTTCAGAAATGTCTTCTTAATCTCCTCAAATTAGCATTTCAGGAAAACAACGTTTCCATAATGCACCATGCATTCCATATATTTTTTTAAAGGTACAGTTAGTGTTTACAACCATTAATTTAGCCTTGAAAAGTAGAGGAATCCTAAAGAGGGGAACCTGTATGAATTCTGCAACTAAACCAAATGAATATTCTTATTCTGAGCAAGAGAAGTCGTGGTGATTACTTTCCTGCCTTTAATCAGACTAAGATACTTCTTAATTTATTGACAAGAAAAAATCATAAATGCCATTAAGGTGATTAGATAATTTTTTGAGGAATTGGGATTACTCAGACTAATTTATTTAATGCAGTATTATTCATTTAGCAAATAAATTTACCTTGCAGAATCTACTTAACTTGCTCATTGCCATTTTGAAACTGCTAATTCTCTCAACCAAGTGGGTAAAAATATATTTTTATA
>VWZK01021984.1:0-10194 GCA_013396935.1 Baryphthengus martii | reverse complement strand
GAAGAAATCAACTCAGAGGAATTTGTAACAGGGTTATAGAAGCAAAATGTCTTTTCGTTGATGGTAACTTTATCTGCTCCATGTAGGACCACAGCTGTTTGACATGCAACATCCCAGCCAGATTGGGCCAGAGAGTGTTCTCCTGAGAAGAACTCCCTAGTTACACCTGAGAAAAAACCTCTGCCAAGTTCCAACAGTGGGCACTTTAAAGAGGTCTTCCAGTGCTCTGATTGAAGATCACACATTAAATAGTGTACATCTCAAGATATCCAGCCTAATTTTCCATTAAGTGGGAATATATATTAAAGCACTGGAATATATTTTTCTCATGAGGGAGTATCTAGCACATTCGAAAAGCTCTAATAATATTTTATTAAAGATAATTATTACTAGAGTCACCTATGTCTGGTAGTTATTTAGATAAAAGTTTCTCTTACTTTGAAAAATAATAATGAAAAATCTATTCCTTTCTTCTGCTGAAGTACAAAATTGTGGTGATGAATACTGTCAAAACACGGTATGTTTGGAAAAGTTCAATGAGTTTCTCTGCTTAAGTGTAACATCTTAGATACTCATACTTCCTTCAGGATTTTATTAAAAGGGACCCTATAACTTAAGTATTGTTCCTATACTTCCTTTGATGCTATTTCCCATTTGGAAATTGTGACATCGCTGTATTCTTCTAAACCAGTCAGAGGTAAGGTCTTTAGGTAGGTATAAATAAACAAGAGGGACTTACATACTTCTCAGTAAAAAATTCCTACAGAAATAAAAAAAAAAAAATACTCCCGCAAAACATTGTTGGGACAAAAAAAGAACATTGTTAGCTGTCCTTTACACTTTCTCCTTTCTGAACTCAATTTATTTTTCTCATAAAATACTGACTAATGATGAGACATACTGGGTTGAAAAGTTGGAAAAGTTTGGGAAAAGATGGGCTCACAAACAAGCTAGAGTAGCTTTTTATGTTGCTGTTATTAAAACTAGAAATATGAACATTAATAAATATAATTTAGTAAAATACCAGACACAGTCACTGAATTAATCTGCCAAGGAAAGATTTAAAACTCCTTTGAGTTTGGCTGTGTTGTGTGCATATGTGAATTCTATTTATATGCTACTACAAATTGCAGCTAACTCAGAGGATGAGCTTTTTTTGGAGAGTGGAGCCTGAATTTTTCATATATTTGAAGCTGGGAAATTTCCACTTATTTCTATCCCCAGATTTTCCCCTTAAGGAATAGTTTGTTTTGTAATAGAAGATGGGAGATATCAAGATGACCTATCAAATTGTCATCATGTGTGCTTGTCCTGATACTAGTGGTAACATGACCCAAAGTGATGCTATAAAAACAAGGTTAGCATGTCAGAAAAGAAAGCATGAAGAACAGAACTTCCTTGTGATTGAAAAGTCAGATAATGAACTAATTTTCTGCCTATTATCCATTACATTTTGGACATTTATCCACGGTAGGTTGTCTAAAAATATCTAATATTGTAATTACAAAGGCAAATAATTGAAAACTACCTTTTATCTTTACATCTCACTGCACAGAGAATTTCTCTGTGAAGTGCAGTCTCTACCAACACATTGTACTATATATTCAGTTTTAATTCTTAGGGCGTATTTTTTTACTCAAGCTTTCCACAAAAATGTTGGTTACCTGTAAGCCATCACCAGAGCGTAAAATAACCAGTTCAACAATGCTATGGTTGTATACAGTATAAGTAGTTCATGTTAATGAGTTTCCTTTTCTCACTATTTTGTTTGAATTTAATTGCCATATGAATTTTTGTAAATGACAATAAAAATAGGAACAATGAAAAAAATTATTTCCAGTTTTCATACATCACATTTCAGTTCTTGAAAAAAAAGCATTTTCTAGACTTCATTTTAAACACTATTTATTTTTTTTATCTGTAGATGAGTAAATTTATCTTCTTTGGTTTTTTTTTTTGTGGCTCTTAGGGTTAGCTGGAATGGTAGATAGTGTACAGTACAAGGAGATCTGTCAGATCGGTATTTAAACACAGATTTTTACCATGGCATATGGAAGAAGAAGGCAATGAACAAAGAATCCTTTCAATAAGCAAGAATTATTTTAATCCTGAGTTAACAACTCTTTAGTTGCAAGAAATTTTTTTATTATGTTTTCACCGAGCACCAAAAATCTCTCCTTGTTATTGTATTTCATTTAGAAAAGCAATTAAGAATTTACTCTTCCTACTCTTGGGCTCAGTTCAAAAGTCGTTGCAAACAGTTTCTGAATGAGAATAGATCTGCAATACTAGTTACAACAAAGAACAAGAGGCAAGACAGTACAACTAGATTCTGCACATAAACCCAATGACATAATTAATTGCCCTGATAATACCATATCACAAATAACAGTACATAACCACAGGCTACTGCATATAACAGAAAATACACAAAATGATTGACACTGTTGTGTCTCCAGATCCTCTGCTTGTCATAGCTTTATATGATAATTTTAATGCAGTTTTGTAGAGAAAATAGAGATGATGTTGTCTAATATCCTCATGTACTTTCATCCTTTTTCTTCCCATGAAAGACCTGTCAGTTCAATGCTATTCGGTGTAGACACAAGTTTACAGAAAGGAGTCAGTAAACTTTGGAGGACTGTCATGCAGCTGTGATTCACCAGAAACAGGACAAGTGATCTAGTGAAGAGGAATAGCAAGATTCAGTGTCTGTCATATCATCTCTGTGCCAATAGAGAGCTTTTATTTGTTAATGCAAGCCAGAGGTGTCTAGTTAGAATAGTTTGTCTTTTTGGTGTTCAGTCACATCTTCACAAATCCTCTGCTAGAGGCCAAAAAATGTATTGTCAAGACATAGAAACAGGAAAAAGTGTTAGTAAGAACAATATTTTTTTATTTTTTTTTTTTTTTTGCAAGGGAAGGCCAGATGTAAACAAGAGTAATATCAGATATTGATAATCATGTTTTTGGTATGGAACAGCAACCTTAAATGCAGAGGATTTTGTCTTGATCCTTTAGAAGGTCATGTTTGCTATCTACACAGCAGAAGGGCAAGGCATGAGGGAGATTAACTCCAGGTGCCACTTTAAGATAGTGTCAGGTAAGAAAGCAGAATTCAGTAATAATCTCATCATGGTTCTCCCTTTTCCTGTGGTGACCGTGTTCCTCTTCTATGCTGGAGCTCCAGAGGTGGCCAACAGTTGAAGTTCTAGAACTGCCTTCTGCTACTGACACTATCATCAGTCATCTATAGTCTCTAAAAAATTTGTTGCCTAGAGAAGCCTTGTTTATCCTATTCTTTTTCAGCTATTCATGTTGAAGGCTTCTTGTAGCATCTCTATTTTATGTTGTGGCTGTGGATGTTGGGAATATGGATGGATATACAGAAGTTCATTATGTGCTTATAATTTATATAGCAATATTTCTGTCTTTAACAAAACATCAACCAACGGCTATGAATGTGTTAAAGTCTAGGAGATATGTATTGACTTATCTGCTGTATAAATAGAAAAGGAACAGTAATGCAGAGTATGATCCACCAGGGCTACCTACCTAAATTTACAGGTCAGAAATAGACTATCAAATTTAAGTGATAGTAATAAAATTATGTTTATTGAAAAATATCTATTGATGATAGGACATGGTGGATATAAGACTTTGTTAGTATTCTGTTGTGAAAGAAATGACTTTATTTCTGAAATTAATATAAATAAATGCAATGACTTGATCAAGATAAAAATAATCATACTCCTGTTATCATACCAGCTTTACTAAGGCAGAAATCATATCAAGTTCAGAAATTATCTTGAATATTTCATGTTTGCTTAATCATCTTTCAGAACAAAGCTATTCTGGACAGCATGACCTACTTAAAGTGAATTACTGCTCTAGAGGTTTATTTTCAGAAATGAACCTTCACCTGGCTGCAATGTCAAACAAAAGGCAATTTTTTTATGTACAACTTTTTAGAACTAAACTGAAAGTACAGCTTCCTCTGTACGTTTACACACTGAAAACAAAAGCAGTACAGGAAAGGAAGCATTGATGCTAGAGGCACTGTTACAGTGAGAGATTTGAGAGTAACAGAAAAAATCACAGCTCTTCAGAACAAAAGGAAAGTATTACCTTAATGATTGGTTGTATTGGTGTGAGAAAGTGTTTGGGGATAAAATAGCTACCCAAGACAATAGTTAACTGATTTATGGAATTTCTCTTGTGATAGCTGACTTCTTAAATCAGAATGTGAAAATAACATTTGAGTTAAAGCTTCAGAATGCATGAAGCTATTTAACTTTTTGACTCCATTTATTGCATCAGTTAGATCTATTGGTATCTACCTTGGGAACATGAAAAGTATTCATATTATTTCCCTCAAAGTTAGCATTTTGATTTGGAGCAGCACTGCAGTTTGAACTGAATCTCTCAATTATTTCTAGTTATGGAGAATTGGTCCAATACACAGAACTTTGGTGTGCATGAAGTAGTTTTATTTTGTTTTAAAAAAAGGAAACTATAAACTTCCCTCCAGGTATGCACCAGATATATTTGAACCTCTCACTGAAACTTGTAGGTTTGCCTGATTTTTTAGACAACATTGCTACACTTATATGGTGCACTATACCAGGAGACAAGGCTAAGTGTGTCTGAAGAAAAGGCCCTGAAGTAATATAGACGTGGGGGCCAAGCACCATCTGCTGCAAGCTACTGATCAGCTCCTATTTCACTGAATTAATGTAGAATAACATAGATATATCTCAGGATTACTTAGGGCAGTTCTCGGCAATCAAACAAATCAGGAAATTAACTGTAGATTGAGGTACAGTTAACATTTCTTCTCTTAATAACACCCCAAGTGTTCTACGATTTGACACTATATGTCCAGGATGGGTAGATTTGCACCTCATAATTGAAAAATGAATTTGGAGTTCACAGATCAGAAATACACAAGTGGAATCAAGTCCCACTGAGCATCTGGAGAATACATTTAAAATGTCAGTATCATTACTTTATAGATGACATAAACCTTATTGCTCTATGAGAAATTGCCTGTCACATTTTAAGTAGTATTTCCATTTTAGAATTATTCCTCGAGAATGAAATATTTTCATCATCAGAAGCCTCGGTTTAGTGAGTGATTTTGCAGCCGTCCAATGGGCAACATCTACCTGAATTTGGTACTTTTAAAGGAGTGAGAAGTTAATTTGTTTTTTTAAATATTCAAGATTTGGTCCTTTTGTCATCCAGTGTCAAATGCCATTATGTTTTATGAAGCGGAATAGGGTGTCCTAAAAAGAGGACTGAGTCAACCAAATCCATTTTACTTCAAAATAGGATGCAGTATGGTAACAATTTTGACAGCTGCTAATGAATGTGAAAGGATTTCTGTGTGATAAACTGCCTGATATTATGAATCTTTTAAGCAATCTACTCTCAGAAGTGGCTTCATTTTTTCTTTAACAATAATAGTTCTGCAGTAAGATAGGTATGTATATTTTTACTAGCTCAGACATTACACATTTGCAAATTTTGATTTTCATTATGTATCACAGAATCATTAAGATTGGAAAAAACCTCCAAGATCATCAAGTCTAACTGTCTACCTAATACTATCAGGACCATTAAACCATGTCCTGAAGTGCCACATCTACATTTTTTTTAACACCTCCAAGGATGGCAACTGCACCCCCACTCTGGTCAGTCTGTTCCAGTGCTTCACCACTCTTTCAGTATAGAAAGTTTTTCTAATATCCAATCTAAACCTCCCTGGCTCAATTTAAACCCATTTCATCTCATCCTTCTCCCACTTGGTATTTGGCAGAAGAGACCAGCACCCACATCACTGCAACGTCCTTTCAGGTAATTGTGGAGAGCAGTAATATCTCTCCTCAGCCTCTTCTTCTACAGTTCCCTCAGGTGCTCATCATAAGACATATTCTCCAGACCCCTCACCAGCTTCACTGCCCTTCTCTGAACCTGATCCCACACCTAAGACGCCCAAAACTGAGCACAATACTCAAGCTGCGGCCTCATTAGTGCTGAGTATAGGGGAAGGATCACTTCCCTACTCCTGCTTGGTACACTATTTTTGATACAACCTGGGATGCCATTGGCCTTGTTGGCCACCTGGGCACACTGCTGGCTCATGTTCACCTGTCTGTCCACCAGCACCTCTCAGAATGATCTGGATTTTTATTAAAAAACATGTTGAAATACAACTATGAAAGAAACAATGCCATGAAAAAGACAATCTTCCTAAACTGAAGAACTAACATCCTTCTAATAGGTGCAATGAGGGCCAATGTAATGGCCTTACTATCTTCTGTGTATATTTTTCCTATGTTTTCAAGAAATGGCTGTAAATTAGAAGCAGGGGCTGGAAGGTCTGAGAGCTCTACCTTATGAACTTGTTATCAACAGCAGAAATAATACTGTAGTCTTTCTGAAATTAAAAATGTTTTAATTTCTTCCACAGTAATGGGGAGAAATGTAAGACATGATTATGACAGAGACTTCACAGATTGAATTAGTGACAGGTTAGTGAAGAGGAAAAGAAATGCATTGTGGGAATCATGAACCCATGACAGCTATGTTATCCTTCTTGGGAAACTCACAGATGAACTCTCCCTATGAGACAAGAATAAGAGTGAGATTACTTTATCATTGCCTTTTTTTTTTTTTTTTCTCCCACTGTAGACTTTGGTTTTAATAAAAATTAAAGAATAGTGCCTGAATTGCATGTGAATGGCTTTTAAGGTCTAACTTGCTAAAGCCATTCATGGAGCTGTACTTGTAAAGGATCTGCACAACTAATTGTGAGTACTACACTGATAATTTGCCTCCCCTTAAAATACCGATTAGGTCTGCTCAGAACACATCCTATATAATTTTAAGAGACAGAGTTTTTAATATGGTCAGGTATTCTCTGTGTGTATAAATGCACTTTTACCAGTAGGAATTAAAGACTCGTTCAGGATCCTGACTGACAAAGATTTCCACATAAGTTGCTTAGCTACAAGAACTATAAATATTCTGGTTTTTGCTAAAGTGATTTTGTTTCATTGGCATAAATAAAAAATAAAGCCTAATAAGACAATGTTGCTTAATGTATGTGTACAGAAGTACTGTTAGGCATCTGGCAATTGGTAAGAGATTTGTAGGTGATAGTGAATGAGAGCTGTGAAGACGCTTTATTGAATTTCTTTTTGTGATGTGAGCTTCAGTGAAGCTTGTTTTCCCAGCATAACTTAGAACTTTACATTCTGGAGCCAAGAAGACAAATATTAGAATATTATTCACACTTCTATTTAGATGCTGGCAACACAAAACTTTATTCACATAAAAATGAAAGAAAATGCCTACTTTATGGACTTTTTAAGTAGGTAAGATACGAGACTGAAATATTCTGCTTGCAGATTCTAACCAACTAATCCTCAGTATTCTTGATTTCAGTTAACTCCTGAAATGCTGAAAGCTTGCTGTACTGTTACAGTATTTGTCATTCCAAATACATATTGACAGTAACACAGTTGAAAGATATTCTCTCCTCATCAAATTCATTTTTGTATCCCACCCTGATGCGACCAGTTATGTTGACAGTGTCAAGATGTTATCCTTTTTATGAAATATTTGCTTGTCTGGATAGAAATTAGTTCAAAGTGTGCTGCAGCAGAAAACAGTGAAATTGTATTGCATATCCAGAAGTCACACACAGACAAAAGTATTAATTATTGAAATTTTTGTATCTGCACCATCTACAAATAATGCTAGTCTATGTTGTTAGATATTTATTTTTTTTTTTGCACGACACATCATTATTCCAATGGCAACAGTGATAGAAACTGACTGGTATATGACAGTGTGTTGTGCTGGCTCTTCTCAGAACACTGGACATGCAACATTTTTGTAGGACATATTTTCATTTAAAAAAAAAACAAAGTACTTATTTTTGTGCTAGACATTCTAATTTTTCATTCAAATCAGAGGTGGAAATTTTAAAAGAACTAGGTATTACAGACTGCATCTAAAATAAATTAGCATGTTTTATTTGATGACTTTTATAATCAATACTGAAAACTTCAGGTGAGACGATTAAAATAAGTTTGCTAGCAGCCAAAGACCTGATTTAAAAAATCTCGCTGTATTTTGAAATTAAAGCCGTTGTTGTATTTTTACAGAACAGTGCTGATCAGTGGTGGTAATGTGCTAATATTGTCTTGAATTAACTTTGTAATAATAATAATGTAAAAGTATTTTTATAATTGCTGTGAAGTTTTATTTACTTATCAGGTAATGTCCACTTAGAAAATTTTTATATAATTTACAAATTATTCTCCAGTAGTGTTCTGACAAAGAATTGACAGATCAAACCATCCTAGATGATGTAGTACGAACTTTTTAGACCACCTTAAACACTCAAGATAGTCTAAGTACTCAAACTGTTTTATGATGGCATAAGTGCTTAAATTGCCTGAAATTCTCAGAGTAGTGTATAGTTTTAAGACACATTAAATCCTCTGGTGCCATAATCACCTAAACCACCTCAGAATTTTCAAATGGCATAAATTTTCAACTCATCTTAAAAAATATTTGGGATTGCATAAAGGCTTAAACTGCTCTATGGATGTATAAATACTGAAATTGTTAGCAGACTACTTTGAAAAGTGTTTGCTTTTGAATTTGTGTAACTTCTTAGAGACTTTTCATGAAAGGAATACTAAAGTTCTAATAATGCTGTCATTCTGCAATGTGTCAAGTAGGCTACCCATTTCTCTTCTAGTTAGTATAAGTTATGAGTGGTACCACAGCTTCTCAAAATGTACAGTGGTGTTAGCTGCCAATCCTCTCTCCTCCCTCCTCTTGGCAGGACTCCATGAGTGCTTTTGTGTTCTGTGTCTACAGAAGAGTTGCACACAAAGGGAAATTAACCTCTGATGCCCTCTTTCTTCTCTGAACATTTAGTCTTCTAACTGAGCACCGCTTGTCAGAAGCAGTCTTTAAATGTGGATGAAATAGCTATAATAATAATAATAAAAAAAAGTATATTCTTTTCAAAAGCCTCTTGTGAAAGAACTAACAAGTCAATAGGACATACCTGTTTAGTCTGTCTGCAGCACTTCTGCTCCATGTTACTTTTTCACTCAACTATGAGCTTGTAAATGACCAATCAGACCTTTAAACAGGGAAAATAAAAGCATTTATAGTAATAGGTTTAAACTCTGTAAATAACAATCAATGGTATAAACTCCAAAATGTCTTTGAGTAAAAGCACTTGGGCTAGGTCTAGAAAAGGTTACTGGAATCCTAAGAGTCTAAGAAAATGATCCTAAAACTCTCATGTAACCCTTAAACCAAGTAAGGTTTCTGCAGCAAAGTACTAGAATACTTTGCTCCTTCCTAAGTCAGATTCTTTTCCTGGTTGGCCTTGCCAGCACACAATATGCAGCTAAGTTTGTTTAAGTTTTAAAGTAAGCCTTTTCCTACCTTACACGCCCAACCTAAGAGGCCACTACAAAAAAGTTTATCCACCCTGGCAACCATATACAAATCCTAGTGGTTGTCTCACACACATTCTAAACCAGGCAGGAGGTTGGATCTTTCATATACATACAACTGTTTCATAGAAGTGGATGCAGCAATAGTTTTACTGGTGGTGTTTGAAGAAAACAGATTAGAAAGACAAATTCACTTGGAAGTACAAGGCACAAACACAAATTCATTGAAAGAATACAGGCTACAATCTTTCCTTCCTAAAGATCTCAATTAAGATCTTATGTAAAAAAAAAGATCCAAACAGCTCCCTTCTCTGTGATGCTATTTTGAGGTGTCTATCCCATGTTTTACCAGCTTGGAGACCAGGATGTCGTGCAGGACAGTGTCCAAGGCTTTGCTCAGGTCCAGGTAAATGACGTCAGTTGCTTTTCTCTTGTCTGTTGATGTTGTGACCTTTTCACAGAAGGCCACCAGGTTTGTCAGGCACAATTTTCCCTTGGTGAAGCTGTGCTGACTGTACCCAATCACCTCTTTGTTATTCTTCTGCCTCAGCAGTGCCTCCAGGAGGATCTGCTCCATGATCTTACCAGGCACAGAGGTGAGACTGGCTGGCCTATAGTTCCCTGGATCATCCTTCATTCCCTTTTTGACAATGGGGGTTATATTTCCCCTTATCCAGTCAGTGGGGACTTCACCAGACTG
>VWZK01021982.1:31350-50376 GCA_013396935.1 Baryphthengus martii | reverse complement strand
TTTTTTTTTTTTTTTTGTGCTTGAATTGTAATTATTTGGAGCATAGACTATGCCCTTAGTGAGACTTGCCAATAAGGCGAGTCTCTTCATTTTGATGCTGGGGGCTACTGTTTCGACAGCTACAAGTGTCAATAATTAAAAGCTACAGTCTTGTGGCAGAATTAAAATAGCTTGATTGAGATCCTTCTGGAAAAAGAAATGTTTTAAATTAAAGGGTTTAAAATAACACATTAAGTGCAGGGTTGGGGTGAATCTCTGTCCAACTTGGTAGTGAGCTAGGAGAAGTGCATCCGGGCAAATTCAAGTGGATTTAGCAGTAAGGTTACTTCTGCCTTGATGTGTCTGAAGGCTAATAATTACTCGTGTGGCAAATACCAGGAAAGTGGACTGGTGAGATTCCCACATTCGCTTTACGTTTGTGGTGGCAGGTGCTCCAGTGCTTCTCAATTTAGCTTCTCAAGCTGCTAGCGACTATTAAGTGTTTAGACCTCTGTTCATTTAGTATTTAAGTAAGAGTAAGCGGCTTACTACTGCAGCTGTAATTTGATACTTAAAAAAAAAAAAAAAAAAGTTGTGTGAGTGTAATGCTTTTTTGAAAAGAGCAAGGTATTTTAAAATTAAAATGCCCAACGTATAAGACTTGAATATTACCTAATGTCATTTCATTGTTTGGACTTTGTTCTGGTGGTGGTAGAGGAACACCACGTAAAGTGCCGTCATCTGCTGTGGACGTGGTCTTAATTTTCTGTTTTCTTTTAACGTGTACCTCCTCTAGTGGCATGAGTGTCCTCCCAGATGTCTTTGCATTCCGTATATATTTAGAGAGCCAAAGAAATGTAGTTACCTGTTACATGCCTAAAGAAATATACAGAATTTATTGCTTGATGATTTTGTTATTTTACCACTTTAGTACCGTTCAGCTGAAAAGCACTTCACAGACTTGTTAAAATTCAAATGTTTCACATTCATGTCATGGATTCTGCTCTTGCCTTTCTCCATTCAGAAACAAGGCGTTGCGTGTGTTTTGCTTTCTGTAGTGGTGAAGTGGTAGCTTTAAGCTGAGCATATTTGAGCTAAACTTTGCTCCACAAGAGTTGTGTTTTTGATCTTCACGGGTGTTTTGGGAGTAGAGTTATCAAAATATAATGAGCAACTTCTGTTGGCTTGTGATACAGTAATTTTTTCAGTATTAATTGATATCTGCCTCAGGGTGTGTAAGCTGTGCTGAATGTAACAGGTGCCCTAATTCCGGAAAATGTGTTGTAATTGTTTGTTTGTGGAACAGATGAATAAATATCTGTGGGGCATAGCTGGTCCTCAGGTGGTGAACGTGAATGGATTAATGATGTGATTGGGTGAGACATGCTTATTTGTTGCAGTCTCGTCCAGTAACCGTCTGCTGAAGCAGAACAAATATTAATTAGCAGGGTCCTGTTTGTTGTCTCAGTCTATCTTACGGAGCTGATTTTTTGGCACTGCCTTTTTTTTTTTTTTTTTTTTAATAACCTTTTCATGGCTAGACTTGTAATGTGTCAAAAAAAAAAACAACCCTGTGGTTTTTAACAGATTTTTTAGAACACGAAACTGAGTCTCAGGTATATCCTGGTGCAATTTTTTCCTTCTTTTCTCTTTCCCCTCCAAACAGTACATATCTGTCTTTCATTCAGTGTCACATCATTTGCCTTTTTAATGAGGTCGTCTGGGAATTTTAGTGTAGAGTATTCGTACAAAAGTAGCAGCGTGTACTCTGGTATCAAAGACTTAGCTGCTTCTGCCAATTTTGATGGTTTCACCTCCTTCACAGAGCAGCTTTTTTTTTTTTTTCCACTACTGTGTATTAACTGTATGCTGCCCTCTTACTTTGCACCCTTGCAGTTACCATGGGGTGAAACTCCGTGGTGTGCCCACATTTGGAGAAACTCCTGCTGTGCTTCTCACTATCAAACTTTATTTTGCCACTTGGTGATGTAAGGTAACTTAAATGTTCTCTCTCCAGGTGCTCTTATCACCCAGGAGGCAAACACTTACATGGACTATAATTTCTAACCTGAGCAGTCATGTCTAATTATTTCCATGGCAACAGACTGTGATGTTGATAACACAAGATTATGACTTCACATAGTAGAGTAGGAAGAGGAAGTTTGCTGGGGTGAGAAGGTGGGTGGAAAGGTCTTCTCCAGCGCAAAGGCTTTGACAACGTAATAGCTGGGGGAAAAGGCATAAAGGGAGGGAATTAATTTGTTTATCATCTCTTTTGAAGTTCTCCTTGTTGTAAGTGTGTGATTAAAATCATACTTTGGATGCTGACATTCATGGTTTGCACCAGTTGACTCATGGTGAACGTGTCTGGAATGAAGAACACGCTTGCAGGTTGGGATAAATAGGTGTTATGAAAGAAAACAAACAATACTTACGAGTTTTAGTCAAAGCAGGACACAAACTGGATGGTTGCTTTTTGCCTTACGGATTTCTGTTGGCACCAGGGCGCTTCTTTTATTGTTGTTGTACGGAGCACTTAGCATTTTGATTTTTGAGTTGTCTTTAAACCCCTTAGATCCAAAGTAACTTGAAGCATTCCTTATTTTTATGCAAATCAATGGATTCCTTGGGCACATCGTTACTTGCTAAAGGGAGGGAAGGAGGACAGCTTACCTTCTGGAATCAGCAAAATGGATGACATGCACTAGAAGTTTCTGTCTTCTGACTGAAGTCACCGAATGCTAGTAGTAACATTAATATTTGTATTGCTTTTCCTGTCTCTTCCCTGGCACTGTGAAAGAAGCATATTCCTAGTCAAAGTGTTGTCAAGTCTCTTAGGTTGATTTTAGAAGAAGCTGAAGGAAATGAGTTGTCTGACTGATTCCCAAGTTATTATGCAAGATTGTTGAGTGCATCATGAATTACAAAGTTTTAGCTGTGCTTTGGGGGAAGAAGCAATTAGGCCAGCCAGCAGGAATCGGCCATTGAGGGGAATTTGCAGGAAAGTTACGCTGTGTCTCCCTCCTCTCTCCAGTACAGCTCTAATTGAGTTGAATAATTAATTAAATATCTAAAGCTCGATTAGCCTATTCTGCATAGCAATTTGAAAAGTTCTGTGTTTTCTTGAGCAACATTTGGCCTTTTGAAGAACAAAAAATTGGAAATGCTAATGTTTTTCAGCCAACTAAGGAGAGAAAATAAAAATGTCTCCATAGCAACAAAGCTTCTTTCTAGATGGTTTCCTAAGATATGGCTGAACCAGAAGCAGATGTCTGATTTGAGAATTTTGCCTCCTTCAATGTAAACAAATAACTTCTAGGCAGGTGTTGGAAATAATATGGAAATCCTATTAGGGGGCCCTGGGTTCCTGTCACTCGGGACCCCCCTGCCACAAAAGGATTGGTTGTCTGAATAAAGGAGGCAGAGTAAATTCTCGTTAGGCTTTAGCTTTTCCCAGGAAATGATTGTCTCTGCGTGCTCTTTCTCCTGCAAGCCTGAATGCAAGCCGTTTCTTCTATTGATCCCCTCTGCCACCCTAGCTTTCTCCCTCTCCTGCTGGATTAGCTCTTGATGTTGGTGGCGGCTGCTGCTGCTTCGGGTGTTGTGGCGTTTGTGGTTTTAACCCCAGTCCTTCCATCCCCAACCCAGTCTTGGACTGTGAGAGAGCACCAGGAGAGAATCCCAGCTTGGGCCTAGAGTGAGGAGAGGAGGGGAAGCGGCTGATGTGGGAGGCGAAGCAACCGAGCCCTGGGTGGCTTGTTGCTCCAGCTTGTTTCTGTGAACTTAAAAATGATGTTGTAGCCCTTGGCACTGTGAGACTGAGTGTCATCTGAACATGGGATTTTCCTTTTTCCTATTTCACAGAGACTGCAGCTGTGGAGGGGCTGTGGTAAAGATTTCTGTGTGGCTGGCTTGCTGGTGTCACATCTTGGGATTCAAAGTGAGAGTGTGTTTTTTCTCGTAATGTGTCTAGGAAGTTGGTGGGATTTATTTTATTTCCTCCTTGCCTCAAAAGTTACTGAGAAAACATGTGCTGGCTGTCAGTAGTCTTAGTCTAATGCAACACTGGCACTGCCTTTGGACTTGCCAGTGTCCGTTTTGTCCCTTGAACCTCCCTGTGCTGAGTCTACCACACCCTGGAGACTGGCTTACTTGCGGCCTGTTGGCAAAAACTTCAATACTGGACAGGCACGATCAGGTGGAGTTTGCGTTTCCCAGGGTTTCTAGGCTGGAAGTGGAGGCCGTGTGCGTGTCCCTCTCCCCATCTCTGCTTTTGTCGGTGTGCCAGACGTGCATAGTGGTGCTCTTAATAACGCTCAGAGGGTTAAATGTGGATAAACACAAAACAAGGCTTCTGAAAAGCCTGATGATTGTCATGCAGCATTTCTCGGACTATAGCCCCCGAGACGCACTTCATAAAGCCAATAAAGCGCGCGCCGGTGGTCTCCCGTTGCCCCGGCAACGGACCACAGGGCACCCTGTGTGTGAAATGCATGAACATCTGCGAATTAATCTTTTTTTTTTTAGTTTGTTCTTTCCTTGGCGCTGGCGGGGCTGAGCTAGAGGGCCCCCCAGGGGTACCCCCAGCGCCTGGTGGAGGGGGAGAAGCAGCATCCTTCCGGTAACACTTCCTGCACCGGAGGGACTCAGGCCTGACAGCGCTTTCTCTTGGTATGCTGTGAGCTTGCCTTTGGCTGCACTGAGGAATGAATAATTAAATAATTAATTAAATAAATAAGCTTTCCCAAGTTGATGTGTTATTTGGCTTGTACATCTGCCATTGAAAAAAAAAAAAGAAAACAAACAAAAAAAACCCAAACAAAGCTGAAAAAAATAAACATAAAAAAACTCCAAAACATAAAAAAAAAAATAAAAAAATCTGAAAAATGAATAAACCCGACTGAAGTAAGTCCTCCTGTCTGCGCTGCAGTTTACCAAACTTCACCACTCCTGCGCTTTTGCTCACACCGAACTTTACTGGAAACTGAAGTTGAGGGGTAGCTGGTCTCGCACAAACCGCAAAATGGAGATGTGTGACCAAAAATCAGCAGCCTGATAAGCCGACCCGGCAAGAGACCCGGCCTCGACTGTGCTTGAGCGCTGCAGAACCCAGGGAATGACCGTTCCCGCTGCCTGCCTAGGCACGGGTATCGGGAGCATCCTGGGAGTGTCCTCGCAGGTGCGTGGGGAGCGGGGGCCCTCTCAGGGTGCAAGCGCAGGGCTTGTCCGGTCGCTCTCCACCGAGTCTCCAGGAGGACTGCAGGGGGAACACTGTGTATGTCGTATCATCAGTGGATGCTGGATGCAGTCAGTGTTTTAATGAAGTATTGGAAGTGAAAGGCCGCTTTAATCTGCTAATTGCACTAAGAGAATGGCAGATTGCTCTGTATAGCTTCTTTTTGAGCTGCAAGTTTATCAAAGAGTACGGAGGTGCTTTTAAGTGAGGTACTGCAGCCAGTCTGATGCTACTTGTTTGCATATGAATATTAGTAGACACAGCTGTAGCTCTGTTTTTCTGCCTCTCCAGAGGCAGCGAATGCAACTGTGGGAGTTTTCTTTAATGTGTACTTATGAGCAGGGTGGAGGGGAAGGGGAAAATTTCAACACAGTTTGTTCCTTTTTTTCGTTCACAGGATGAGCAGTCCATCTCAGCTTCTCCACACAGTGAAGCTGGAATATTTCATGCCATTATTTTCTGAAAGAGGGCATACAGTATTTTCTTTACTGTGTCAGTTTTGCCAGGTCAAAGTAAATAACAACACTGATTTTGCTTCTTGTGACCTGCTTTGTCAGACTGGGGTGCTCTGCGGAGATGTAGTGTAGGTGCATGGAAGAAGGTCCAGGAAAGGTGTCTCCCGATCACAGCTACCCCCAAGAAAGATTGTCGGCAGGAGTGTGTGGTATGAGTTTGGCACAGACTACGCACAACACAAAACTTGACGGCTACACCAAAATATTTCCAAGTCCTTTGCTCATTTTAGTAACAAAGTGGCCAGACGTTGTAGAGATCATTTCTACATTGAGCTGAAAAGCCAGTGCTGACCTAAATAAGGGGAAGCGTTGCCTTGTGATGTTACAACACCGGGCGTTTGGAAATGGTTGTACTTGGCTTGCAGTAATTATATCTGTGTGTTTAGATTTCTTGTCTCTCCTTGTTGTTTGCTGAAACCGTACCTGTTGGTGCTGGATTTCTGTCCCACATATCTCCTTTAAAAGTACTAAATTGTGATTTCTTTTTTCACCCCCTGGTTTGAGAAAAGTTTATTGCAATGACCCACAAGTAGTATTATGTAATGAGCTTTGCAGTCCTGTAGTGCAAAATATGAGAGGATTCAATGTCTGAGTGATTTTTCAATAATCTCTTTAAAGTCAATTACAGTAAACCTTGTGAGGTGGCAGGGAGACCCTTTTTCCACCATTCCCTTGAAGTACAGTATCTTTCCAAGTGCCCTGTCAGGATAAGTAATTGGCCATTAGAGTAGTAAAGGCACTCTGCTTTCAGCATAAAAGCAACCTGTCCAGGGTCGGTTTGGTGGCTTTTTAGAAAGCACCCTATGGTCACCATCTAGGTGGCTTAAAAACTTTGTATCACAATGCAGGTATTTGAAAGTAATTAAGTAGTTAGTAGACCTTCTGTGCAGCTCTGCAATACTTCATGAAGATTTTCTGGTTACTATGTTGCCTCCATCCGTCCAAAAAGGTGCCTTTTTTTGAGCCCTTCTTCCTGCTCCGAGGAATGAGAAAGAGGAGAAATATTTGTGGTTTGTGTCTCTTTTAAGAGTACATAGCATCAGACTGCGCAGGTTTTCCCCAGTTAATATCTGTGAGTTGCAAACATTTTAATATCAAATATTTTCTGTGCTATAGTATCTCTCTGTTGTGTTTTGGTCTCCATGGTCCCTAAACCATTTTGTAAATACTGCTAATGACTGTAACAGTACTGCTAATACTGATAAACAATCTCGGTACTGCAAATAGCAATAACTTGATTTATAATAGTAAATTTAACTCAAGTTTCCCACTGAGTGGAGTAGTGCTGGAATGGGTACTAACAGCTGTGGCGATCACAAAGTGACAGAGCTGCAGCTACTTAGTAGACAAGTATTTCATAATTGTTTAGGACAGAAAGACAAAGAAAACTATTTGATTGAAGAAGGCTTTTTATGTTGACAGCACACAACTCCAGAGATTGGTACAGTGCAATCACTGTAAAACCACTTGTTTTACAAACAAAATATGTTACAGATTCTAATTATAAAAACAAAAATATGTGCTTTAATTTGACATACAGACAGGATTTCTCATACTATTTTGCTAAGTCTTAAAACTGCCAGGGATTCTGTCTGCAATACTATTTTTTCAGTATGCACAACTGCTACTGTAGATGTCACACACACACCCCCTCCCCATTTAGAACTGTATTTGATGCTGTGTTCTGGTTCAAGATGTGTATCTGTGGAATGCTGCACCGTGGTGCATATGTAAACAGGTTTTAGGAGAAACATTTGTTCATATCCAGGGTTGTTCTTGCCAATAGTGGGATTAAATAAAACAAGCACCACCTGTTACCTAATTTACCCAATACCTTCAAATTTACTTAAAGTTTTAAAAGAACGCATTAATATAGTGATATGGTTGTGACAAAACCCAACAAATACTAGGATGCAGACATCTGGAGGTGGGCTGTTTCCTGTGCTAAGGAGGCAGTTATAGTAAAGGATGTAATGCTTAGCTCTTGGTTCTGTGCTCTGTGGCTAGTTTACCCTGGTCTTTGACAGTGTAAACATGAACCCTTGTGAAACCTCTGGAGAAAAGCACATGACAATTTGCCTTTTGGCTGCAGAGAAAGAAACACTAAGGTAGGTGATTAAGAAAAGATCAAATGAGCATGAGGGGGAGGGGGAGCAGAGGAAGAGAGAGACGTGGGAATAAATGTGTGTTTCCTATCTGCATCCACCTGACTAACTACTGTGCTTATTTTTATCCACGTTTTATATATTCACTGGAGAGAACTCTTTTACAACTCTCATGAGAAAAATAAGAAAAATCGTAGGCAGTAGCCTTGAATATGCTGTATAAAGATCAGGCAGCTAGTAGACCTAGAGCTTCTACATTAAAAGCTGTTTGCTCTCTATACAGTGACATTAGAAGCAACGCATAGGAGGGTATTAGTCCTCTGAACATTAATACTTTCCAAGATCATTGGCTACCATTGTCCTCTCTTATGTCAGAATTTGCCTGTTTCCTTTTCTCCTGTTAGGCATCTGGCAGTTCCTCGGAAATATTTTAAGAGCTATCGTTTAGTAATTTACCGGAAAAGCCTTGAATAATTCACACAACAAATGATGAGGCAAGCGCTTGTCTATCTAACTGAATTATTCTGCATGTTTGCTGAAGCAGTTAAGCAGCAGAACAGCATTTCCTTCTCCGGAGGTTTTACAGTGGTAGTATTGACCCACCTAGTTATTTGGTTTCAGCCTTTTGTTGACACTGTTGTAAATGAAAGCAGTGTGGACAGGCACTGAGCAGCTGGGCTGGATAATTGTGAAGGATTCATGCTTGTTGCTGTTACCCCCAATGTTTGTAGTGGGTTGTTTGCTTTGACTTTTGTTGAACTGTTGACAAAAGCATTAGATACAAATGGGAACAAATAAAGTAGTGAGATGCCAGGAGGGCTTGGCAGTAATGGTGGTTTTCTTTCCTACTTAAATGGGGAATGTCACTTATCTGGATGAGAAATGGAAGGTGTGTTCAGCATTTGTGTGCTTCCCCTTCCCCTTTCTCATCCTTTCCCTACTGCTAAATACGTTCTGGCAAACGCAGGTGAATAAAAACAGAGCAGAGCAATTTCATCATTGCCTTAACTCTTTGGCACCAGATTTTTGAAGCTCTTTCTGCCTGTGGATGTTCGTGGTGGGCAAATGCAGTTCCTGGCATGAAAGGATTAAGTATAAAAAGGGTAGGAAATGGGGGAAAAAAAAAAGAAGAAAGAAAGAAAAGGAGGGGGAGGTAGAAGGAGTAGAGTTGAGAAAAGAGAGGATTAAATGGAACAGTATACACTAAGTAGTATAGCCAGCAAAATTGAAGTCATTTACTGGAACGCTTTTAATTTGGTTTAAACAAAATACTCTTTTTGTATATTCAAATGGGGAGTAGCTCAGCTGTTGTGAAGCCAGAAAATTAATGGCATTTTTAGTGAAATAGCAAAAGCATGTCAACAACATAGCTGTGGATGATAATGTTGGCATTTTATTCATGAGGAATTATCAATGCCGGTTACTGGACAACATAGTGTGACTGGAATGATTGAGCACAGGGGGGAAGCGGCTGTCCTTCTGTAAGATGATTTCATTTTGCATTTAGGCTTTCAGGAAGAGAAGAAGGAGAAAGAAAGAAAGCGTTTAAAAATATGTGTCTCGGATGCCTATCCTTGTGGTTTCTGGCTTCCAGAGACTAACCTTTTTTACCTCTGTTTGACTCATGGTTTTGTCACTGCTTCTTTCTTTTCGGCCGGCTGTTCTTTCTTCTCAAGTCTGTCTTGAGGAGTGGCAAAGAATAGAGACAGAAGAATAGAGTCATGTTAGGATATCTTTGCTGAAAAGGCAGTTTTGGCTCTAGAGGAACTGCAAGTTTATTCTATCCATCTCTGACTCTGTAGTTTTGTGCCTCAGCATTTTTTTGCTTGGGACTCTTAATTCTTTTAATGTGTTGCAAAATATGATTCCTCTGGCCAGTCATGGAGTAAGTTAGCATATGATCTGGAAGGTCTTAGCACTTGCCAGGAGAGATGCTTTGTATTTGTTATTCCAGCTAAAAGTTTTCTTGTAGCAGTCAACCTCTTGAGTGTTGTGCACTGGAAAGTAACAAACAGTGTTCACAGGTGTGAAGACACCACTGTGATGAAAGGAGAAGACAATGTTTTGCATTGCTGTCTGATGGCATACAAAAGTATTGCTTACCTCTGCTCTAGCGTGTGCATCTGGTGGTATCTGAGAGGCCCACAGAGATTTTGGAGCACCAAAGTTGTCGCCTGCCTTCATGCAGCTTCAAGTTGTCCTAAACCCAAACACTACAGTAGCAAGGTAATCATGGTGTTTATGGACCTACTTTGAGCAATCATCTGTGAGTGTTTTCTTTATTCCCCTTTGTTATGGTTGCTGTATTGTTCGTAGTCTCTTCACAATAAGAAGAGAAACGAAGCACAGAAAGAGATAAGGAAGAAATTGCCTTTTACTGCTGCTATTGCTAAGATTTCTTGTAACATGCAGCATGTTTGTTGTGCCAAACCACAGCCTTGTGGATGTCAGCAAGAAACATTTTGCCCAGATGCTAAATACTGTGGGATTAGGGCCTGAATTTGTTATTAATCCTCCAAATATTAAAAGAAAGTGAAGAAATATCAAGCTATTTCCAGCAAACATGTACTGGGAGTGGTGTTACTGTAAATATCAGCTTGTGCATGATGAATCCCCAATTCTTTTTGTCTCTTTCTTTGGGGAATACTCTGAACAATTCTTCAGGGGGCTAAAGAAATTCTCTTTTCAAGGCAAATTTCAGCCTTGAATGAAGGAAAAATGAGAACTTTCTGAAAAGTAGAGACTTAATGCTCAGTCAGAACAAATATATTCCATAATCATGTCTGCACAACACTTGGGAAATCCTCTTTTGGATCATCTAAATTGTGCGAGAATTCATAAAAAATGACTCATGAATGTTCTGCGGTATTGCCTGGATGCTTTTTAATCAAGGTTTGATAGTTTTTGGATTTCATGTGAAATGCACTTTCCCCTGTCCTTGGTCACACCATGTTAGCTCTTTAGGCTAATTGATTTTGCTTCTAGATCTGTAAGAAGGGCCCCAACCTGTGCTTTGCCAGAAGAGGGCACAAGTTTTAGGAAGCCGAGACCTGGAAGCAGGAAAGTGCTTCTGGAGAGAATTTTCATTGGAGTAACAATAGTTTTGAATAATTGCAGGAGCAAGAAGAGAGGAGAGAGAGAAGTGGCATGCTGCGTAAGGTGAGAGAGGATTTGACACGCCCAAATTGTGAAGTGATTATGCATCATGGTGCAGTATTTTGTTGCATAGTCTGGTGTCAGATAGTACAAAAATGGGGTGCTAAACTGGCCAGATAGGAGTAAGAGTGGAGATGGGAAAGAGTTTTCTATAATGTCCACTCTTGTGAGACCCCACCTGGAATACTGCGTCCAGTTCTGGAGCCCCTATTACAAGAAAGATATGGACATGCTGAAACGTGTCCAGAGAAGGGCCATGAGGATGATCAGAGGGCTGGAGCACCTCTCCTGTGAAGACAGGCTGGGAGAGTTGGGGTTGTTCAATCTGGAGAAGGCTGTGAGCAGACCTTATTGTGGCCTTCCAGTATCTGAAGGGGGCCTACAAGAAAGCTGGGGAGGGACTTTTTAGGATGTCAGGTAGTGACAGGACTAGGAGGAATGGATCCAGACTGGAGGAGATTAGGTTTAGATTGAATATTAGGAAGAAGTTCTTAACCATGAGGGTGGTGAGACCCTTGAACAGGTTGCCCAGAGAGGTGGTGGAAGCCTCATCCCTGGAAGTTTTTAAGGCCAGGTTGGATGGGGCTCTGAGCAACCTGATGTAGTGGGAGGTGTCCCTTCCCATGGCAAGGGGGTTGGAACTAGATGATCTTTAAGGTTCCTTCCAGCCCTAACGGTTCTATAATTCTATAATGTCGCATAGGAGATTGTATAATAGTGAGACAGGAGTAGAAGTATGACAGAGAAATGATGCCCTAATCAGTGGTGCACAACCTTTAGCACAGAAGGTCTTCACTGGCAACTTGCCATGAGCCGGTGGGCTGCGCCTATTTTGCATATAATTAACATTGGATTTTAATGAGATAAGCACACACCCTGTTTGGTTTTCTTATTTATGACGTGCTATAAGTGCAAACACTGCATAGCGCAAAGCAATAAAAAACTGTGTGCTTGGTGTGTTATAGTAGAAGTGACAATGGGAAGATTGGCTCTGCATTTTTTAAATCAGGGAGGTTTATCTGACATCTTTGAGAAGGCCTTACACATTCTGAAGTACAGGTTTGAGTTTATTAGACAGCTGCAAATTTGGCTTTATTCACATTTCAAATACATAAAGTTAATCTGAGAAGAATAATTTCAAAGACAAGCTTGCAGATAGCATATTTCCTGGTTAATTCTGTTACCCATGGGTAATTTAAAAAACAACAACAACCATCAGCAGTATTTTCTTCCTGAAATTTTGTTCATAGTATTAAGTATCATTACATCTCAGATGTAGTGCCTTTAGGTCCTCCTGAGTTTAGCAGATGACAGTTTTGCATACAATGCAGAAGTGCTTTTTCTTTTACATTTTGTGTGTCTATGTGATACAGATTTATGCAGGCTAAGAATGGGCTAAAGTTATTATTTGTAGACATATTAGTTTTTAGAGTTTAGTATAGGCACTCTGTTAAAGTAGTGGGATTACTCTAGTCATGTAGTTGTGTATTTGCTGGTACGAGGAGGACTGATTTTTTTAATTTTTTTTTTACTTTTATCCTCCTCCCTTATTTTTCCATTTCAGTCTAGCATATTTAATGACTCCATCCCCCTGATACTGGAGTACCTCCAAATCTTCAATACATTAATCCTCACAACAACCCTGTAAGGGAATGAAATGCTCTCTAGGCTTCATGAAATTATCCCTATTTTATAAATAATGAACTGAGGCATGAAGAGGCTTAATTGACTTCACACGATCAGATGGAAGAGCAGACTGCTGAACCTAGATTTCCCAAATATAAACAGTTTTCTGTGCTTCTCACTTTCATTTTTTTGCTCAGACACCAGCATTACCTTGTGATCCTTTTTCAACTAATTCTTCTTTTTAAAACCTCTCAGTGGATTTGAGTTCCACTCCTGCATGCTGCTTTTTTGTGGAAGTCTGTGTGGGCTAGTTTGCCAGCGTGATCCTTTTGGGCTAATACTGGTTACAGTTGACTACTTAATCTCTCTGTGATTTTTCAGAGGAGACACTTTGATTGAATTTTCATCCTTCCTTAGTGTTAGATTACATTGCTCTTGTGTGTAATATGGATCCTTCAGTACTGCACAAGGTTGTAGATGTAGCAGAATCGGTGGAAGCCCACTACACCATTGGGAGGGTCACGGCAAAGGGATCACAGGTGCAGTGTTCCCCCTGGGGCGTTAACCAGCCGTCATGCAGCATATATACACCATGCTACGAAGCACACTGCCAAAACCTTGGGGGCCAATGCTAACCCGTTTTGGTGGCACATCACTAGCCAGCAGCGTGACTCTGACAGCCCAGCACTGTGCCGAGCTGTTCCCCATCACATTAATTCTGGCTCAGGGCCATGCTAGCAGGGCCCTGCCGCTTTCCAGAGGTCAGTCAAGATTGTTCAGCTATGGATCAGGATTGTTGGCACAGCACGGTGCTCTGTGGCCAGCTAGCGAGGTGCCCAGTGCAGGCTGCTGCATGACTGGGAGATTCTCCCAGGCTTCTCCCAGTGCTGCTGCAGAAGGAGCAGCCCCAGAGGTGGATATGGGAATGTGATTTTTGTCAGTATTGAAAGCACCCTGTGGGGAGAGCATGTAGATAGAGAAGGAGGATTTCCATCTGTGGGCTGGAGCTCTGAATACAATAGTGCCTGCTGTGAAAGAGCTTGTTACGCTTTCTCACTGTAAGGGCTCCATCTGGTGCTCTTGGTGTCCTTAAATGGAAGTTTACATTTACTGTCAGAACTCAAGTCTATGCATAATGAGTAGCCTGATGGTCTTACCAGTCACAACAAATGCTGAAAGCCTTTTCTTCACCTCCCACCCTGTAATATAAGGGGCAGGGAAGAGCAGTTAAATGGAGGGGGAGGGACTGGGCAGATTCAAAATGTCTCCTCTTCATAGTAGGAAGCAATAATGAAGACCCAGTTTTTAAAATCAAATATTTTCTTCATCTTAGGGTAGTTTCTAGCTCATTACTGAGTGAGAAAGGTGTATTTGCAAGTAAACTGAGTTTGCTGTTGCTCAAGCAACCCAGATGTTGGTTAGTAAACAGTGGTGTGACTTATAGCTCAGTCTCTTAAATTCTAGCTAGGGGCTTGCTGACAGTGCTTTGTGTACTCAATGTGAAGTCCCCCTTATTCATCAGGTCAAGCGTGCCCTACGTTGATGTCAAATTTAAAGATGATGTGTGCAGAGATCATCATAGTAGTCAAGCCTTGTGTTAGGAAACACTTTGCTAGCTGTTCTGACTTCTGCCTTGAAAAGTCATGGTCTTGGCAGCTGCTAAGGAGAAATACACTGACAAACTGCTACAATCTGGGATTTAACATTTTCCCAGCTGAGAAGCCCATTTTACAAGTTATCCCGTGCAATCTTTCCAGCTTTGTTTTTTCTTCTTCTCATCACCTAGATGCTTCAGTCCCATCTGGATCAGTCTTTACAACTAAACTCATTCCTGAATGTGCATAAAATCAAGCTGCTTGGTTACATGTCCATTAAAATATGGGTGTTGGTTTTTAATGTACTCCAAAGCCAGTCCAGAAGTATTTGTCTTTGCTGTTACATTACTCCAGTGAATGGTGGCTAGAGGAAATTTTCCATGTTGAGGAAGCTTGGAGAGGCTTTCTCTTAACCCTGTAACTCCTGGTTTTATAGTGCTACTTGGGCCTTTGATCTCTACACTCTCAATTGGCTCACAAGGAGGTTATTTACAGTCAACAAGAAAAGTACCTTGAACTTGTCATTTTAATAAACTTGTTACTTGCCAGCTTCTGCAGTGGCATCCCAAATGGAAATAAACATCTTTCATTTTGTTTTATAAATTTTAAAAGTGGTTTCCTAGACAACCTTGATGAAATGTCAGCTGCTTCTTAGATCTAAACCCACACCATTAGGTATTGTTATCTCCATCCCTGCTGGGTAATTTGTACACTGCAATAGTTTGTTTGGAAACATGCCTGTTGTTCTTTAAAATGTACTTAATGCTAGATTAGAGAACATGAGACTCTTTTTTTTTTTTTTTTTTTGACCAGCTCGTTTCTAAACCATTTAAAATAAAGAGGTTGAGCATGTGTGGTATTTAAAAAACCTTTCACATGGTGTTTTTAAAACAGATCAATTTCAGCATTCATTGTTAGGAATTCAGCCAAGGAAAATTCAACTTGGAATTGTATAGCTATAATGATAATGTATTCTACCTGTCTTTCTTGAAAATTATTCTAACAGCAGAGTTTAACCTAGTGAATTACATGATTTAGGAATTATGTAATTCAGCCAGAATGCTGAGTTAGGGGATTACTGTAGTCTTCCCTTAACAAAAGCAAAGGCAAAGATGGATCATATTACGAAGTACTTAAATGAGAGAGAACAGTCTTCACAAATCATGCGATAACTAATTTGTATGGAACAGAAGGTCATGTGCGTGCATGCCAGTTATCACGCTTAACTACTTGGCAGAGTGTAGGGGGAATACAAGAGGGAGATTTTTGCTTTTCCTCTCCTCTAGCCTGAATTAAAAATGTATTGGCTGCTTATTGCTGACATCAAAACCTTTCCAGCTAGCCTGAAGTTACTATTTGATTGTGCTTTTAACGTTTAAAAAATTAACAGCATGACCTGTCCAATATAAATAATGAAAGGCCCAGAAAAGTAAAAGCTACTGCTGCGTGCCTTGGCAAACCTCTAGGATGTTCAGGAATTGTATTGCATCTAAAAATCTGGCAGAGAGGACTGTATGTTTTTTTTTTTTTTTCAGTCTTCAGAGTAGAGGTTGTACATATAATGTGCTGTTGTATACTGATGTAACTGCTTTAAGGCAGACTGCAGGATCTGTGTTCCCACCACTCCTTCATCCATTCCATTTACCAGAGTCCTTGAATTGAAGAATTAAGCTGGCAACTGGTTATTTTTGCAGCCAGCTGAGGTCCAGATTCAGAGTAGCATGCCGTAGGCATCTGAAGTTCAGCACATATATACATTCCTCTAATTTCTTTATCTGCTTTGTGACTTTCCTGAGATCAAAGTGTGTGCCTCAAATCTGGCATCTGCTTGAGTGCTTTCCTGAATAGGAAATGGGATAATTTCCTGAACAAGGATCTTGGGAACACAAGTAAGTGACTGTAGACGAAGTGAGGCAGATACAACGGGCTTGCATGTTATTTGGGCGGTGAGGCAAACAGTAGTGCTCAAAGGTTTCTTTCTGGAATATATTTTTATAGATAGTTGAGTGAATGTTTTGCTTTAGAATCAGCGTGAACCAAATTTGCAAATATTTAATAGCACCTGGCCATCTTTTATCCACTTGCCCAATTAAGAGACTGATTGGAT
Organism: Baryphthengus martii; assembly: GCA_013396935.1. Taxonomy (NCBI): domain Eukaryota; kingdom Metazoa; phylum Chordata; class Aves; order Coraciiformes; family Momotidae; genus Baryphthengus; species Baryphthengus martii. The sequence goes on along the minus strand of VWZK01021982.1, from coordinate 34,057 downwards.
AATAAATTCTGTTTTCTCTGGGTGCTTAGCACTGGCTCTGGCTTACGAAATCATGTAGGGTACTAGAAAAGCATAAAATGTATTGAGTCTTCAGAAGCCATACAAGATCTGACAGTGAACGAGATGAGTGAATTGCCAGTCTCTTAGCTACTACCTAAGGAAAACATGTGACATGTTTTTGCAGGTTGAAGCAATTGGTATGTGGAGTGAATGTTTCTATTGAATTTTAGGGTGCTTTTTCTAATCATGGTAGCCTCTTTTCCCATCACTTTTCTACTGATCAAGTCAGGAACAAATAGGATTGAAAACAGGAGCAAGGGAGGGAGACAGTCAGAAAGTGTGGAAAGGGATCATCAGCTCTATTGATGAAGTATTCAGTTAAAACAATAATTTGCTTTGTTTTCTTACAGTCTCCTAAATCATCTCTGCAGCAAGACAACTGTGAAGTCCTTTAGGGACTAACAGGGGGAAGGAAAGAAAATTAAAGTGGTTTACCCTGAAAGGTTGATACATATGGATAGGTTGGAGGGGAATAGAAATGTGAAAACTCAAAACTGATGCCTTTGTCATGAATACAGCCTACGTTAGATGTAACCAAAACTAAAAATATGGGGCACTGGTATACAGTACCTGACTGAAAGCAGCTAAATGGAGTGTCTCATGGGACTGTCTTCGGACATGATCTCTATGATTTTAAAGCAACAACAACAACAAAAAAGGCCAATTAGTCCTAGTTTATATCCTTCTAGTCAAAGTGAAGAATTAGATAGGAAATGTAAATCCTGGGAGAAGGTTGTTAGGACCTGTCACATAAAAACTCAATCCACTTAGCTATCCCTGGAGAAGGCAATGCATAAAGCCTGATTATTACTACTTTAATATGGAAAATCTGAGGGATGTAGGTGTGTGTATTTTTTTTACCTCCTAACCTCTATTGCCGGTACTGACGAGATTTTTATAACCCCTGTGGCTTGAGCCGCTGCGGGAAGAGTTTGCGTTCAGCTTGGCTCTGTGCCGTACAGTCCATTTTAATCACTGTGCAAAGTGTAAGGATAACAGTTTTACTGCAGAGCTCGGTCTGGAAAGAGGACTCTAAGTGAAAGCTGGATATTCTTCAGAGGGATTTCATGATTCTTGAAGATATTTTTTAACAAACTGTAAAGCATACTGACACGGGCTTTTAATGACTATCATAAAACATTCCCTCTTTAGTGTTTTCTTGCTATTCTAAAAACTAATGGAATTACCTTGTGTGTTCTGTTTAAATTCATTTGCTATGAAAATGTAATTAGTGTTAATGTTCTGGAGATATGTTGGATGTTGGGAGTTTTCTGCATGCATCTGTCATTGGCTTTTGAAGAACAATCACAGAGTGCTACTGCTTTTCCTTGTGTCATGGCATGCTGCTGAATCAAAGCCCGTAATGCAGGCTGGTGGTTATCCTGCTCTGTATTTCATGGTGGTGAGCCCACAATTAAATTGCTGCATTGAATGCTTTGGCTGGTTGAGCTTTTTCTCTTACCCTTCGGTTGCGTGCTTTCCCTCCCTCCTTCTGCCTACTTAACTCCCAGTACTCTCTGTTTCTAGCTTGCTAGAGCTGCTCAAACTGCTCGAGGTCTTTGCTGAAGGAAATAGCATGAAAGATAGTGAGGAAACCCAAATAAATATCTGAGTAGGGGAGAGCTGTAGTTCCCGTGTTTTCTTGGCTCCTCAACTTTCCAAATATTTGTCTTCAGTTCTTCTGAATCTCTGTAACTTGGTGACCTTTGACCCCTCTGTTTCAGTGTGTCTCATTTTGATTAAAATAACATCTAGGAGTTTGTGTGCTTTGAAGACCAACACACAAGTTTGTCCTGGATTTTGGCATTTATTTTCTGAAATGCCAGTAGCACGGTTTTCTCTATCCGGTATCATTTCCAGGCTGCTGCCATTGTTATCCGAGAGAGCTTATCTTTCCTGGGATCGTTGGGGACAACATTCCTTTGCAACCTGCATATGCCCACTGCATTGCCTATAACAGTTGCAGTTTGTGCCTTAACACGTTGTTGCAAATCTCTTTACTCCGTCCAAATTACCTGCCCTGCTGTGTGCTGAAAGCATGTGGTCGTATTTTGGGGTCTGTTCAAAGGGGAGGAGATTAAAGCGCAGGGTGGTGAATGAAGAGTGAATCAGGAGAATTGCTGTGTGGATTAAAGAGGACAATATTTGACAATGCCTGGGTTATGTTACCACCAATTAAATTCAATATTTACGAGTTGGCAGAAATGAATGAAAGCAGACTTGATGGTAAATGTAATCTGTGAACTCTGAAGCTTCTGAAACCTATCGGAAGTGTTTAACTCCTTTTCCTGCACGTCTGTTTCTTTTTCTTTTGTTCCCTGCTGAAACCACGTCCTTTGTTCAAACTATCTTGCTTACCAAAGGATGCTTGTTATTCTTACCACACTGCTTGATTTCACTACCTTCATGTGCCTGCGCTAAGGTATACTTTAGCTTAAGCCTGTCTTTCTTTTTCGCCTCACAGCTGTGTTCCTCTACTGCTTCACTGCTTGTAGTTAAGCTGCATCACTTCTTCTCTCCGTCCTTTGACCCTCACAGTGTCAGTAGTGATTAGGCCTTATGTGTGTTATGTCCTCCAACTGGTGATTACTGGAGAAGCTGTATTTTAAAGGATTTATTGCAAAAATCCATCTGTGAAAGGCTAGTC
>VWZK01021982.1:0-31319 GCA_013396935.1 Baryphthengus martii | reverse complement strand
TAGTCAGCTGCCCTCACCATTGCTTTAAATACCTACTTTTCTTGCCACCACATGCACCTGTATACCAGGAGTGACCACAGAAACAGCAGCACATGCTGATAGGATTATGCATCAAAATTGCTAGTTGTCATCAACTAATGTTGTGTGACCCACTTAACTCTTCCAGCAAATGTATGTTGAAGTACATGACTGAAATTAACATGTACAACCATAATGGTTTATTTTTCATTTTATCACCCGTTTCATAACATCTAGGCTTTGATGCTTTGAAATAGCTTATATCAACTATTGCAGTGGTACCACCAGAGCAAGCAGATCACCAGTGTAAACAGTTACACAGATTTTTATTTTTTTGTGTGTTTTTTTAAAAATAAATTACGTATACATAATATACTTACATATGTATACTTCCATGCATGTGAAACTTTTGAGAATGCCTGTGTTTTGAAAACTAACTGCTGAGACTATACATTCTCTTTATTTTGGACTTCTTTATGGCTGTCTCTTGCAGCAACACATCTAGACTTTGATGTTTTTTATGACACTCTTATCCACTAATTAACTTCATTAATTTTGCAATTAGTGAAGTTAATTAGTGAGTAAAAATGCTATATAAAACTTCAAAGTTTGCATTTTAATCATAGTTTGTATTAAAAATAATTATTGCACACTTGATTACTAAACTCAATCTAGTTAGCTCAGACAAGGCCATGTGATATTAAAAACAGCTTTGTTCTGTTTCTTTCCTAGGTAGTTATTAGCATTTTTTACTAACAATTACTGAGACTTTGGTATCTGAAAATGCAGATACAGGAGAAAGGCAATGAATGAGACAAAGAAAAAGAGTGTAAGTTTGATCATAAGTATGGCTGAGTGGAAGTTGGGTTTGAATTTGGGTAAGTAGAAAAACAAGTTGGAAAACAGAAAGGTGAAAATGTTTTTTAATGTTCACCATGGCTGGTGATGTGTGTGGTAACAATGCTTGTCTACCAACCTCCCCGCTTCTGGTCAGCCATTTCAGGAGAGATAACGCTCTAGGCTGCACAGCCCACCTTGTGTCAGCCTGATCGTGACCCACTGTGTATATCTAAAGGGGAAGGCATGGTAAGGAAAAAAAAACCACTTGCTTAAGTAAGGACAGCACAGAGGGAGTGTTGGAAAATTAAAGCAAAGAGCACAAGATCCTTGAGGCTGGAATGGATACTAGAATGTAGTAATGGCGGTAATAATAATGTAGTGATAGTAATAATAATAATGATAATAACAACAAAAAGACATAGTAGCAGCATAGGTCTGAGTGACCCCAGGAGCACAACCACTGTGCAGGTGCTCCATATGGTGTCTGTAGAGCAGACCGCAGCGTTTGCACCATCTCCCTCAGTTCAGTACAAGTAACGTACCTGTGCCTATGGGGGTATGTAAATGAATGCATTTTTTAAAACAGGTGAGTATTGCCTTATAGTTAGAGCCATGCAGAAAGTTTGCTGTGTGGTAGTTCTTGGGATATAGGTTTTTTTCCTCCTGGGTGCATGGGCTCGGTGGACTGCGCTGGACTGCCTTTCCTTTCACCTGGGTGTTTTTTATGCCCTGTCCTATCTCCTCTTCAGTGGGACCTCTCCCACCTCATACGACTACTCGTTACTGACTGGAGTGATCTCTGTGTCATCCCTGGTGTGTCAGAAGTCACAGTGCTCATTTCTTAATTTTTTTTAATTATTTGGTGGGTTTTATTTCTGATTTACTGATACGGTTTTATCTTAGAGAGCTCGGTATTACAAGTTCAAGCGTGGAGCAGTGACTTGAGTCCAAGCTCTGGCACTTATATGTCCGTCTATAACATTGGCACCAGCCAACCAAGCAGTATTACTGCCTGGTTGTTTCTCTGTGTTGCATATTGTATCCATTTTTATAGTTTCTTTTATACTTTCAACAGACTTTATAACAGCTATAATGTCATTCAGATAATTATACTGTAATTGACCTTCGTGTTGAGCATTCTTGGCTTTTACTGCAGTTTGCTTAATACTTCAAGATGGTCAATTATCTCATAATTCCCACTTTGTTGGGAATTATTGTTTTAATTATTACACTCCAAATACATCATTTTGGCACAGTAGTAAGGGTACGCTGGGGAATGATCATATTCGTGAATGCTTTAAAGAGTTACCAGCTTTATCATATGGGACAGCTTTTCATCCTGTCATCTCTAGTCATTACTCTTAACACTGGTTTCATTTAATTATCACTTAGTCTGCTCAGGCCAAGTCTTCATCTGCAGGAGCTAGCGTATAGGGCGTTAGAGCTTGCAAGATTTGAGAGCAGTTGTATAGCTGTGCAATCTGACCATATTGATTTCTTTTCTGCCGTGTTACAGTGTGAGTCATGTATGTTAATGCAAGTAACTTCAGGGGAAGTTGGGAGTAAAATGGTGAAATTTGATTTCTTCTTTGTTTTTTTTTTTTCTTTTCCTAGCAGTTTGAAGTATAGGTTATTCCAAATAGACAGCAGGCACACTTATATTTGCCCTGTTACTGGTGAGAATTTCACAGCTACGTAAGAGGGTTGTGTGGACATCTTTGCATTCGTTTCATTTACTCCTGTGTGGCACTGGTGTTCCACCAGGAGCACTGCCCTGCCAGTGTTGAAGAGAAAACAGAATGGTCCTTGTAGTGTGGTATATTTTCAGGTAGCCCTGTCCTCATTTCTGCCCAAAACAGAGACTGAAGCATGGTATGCTCTGCTTTACAGCCTAGTCTGGAAGATACTGTGCATCCAGCATGCTGAGGATCCAGCACTAGAAACACACTGTTACACTTCTTAAGCAAATTATGTGAATAAGGCAACATGCTCAGCCTTTCTATAAATGTGTATGTTCCATTGTTTGTCAGCATTTTGTGGTGTATTAAACATGAATAAAAATGTTCTACCTAGGCAGAATATGAGAAAACAGTGTGTTTTGTTAAAACAGAAACTACATTTCAACAAAGAGTATTTTTTGCTATGTCTGATCTAATTATTATATAATTATATGATTATTATGTGTGAGCAGTCTCAGTATTGGTTAGTAGGAAAATGCTACCGTCTAGTAGATTAATGCATTTTATTGAAGAAAACAGCAGTATGAAAAGACTTTATTTCTCTATAAATTTTAGTAGTTACTAAAATGAGGACTCTGGCCCATTAAGTTACAGCCTGCCAAGTCGTAATGCTGAATCACTTAATTTCTCTAAGTAGCTCTCCTATTCCAGCTTCTTAAAGGCAACTGTTAGGAAGAGGACAGAGTCTAACAGCTAAGGAGTGTGCTTTGATGGAGGTTTTTTTTGGCACAGTCTGTAAATATAAGGACCTCTGTTGGAGTATGTAGACTTGCACATTCAGGAAACAAGCGGTGGGTGAGTGTGGGATTGTCTGTAGGAGTCATGTCAGTGGAAATCATGAGGACAGTTTTACATCTTGGTGTTTCTCACTTCAGATAGATCTTTACAAGTGTTAAGTGTTGATAGGCTGGAAAAGTTATTGTGAACAATAGTGGGAATTCAATATGGGTAATAATGTTGTCCTTCCCACACTGAAAATAGTAGGCATTAGATCCACAGGAAGATCTAGACCATAGCTCATTGGCTATATATATGACATATCTTTGTTACTTTGCATAAGAGATAAATTTAGCACCAGTACCGAAGTCGGAGATGATAGGGTTGTAGAGTCATTTAGTTTGGAAAAGATCTTTAAGATCATTGAGTTTTTAATATTCACGTGGAAGGTGTGTTACTTGTTGAAGGAAAAAGAAGCTAGTACTGCAGGGGTGTTTATTGATTATCTATGTGCAAATAAAGAGGTAGGACAGTTAAAAGTGAGAGTTTTTAGGTTTATTCTAGTAGTAACTGACTCTTGAGGCAAGACCATGTTATTTCATTGGCCAAATTTCAGTTTGGGAAATGAAATTCTGCCTGCTGTCAATGGGTGGACTGTCTCCAATTTTCTGCTAATGCTGGGTGAGATACTGCAGCAAGATATTTTCATACTGGTATCAGATCTGATCCATCTTTGAAGCAATAAAACCATTAAGCAGTGTGCAATGCCACAATGCCCAATGTAGTGCTCACCCTTTATGTGCTAGTGATAATGAGCTACTTTATCATTCTAGTAGGGAGCTTTAATTTATTACTTTATTAAGCAGTGAAATCAAAGATTAAAATGGTATCTATAGCACATAGCTAACTAGATTGTGAAAAATGAAACTATATGGTTTCAAATTTATGAAAATAAATATTTCTATTTAAATAAGTGCAGTGGTTTAATTCTTTAGACACTACTCTAATTTGTAGTTTACTGATGATTATTTTTCTTCGTTTTAAAGCAAATTGCTTTCTGTAGGGTGAAGTTGAAAAATAATGAATTGAATTCACATTACAAGCTACTGCCTCCCAAAATGTAAATGAATATTAATGTAATAGGAGCATACTATTAAAATCTTTTGCAAAAGGCTGTGCTACGTTGCAGTAAACAAATATATTTTTCAGGCCATGAGTTCATTTAATGTTGCATTTCTACTTGGCCTTTATTTTAAGGGCTTCTGTGCCTACTGCCACAACTGTCTCCAAATGTCTTAACATGTGTTGTTTCTTCAGAGCAAAAAATAACAGTTAGTTTTTGTCATTTACTGTAATAGCTGATTAATGATCTGCTTTAAAGCTAAATCAGTGAACATATATTAGGATGTATTTTCTCAGCATGGGAAATCCTTGTCTACCTATTTTATACTGTCAGAGAGAGAGAGAGAGAGAGAGAGGGAGGGAGGCAGGGCCAGTGGGAAAGGCACAGGCTGTGTTCAGCACTAGCTTTATTCTGAAATTTTTGTTTCACTCAGTGTACTTTAGGGTTGCCAAACAAAAAGATGGAATATTTTTGAGCATTTCAAATTGGGGGATTGGACTTGATGATCCTTTGAGGTCCCTTCCAATCCCTAACATTCTGTGATTCTGTGATTCACCATTCAATCTGAGCTGCTGTTGAGAAGAACTGGAAATTCTGGAGAAGTGGAGAGGAGGACCTGAGTGTCCCAGCATGAAGAAATGTTCTCTCATATGACTTGGGCAAGAACCACAGCTTAACTTCTGCTCTTCAGTGTTCTTAATCCTTATCAAAAGTTTATTGTGTAGGAAGGTTTAAGGAAAATAAGAATTTTTGTAATAATAATGGAACAGAAGTTGCACAGTGTAAATGTTAATTTTTCATTTGTTTGTTTGTTTGTTTTTCTGGTAGTACCTATAAAATAAACCTAGGGAGGTGTACACTGAAACCAAACTGCTGTATTACACAGTTTCATGAGGAACAGCAGCTGTCCGTAGTGTATAGAAGAAAAAAACCCAAACCTGTGTTTCTGGATGAATGGGAGACTCTAAAATCCATCAGTAAGGATTTCATTGGTTGGTGTTCCTCTCACTTCCTTATATGAGGAGGACAGAGAGATGGAAACAGCAGGGTTTCAACTGAGAATTACTTTCATCTTCATTCCTGTCAGATCCAGTTCTGCAAAATGCCTGAACACATCTTTACTTATGTATGTTCTACCATTGACTTCATTGTGAGATAAAGTTTAGCGCATGCTTAAATGCTTTCTTGAACTGGGGCCAAAAGCTGCTGCTGCTGCTAAAATCAATCCCAGAGGGAACTTTGCATCTTTCATTACTTTCTCTTTTGTGTACCATGATACAGGCTCCACAAAGCCTTGGAAGTATGGTAGGAGTTGATAAATGTTGCCTGCCTGTTTAAAGGAGCAGAGCACAATTGTTGGATGACAACGCATAAAGTACATATTATCTTCCTTTCACTCTTGTCCCACACCTGTGCTCTTTAATAGTCATTACTGAGCAAGGGTTGCAGAATGGCAAGAGACTCACTGAGCCACTGTGTTGTTTCCGTCTGTGGCAGGCACAGCCTTTAATTGTGAAAGGTGCCAGAATAGAACAAATTTACGTGTTTCCCCCTGTTCTTTCCTGCGTTGAGACTGTTCAGAACTTTGCTTCTTTCTTTGCTAGAAATCTTCATTCAAAGATTTGCTAAAGTGTGACTTACCTTGAGCCGCTTTGTACTTCTTGATTTACACTGGCAGATGTGCACACATACACACCCAACCCCCCCTCTTCCCTAGAAGGAGTATTATTTAACCCTGCATGTTTGTAGAGGAAACAAGCCAAAACCAGGCCAATGCACAGTATTCATACAATGGTCCAAAGCAGCTCTACATTTGTTCCTTTGACACTACAGATAGCAACTATGATCTGTGAGCTGATCGTCTTTATCTGTCTTTTGCGATGTATTGTGCAGTTTTAATACAAGAGACTTGCTGGGTAGTTTTTACTGATTAAAACTCAAAATGCTATCTATGAGAACAACTCCAGATCTCATTATCAGGTTAGATTGTATTGAGGAATAGTGACAAATGAAGCACTGTTTTGAACGAGCATCTGGTGATGTTTTCTTCATTTTTTTTCTGACTGCAGAGCTCTTCTGTATCTCCCTCAGCTAGTTTCAGAACAGCAGAAAAGCACAGAAATTCAACAGATTATTCTTCAGATAGTAAAAAACAGAAGACAGAAGAGAAGGAAATAGCAGCTCGTTACGTGAGTAAATTGTGCAGTGTCGAACTTAAGTGTTCCTCTGTAATTTTGTCTGATTCTTGCCACATAACTAATTTTAGAATTGAGAGTCAGATTTTTAACAGGTTCTTACTGCCTGCCTCTAACATCTATGCTGTGTAGAAAATTTGGTGTGTAGGACTGACTGTTTTTAACAATATAAATGCAGAGCACCTGGAAAGCATGTGAAAAGAGGACTGAGCATTAATTAGTCTGGGGCTTGGTAGATCTGGGCTCTAGCTTGGCTCAGCTTCTCAGTGCAATGCAATTTTGGATAAAGATTTTTATCCTATGTCCGTGTTCACCAGTGTAAAAACTGGGAAGAATGCTGTAACTGTGGCAGCCTGTTAAGAAGCAGCCCTTTAGGTCACTTAAATATTATAAATATATTGCCACATAAAACTTGGTAAAAGTAAATGCTATGTTGTGAACAGCCTTGTGTTTCATTGATTCTTGTTTTCTTAGTGCTTCAGAGATAAATGTTTTTAGCATATTGTGATTTGTCATTGCAGGACAGTGATGGTGAAAAGAGCGATGACAACTTGGTAGTTGATGTTTCCAATGAGGTATACGCAGTGGTGTTTTCCTACCTTACAGTGGTGATGGTGGGGGTCTCTTCAGTGGTTTTCTTGTGTGTTGGATATGTGAAGATTACAGCCTTTGCCTTCATAAAGGAGGCTGGAATGCTTGAGGGAATCCAGTTAGGTCATCTTTCTTTAGAATGCAAATCAGATCTGTAACACTTAGTTCTACAAAGGGCCCTTGTGTTTCTTGTGTGAACCAAAAGTATGCTTGAGATGTTAGACGCCAGACCAGCGCAGCAGATAGGATGCAGCTTGTAATGGTATCTGTGTGTTCTTTCACTATGGCCATGAATTCATTTGTGAACTTTATCAGGTCTGCCAAGTACCTCAATCTTTTTCAGTCTGTCACCTGATAAAAGAAATTTACTTGCCTATTTCAGTATCCATAGATTTTTAACATTGTTTTTCATTGTTAGTGGCATCAAATTCTAAGATTTTCTTAAAAAAAACAAACCACTATCTTTCATTCTTCATGTTGATTTTACAATTTTATCAGCTAAGTTAAAAACTGAAGGAAGATGTCGCTTTTTATGACAGATCTTCATTCCAAAGTGAGAATTGCTCAAGACAAGCACTAGTGGCTAGTATGAAGTTTTTGTACTAACCCACATTACTGATGTTTAGGATCCTTCGTCTCCACGGGGGAGCCCAGCACATTCTCCACGAGAGAATGGCTTGGACAAGACTCGGCTGCTGAAGAAAGATGCACCAATTAGTCCGGCGTCTATTGCATCCTCCAGCAGTACTCCTTCCTCCAAATCCAAAGAACTTAGCCTTGTAAGTGCTTCAAAAGTGCTCCTGGACCCCCATGATCAAAGGCTGAAACACATGCTTACTCAATTTCTGTCTGGGCACAATTTGGATTTCCACAGCATCAGTAAAGCACTAGGAAGCATCGATTTACAATTTGTTTAATTTATCTCTTCAAGCAGTTTTATTAAAATAATAAGGAGAAAGTCCGCAGCCTTTTATTTTTTTTTTGGTAGGAAGAGGTTATTTTTACTGGTTGTGAGGGTAGATGATAGATGTACTGTGCTAAGAGATGTTTTTCTCCTACCCCATATGAAAAACTGTCATTCTGAGAATAAATAAAAGTACACAGGGGTTTCTTGAGCTGTTTTCCTGTGCTGTGGTTTATAGCAAATTCAGTTCCCTGCTTAGATGTGATTTGGTTGTTAGCTTTGTTTGAATTACCAGGCCATATACAACAACAATAATTTTTATTTTCTATCTAAAAAGTAATCTGTCATTTACAAGAACCTTCCTTGACTTGCATCACAAATCACAATGCAAAGAAAAGGGCTGCCTGCAAATCAGGGGTGTTCTTTCCTTTCCTCTTTGTGACCACAGTTAATCACCTTCCTGAGCTGCACAGAAACTCCCATCTCAGTTCTTCACAGGTCAGGGTATGTGATTATTTAAAGAAATAAAATAAATAAAAAGAAAACTTGAAGTGCTCAGGAACGGTGATGGAATGACAAGTTCAGACCCAAGAGTCAAACCTGAGTGGTGCCTGGTGAACAAGCTTGTCACAAGAGGGGCACTGTGCAGTTCCTGACTTTATATCCATCACTATCTCTATCCTGTTTCCAGCACCATGTTTGTGTATGAGTTGTTGATCAGTTGTGAGGTGTTTTATTACTCTTCTTGTTCACCCAATTGTGGCCTCTCACAGAAATTCATAATCATAATGGGAGCAGATCCACCACGACCAGGATGAGACCAGCAACAGATTTCACACGTGCTGCTAATGTAATTGTCGTACAGTGGTAATTTTCTGTCATTGACCTCGTTCTGAATCATACAGATGCCCTGGATGAGGAAAGCTGTGAAGGCCATAGTTAATTCCCAAAGCCATTCCGTCTTTTTCAGTGTTCCTGCAGCTTCTCTTCATTGCCCGGGACTACTGAAACACAAACCCAAAAGTTAAATATCGCTAATCATGCACGCTCTGTCATTGGCTCTTTTTCCAACCACTAACTTAAAAAGTGAAATGAATAACAAACTGTCTTCCTTTTTTCTTTATGTTGATTAGAATGAGAAATCTACCACTCCTGTGTCTAAATCAAATACCCCAACTCCACGGACAGATGCCCCAACGCCAGGCAGCAACTCCACTCCTGGATTGAGGCCAGTGCCTGGCAAACCCCCAGGTGTGGACCCACTAGGTTAGTCTCTGTATAGTTCAGTAAAATCTACAATGATGAGGCAGTGTATTACAGCTGCTTGAACTGGATAAGTGGATGCTGAGCTGGTTCCTCAGCACTTTAATACAGCGTATGTACATATATATATGTATTACTGTTAGCCTAACTCATATTTTATCTAATGGGTCTGGGCTGGCTGCGTGACTTCTCTGTTTTTTTCCCTTTGGTAGCTTCAGGTTTGAGGACACCTATGGCAGTGCCATGTCCTTATCCTACTCCATTTGGGATCGTGCCACATGCTGGTATGAACGGGGAGCTGACCAGCCCTGGAGCTGCCTATGCCGGTCTACACAATATTTCCCCTCAAATGAGCGCAGCAGCTGCAGCAGCAGCAGCGGCGGCAGCTTACGGCAGATCTCCCGTGGTAAGTGTTTGCTGCTAATGTACTCAAGTGTTGAGAGCAGTTTATGTTACATGTAAGACCTGCAGGGTTAAATCTGTTTCAGTTTTTTTGTAATTTGGGGTGGAGATATGCTATGGAGAACATGAATTAAACAGTCTTCTTTTGCCTCATTCCATCTTTAATACACATTTTTGTTTTGCTTGGGGAAAACTATAGGTTGGTTTTGATCCTCATCATCACATGAGAGTGCCAGGCATCCCTCCCAATCTCACAGGCATCCCAGGAGGAAAACCGTGAGTATCAAACATTCAACTTTAAAAGTCAATCATCTGTTCAAGTTGTGCTCCCTTGCCAGCTGGAATTCCCCATAGCTACTGAAAACTATTGTGTGAATAGAAATAAATGTAGCTATTTAGCAAGGGCAGGAGAAACCTCTTTTAATTTTAAAGTTGCATTTTAGTTTTGTTTGGAAGAATAATAGCAGCTGACAAGGACTGGGTGATACAGAGTAAAGAAGACAGGAATAATGGAAAAAGGAGCTGAACTTTGAGGCGTTACATATTGAATCTGACTGGTTGGACTTATATGGAAATGCAAACTGGAACAAGATCTTGGCTTTCTTTCTCTACTGTACTCTGCTTCTCAATTTTCAAAAAGATATTTCTTTGTTCACAAAGGCCTTGCAATAACTTTCAAAACTTAGCAGCTGCTATAAACAGCAATGTGCAGAGAAAGGAACACTGAAATGTTTTGTTTGATTGAAAACACTGGAAAGAATTATTATATCATAATGTTCTGATTTATCCTTGATGGACCTAACCATAAAAGTCACCTTCTGTACAAGGCTTTGCTTGTTGTGAGCCTCAGAAAAAGAATTGCGCAGATACGGAGAACTCTGCTCACATTCCTCTGGAGTAAGAGGAATGTGAGCAGAGAGGGGAAAAATAAAGCAGTAATGCAAACCATAATGATCCAGATTTTATGCAAGGGTCCTCTAGTTCCACTTTATGTGACAGTTGCAGAAAACTGTGACAGCTAATAGGGGATGTTCATGCCATTCTTTCTCTTGCTCTTGCATATATGATCATGTTTGTGGAGGAGTGGTTGGGGCGTAGTCACACACTTGCAAGCACATGGGTAAATGCATGCACTTACCTGCCAATGTTATTTGGGACATGCAGGATTAATTAACGTATCATGGTGACAAGTGGTCAGTCCTAGTGCCTGTAACTCCTTCTGTACGTACATGTTACACAAATGGTAAACCATGTCCAGCTCTCTCAGATGTCACACACTCATTTCCACCTCAGGTTGACTTCTCTGCTAGTTCTGTCACCCTGTTGCGTGGCTGCATAAGGCGAGTGTGAAAATTGTTTTGCAGCGGCTTCCAGACCAGCTGCTTGCATTAAAAATTTTGTGGAGCACAGATCTTCATCCTACATGTGCAGTGAGGACTTAGAAATTTCTTGATGTAGCGTTCAAATGTTCACTGAGCTCAGGTTCATCCTTTCTGGATTAGCTCCCTTTGGAAAGTAGGGTGACTGGCTCTCCCAGGCTTTGCTTGCTGTGGTCTGAGAAACAGCAATATCATGAATGGAGAGACCTCTCTGCTCACATCTCACTTGTATTAGAGATGAGAGTAATAAAACATGAGGCAAACTAAAATAAAACTGCTTCAATTCTGGTCCGGTTCCAAGGTTTTTGAATGTTGTTGACGTATTGATTGCTGGTTTAAGCATTTGAATGTAACTGTCATTTGTCTGTCGTAGGTCTGAAACATTTGAAATTTGTGGTTGTTTTAGTGTGATTGCATTGATTTTTCTTCATCTTAAGTGCAGTACTTTTCACAGCTGTCATTCAGGATTTTTAGTTCCTCGTTTACTCTTCCTTTTCCTCTAAAGTGAAAGTTATGTAAATCCTCTGCACTGCTGACTGTCTTTTGAAATGGAGAGGGTAGCATGTGGCACATCGGAGATCTGGCTCCTAATATCTTTTCACTTTAGAGCTACACCAAAATGCTGAGGATTGTATAGTATATAAATAGAAAATGTAGCTAATGTGTAAAGAAGAAAAAAGTGCTCACCAGGTATTTATAGTTTCAGATATTTGTACAATATTTAGAGTACTTGAAATAAGCCACGTGCACTGTTAGTTCGCAGAGTGAAAAAAAATAAAACTACTCAACCACCACAAAACTAAACCAGGCAACAAAGCAACGGTTTAATCACATGTGCCGGTATGGAGTAGTGAATAGAGTGAGAATAATGTAGTCACAGATCACTCCAGATCTAAGCTTTAGTTCTGTAATTGTTAAATATGTTCCCTGTGTACTTCATAAACATGCTAAAAATAACTAGGCTGGTAAAAGTATCATGCACTCAGTGCCTCTGAGTTCTGCAAAGAGTGAACACATATAGAAATCAGAAAAGATGATAATGAGGTTCCGCTTGTTTTATTAGAGATTTTAGGTGACAGTTGGCTGCTTTTTTTCAGTACCTTACTGCTGGAAACAGGAATTGGGGAGATAATGAGGAAGATATTTCAGAATTCCGTGGTGATAATCAAACCCTAATTCTACTCATCTAGGCAGTTTGCTGTTTCTGACAACCATAGAAATTAGTCCTACCCTTTCCTGAAGGTATTTAATGTCAAAAAATGGAGAATGTTGATGTGATCTGTCACTCAGATCTGCCACAGCAAAAAACAGTACACAGGATGAGAGCAATCTGTAAAGCTCTAGGAACAGGGCAGAAAGGTGAAAATACAGTTGCATTTTGTCCCACTGTAAAATTATTGTTCTAGTGTTAATGCACTATGAATCTTAAATAACAGATTCCGTAGTTGAGTTCTGAAGATTGCCTTTTTCGGTGATTTTGAGGCAACAATTAAGAAAGTGGTTTTCCTAAGTATTCTCATAAAATGTTGTGGGTTTTTTTGTGAGCTCTTCTCATACTACCACTGCGACAATGGATTTTTCATTAGTACTGTGATGATTATTTTTTAAGTCTAGGGAAATTAAAGCCATCCTTTAAGCATACCTTGATATGTATAGGTGAACCATTTTGTAAAGTTTGTGCTCTCGTAATAGATGTGATGTGTCAGGTAGCATCTCAGAACAAGACAATTTCACAACCTAACTGTTCTCCCTGGAAAATATTTTGAGATGAAATTGTTGATAGGTTATTCACAGGTGGCATAGCTGGCAGTCACACAACACATTCTTTCTCAGTGAGAGCCCTGATTCTGGCAAGAAAAATTGGGATTTGTAGTTGTTGTGTCAGGTCCACACAGGAGAGGAAAAAAAAAAAAGGAAAAAGAAAGCAAGCCTACAAGAAGGAAAAAAAAAATCCTGTGCATTTTTGCTGATCTGTCATGTCAGATGTCAGCAACCATGTCTTGAGGACTTCTTGATGGTAGAGGTTTCACTGTACCCTTAGGTAAAGTGCTGGGCAGTGTTACTCAAGGGATGTGGGACCCACAGTGTGTTCAGGGCAGCTTGGCAGCAGTCCAGCTGAAGTTTGCACATTTGAGTCAGTAAGGGAGCAACCAAATGTCCCCTGGCACTCAGCTACACACCATGCGTTGCAGCAGCCAGCTAACTATTTTTGTCTTCCAGGAGACCCTTCCTTCCCTTCTCTGCATGTGGTGACCTCCCTGACTTGCAAGTTTAAGAGTAGCATTGTATATCCTCACTCATGCTAGAAATCATCATTGCATGAGTTGTAAAACTCATTTGATTAGTAGATGGTGCTTGACTTCCCACGTTAAGAGTCCCTTAAGTTTGTGCTTTGAGGGCC
This sequence comes from Baryphthengus martii, assembly GCA_013396935.1. Classification (NCBI taxonomy): domain Eukaryota; kingdom Metazoa; phylum Chordata; class Aves; order Coraciiformes; family Momotidae; genus Baryphthengus; species Baryphthengus martii. The sequence goes on along the minus strand of VWZK01021982.1, from coordinate 17,747 downwards.
ATGCTATAGATAAATAAATGATTTCTTCTTCACATGATTAAAAAGATTACAAGAGGAGCTGAGTGCACAATCCAAATGTCTGAATGCCTACAGTGGAAGCACACCTTTAATTCTGTGTTCTTAAATAGGCTTGGAGAAAAATTTCTTAAATCACCTCATTTCTTCTTCCCTCAGAGCATACTCATTTCATGTAAGCGCAGATGGTCAGATGCAGCCGGTTCCTTTCCCCCCTGATGCTCTCATTGGTCCAGGAATCCCTCGCCATGCCCGTCAGATCAACACTCTGAACCACGGGGAAGTTGTGTGTGCTGTTACCATCAGCAACCCTACGAGACATGTGTACACGGGTGGGAAGGGGTGCGTCAAAGTCTGGGACATCAGCCACCCTGGCAACAAGAGCCCTGTCTCTCAGCTGGACTGCCTGGTAGGTGAACAGCAGCATACAACAGCAAGAGAAAATAGCAGGTTGTGTTGAGATGGAAATGTTACTGTTAAGGTACAAAAAAACAGTGGCTATTTGAGTGCTGTCATTGGTATCAAAGCTTGATGTTTCATTTGTAATTTTTTTGTTTCTTTTAAAAATGAGTTCTTAGGATGTTCCATGTCAAACTTGCGTTTTTTTCCCCTGAATGAAAAGCAACATCTTTAGTATCCTAAATTTGTGTTGGTAGGGGGAAAGATCAAAAGCAGCACAGCATATATTGTTTATAAACTTTGACATTTGTTGACAATCTTAAAGCTTGACATCCTATCATACTAAAAATTGCTGTCTTGCAGCTGTATTCTCCAAGAATATTTGAAGATTGTGTCACATATTTTGTGTCTGTCTATGTGTGAAGGTATTGCCCTGTCTTAATGTGATAATTAAAAATATCCCTGAGTGTTATTCACAAATTATTTGAATGTGCTAACATGGTGAACCATTGTTAGCAGCTTTTCTTGTGTCATTTACCGGTTCTTGGTAAGATGTTACTTGTTACCGAGGCAATAAGTTGAGAACTGTGCAGCACATATAGACACGTTATGAATTGCTACACAAGTTGCTACACAAATGAAGAAAATTGCCCAAATATTTTCCTCTGACATCTCCTAGATAGTGGCAGCAAGTCTCACTGGAACAGAGGTGGGGGGAGCGTGCAGGGAATTTGGTACTCCCCCATGCCGAGAGGTTAATGTGCTGAAATAAACAGAGTATGAATATGTGGCTTTCTACATAAGCTGTCGAATACAGCTATCTTGAATTGTTTTGGGTTGGGTTCAGGCCTTTGCATTTTGATGCTAATTAAGATTAAATATCTCTCACTACTGAATTTTGTAGATCAAGTTTAAGTACTTCCCTAATGTCATGTAATTTTCTAGCATTAATACACTTTGTCATTGTCATAAGTATAAATGGCTCATTAAAACCAGGAGGGAATACAATACTTTTATGGATTTCTGCTCTCATGTTAATGCTGTTTTGCTTTCCTCATGAGTAATCTCTTGATGGCTTCTGTCTCCACAGAACAGAGATAACTACATCCGTTCCTGCAGATTGCTCCCCGATGGCCGCACCCTGATTGTTGGTGGTGAAGCCAGCACGTTATCCATTTGGGACCTGGCAGCTCCAACTCCTCGCATCAAAGCGGAGCTGACATCTTCTGCTCCAGCTTGCTATGCCCTAGCAATCAGCCCTGATTCCAAGGTCTGCTTCTCTTGCTGCAGTGATGGGAACATCGCAGTGTGGGATCTTCATAACCAGACTTTAGTAAGGTAAGTCGACAGAACTGGATCATCAGGTTGTGAAGGATTAATTAGGTACAGCCTTATGTGTTCTTCTGCGTACATATGCTGTTTTCTCTGTGTTGTCTGCATAGCTAGACAATAGCTATGCAATACCATGACAAAAGTCCTTATAATTGTTTATTATTTTTGAGAGTTTCATAATTCCAGGCCTGTTGAGCAGCCCAAAACTATAATTTCCTAAGATCAGCTGGTGTTGACACTGTTGTATGTTCTTTGAACAGATGGTTTTCTCTGTTTCCATGCAATACACTATGCTCCCACTCCGAGCTCTTTAATCAGTACTCCAGCAAATATGTCTTGGGTAAAGATACGTGTAAATTACTGCATTGCAAACTTAGCATCTTAGAAGTATGGATTGCTGCTCAACACTAATGCACAGAAAGCTAGGAGCCAGTCATACAGGGCTTTTCTGTGCACTGCACTATGTGAATGTTGTTGTATGTGATCTATCACTATTGCATGTAAAAGCAGGCTTTTACTCACTGATGTTCCCATTTAGAGCATTCTTTTTTTTTTTTCCAACTTTGTTGGTTACCTGCAGATTCTTCTGAAACTAGGTGAATTTTGGCAATCGTGCTACATTCCTTTGCAGGGACTTGGCTATTTTCAGTCAAGTAGTGGATATCATACAGTCAGCAGCAAAGATCCTCAGAGTATCTGACTCGTAAAGTGTGCTTTTTCAAATCAAATTAGTGCTTGACTGTCTGGCCTGATCGCTTCATCAGTTCGTCACAAAACTCACGTGATTGTCCGAGAGTTTATATGAATGTCAGATTGCTCTTGGAATCTACATTGCTGTTGTCTTTAATGGCTATGTGTCAGGGACTGAAAGAAAAAGATGATGTTTTTAATATGTGGCCAGAACTAACTCTTTCCAGTGTGAGAATGTATGTACCTCCTTTCAACATTTTCAGGCAATTTCAGGGCCACACGGATGGAGCCAGCTGTATTGACATTTCTAATGACGGCACCAAACTATGGACAGGAGGATTGGACAATACAGTCAGATCGTGGGATCTCAGAGAAGGGAGACAGCTACAGCAACATGACTTCACATCACAGGTTCAGTCTCAGAAACTTTGGCATGATAAGAAAAATCTCTCCTGATTTTTTAAAACAAACACTTTTAGTATTTGGGGTTATTTTTAAGCAAAAAAAAACCAAACAAAACAGTAAAAAGGCTCAAAGAGAACTCCCAAAGAATTTTTCCTTAGTCTCCCACTATTTTTTTTTTTTGTTCAATGTGGCAGCTAAACATCTTTCTGGATTATGACTATTTGACAGATGAGTGCTTCTCCCATGGGAGTAGTGGAGAATCCTTTTTATAAAAGAATTACCAGATTAAAGTGCTCCTATATGCAATCTGTTTCTGTAGATTCTTGTTCAAAAATATTTTACAAAAATACTGTAAAATGCTGTCAAATAAGCTAGGACATTAAATTTTATAGCTTAATTCAGTGCTTTTCTATTACAGTTTTAATTGAGCTTTGTTTACATGGACTAATTTATCTTGATTACTATGGTAATTGGATTATCATGTTTTTAAAACTGTGGTAGACCAAAATGCGTTTCTGCGTAGTGTTAACAGCATAGCATGAATCAGTTTGGAATATCTCAAGTTCATTCCTTTACTGATGAAAGCTTGCTCTGTGCTAATTCCAGATCTTCTCACTGGGCTATTGTCCAACGGGCGAGTGGCTGGCAGTAGGGATGGAGAACAGTAATGTTGAGGTGCTGCATGTTACTAAGCCGGACAAGTATCAGCTGCATCTTCATGAGAGCTGTGTGTTGTCACTCAAATTTGCTCACTGTGGTAAGCAAATCTTTCTATGCCAGTGTTTTCCCTCCTGAGAAATTCATCCTAAAATTACCTTTCAATGAAAGAGTGATATAGTTTAAAATTAGATGTTAAATTTAAGTATTAAAACTATTCTAAAAATTCTATGACTACTTTTTTTTGTGTAAACTGCTTACGTTGTGATCAAACATAGTGCAACCAGAAGAAAATGTGACTGTTCATTGAATAAGGTTTTTCATCAATGTATGAATACACTGTTTATGATTAACTTGTTTCTTGGGATGCATTCCTTAAAAAAAAAAAAATGCAACAATAACATTTAAACAATGTGTTGCAGGCAAATGGTTTGTAAGCACTGGAAAAGATAATCTTCTTAATGCCTGGAGAACACCTTATGGAGCCAGTATATTCCAGGTAACGATCTCCTAAAAGCTTTTTTCCAGATACATTACAGTGCAGTAGAGCTTCACATCTCAGGGTCTGTCATTAGCTTAAGGAGTTTTTAAATGGAAATTCTTGGCTAATTACTGTGTTCCGTTAGCACTTTGTCTGTCATTAAAGAGAGATGTGCTTTTGTCCTTTATAACATGTGAGTAATTTAGCTCCTACAATAAATTAGCCCTTTAATCCAGAATTATTTTTAATACCCTTCTTTCTCACCTTCTTGTTTTCGTTGCTATACTGCTGTACCAAGGTCATGCCATTTGGTGAGCATTCACTGAAGGTCCAAAACATAGCTAAAACAGTGAAAGTCGTATTCAATGCACGTATTTTTCTTTCATGAGGTGCCTCATGTCAGTGGATTGGACAGGCAGACTCCTGGGCTGAAGACTGTATCCTTATGGAGGAGGCCCTTGGAGTGTAACCAGAAGTGGTAACCTTTCTATAGTCTTTAATCACTTTGTGCCCAATTTTAATACCACTTCAGTGCCATTAAAGGAAAGTGGAACTTTTGGCATGTGCTTCTCCTCTTTCAGCTGCAAGTGCCTCTAGGCTGGATTTTTTTTTTTTTAAGTGAAACTGGTGTTCCAGTTTAAATGCATACATCTCACCTATATTGTTGTCTGCTGTGTCTCTGCCTTTGGACACATCTCGGTTTGCCTTGACACGAGACAGCTGAGGTTCTGAGTTTTCTAATGGAGGTTATTGAGCTCTAGAACCACCTCCCACAGAAAGCCCAAATCATCATAACAAGAATCCCTCACCATAAAACAGCTATGCAGCTTTTTAACAAGGATAGAGAAAGAAACCTCTGTTGGAGCAGAGGTTTCTTGGCAAAAATTTAGCATGACTGACAAGTGTCTAGCTCTTGCAGTGACAGCTAGAAAAGAATACGGACATGTGTTAGGTAAAGAAAATACGCACTGAAACAGCAGGTAAAATGCAGCAATACAGACACATCCTCTCAGAAAAGACAGAAAAGCTGGGAGAGATGTAGTTATTGCATCCTGGTGTAGCCTATCTCCCATTCACCTGCTCCACACTGTTGCACAGCTTATTCTACCGCAGCATCTTTCGTATTTGCACCTCCCTGATAATATAAATTACTTTGTGCAAGGTTTTTGTCTTCTGTGTTGGGTAAATAGTAAGAGGCAATACTGTTATTTTGTTTCATACTTGTGGATGGATAGAGCTTTGTGGTACTTTTCTGTATAGATTTCTGTTTTACAACAAAAAAGGGAGGCAGAAAAAAGGATGGCTTTTCATTCATTTTTATGGAAAAGGTGACATATAAAATATTAATAAATTCTCATTGCTTGTAAAGCGTAGAGAAAGTGCTGCATCTTTTTGTTTTATTGATGGGTTATCTCTAGGTCTGTAACATTCACCTCCCTTTCTGCTGCTGTTTTTTGTTGCCGTAGAACTTTAGGTGGAATTAGTCTGGAGAAAGTGTCCTATAACCAAATGCTGATATTGAAATGAGCTCTTGGTGTATTCCCTCTCTATAAACTCTGCCAATTAATCTTCAAGCCCTTCTGGGTTGAAAGATTATGAAGACATAATTTTCTTTTTTCTTTTTTTTTCCTTTTTTAATTTTTTTTTTTTTCTTTGTTTCTCGTAGTCCAAAGAATCCTCGTCTGTGCTTAGCTGTGATATCTCTGTGGATGACAAATACATTGTCACTGGCTCTGGGGACAAGAAAGCTACAGTCTATGAAGTTATTTATTAGAGACAAATCTGAATACAGACAGAACTCCTTCTCCTAGCACTTTGCTGTATATTTCTTTTTTTTTCTTTCTAATCTGAAAATTTAAACGCTCATCACAATTGTGGAATTTGTTTTTACTTTCTTAACTTACTATTGATTTGTGAATGCTCATTAAGAACTTGTGATACCAAATTGTCAGATACCTACTTGGAAGAAGATAGAGTAAGCATACTTAACAGTGAACTTGACTCTTTAATTATGTGTTATAGCTGTAATGTATTTATTTTGTTTAAAGAAGGCTTTCTAACAATGAATTGACTAAATAAAGCTGTCTGGCCCGGCTTTAGTTTGAAAGGTGCATTGTATACTTTCTGGTTTTGCAGTCAGATTAATTGGGGATCTTGGAGAAGGATGTTCAGGAAATAGTTAAAATTACACTAAATAGACTTGTAGTTTCTATTTAAAAAGAAATAAACTTTGTTATATTTTTTAGTCCTGTTCTTGGATGAGACCTCTAAGTGTTATTACAGTATAATTATTTGGTGGGAAGATGCTGTATCTTAACTATTTTAGACAGTCTTGGAAACTTAGGAAATTGCAAACTGTAGCCAGTAATCTACATGCCTGTGATGAATGGCAAGTTCAGTTCACATCTAAATTAAATTCACTTTAAGTAAGAATGTGCTAATTTATATATTTGCAATGTTAATATAGCATCTTGTGTACAGATTTGTTCTCAATGCTTTTCTGTTGATAAACATAAAGCATTTTGGTGTCAAGCTAGGTTTTTTAATATAAACACCTCTCTTTGTTATATTGTAGAGAGTACAATAAGTTGCCTCAAAGAATTACCTTTGTTACTTCTGGAAACTTTTGCAATGTTTCCTTGAAAATGGGGATATGTGTCTTTGGGCAATTTTTCAATTACAAGAGATTATGAAAAATATTTGATATGTTCTTTGGAAACTGCACTGAAATAAGAATGGATGCCTACCAATATACAAACTACAAAAGCAATGACCTCGAGGTAGGATTTACAGGAGTACTCATTCCAACATACAAAAAGGAATGGATTCTCACTGGGATAAGGACTTGCTTTGTTCGCCAGCAGTTCAATCCAAGTCTTGATTGGATGTCCCTAAAACGGACACAGACTGAGCCATTGTGCCAGAGACAACGTGCTATCTTTTTATGTTGTTGTTGTTGCTGTTGAACTATGACCTGTGACTTTTTTTTTTTTTTTGAATGCTTTAAAAAAAAATCTTTAAGTCTGTGGATCTGCTGATGTACAGTGCCTTTGCTGCTATGGATCAAAATCAAAAGACCCGTGTAGATAAATCTTATTGTATAAGTAGAAAATTAATTAATTTCATACTAGAAATGGATTGATGCTGCAAGTTAAAATGGACTGTTCATTGAAGTTCCAAATGTGGTAGCAAAAAATGGTGTCTTCAGTGCTTAGTGTTTGATGTCATTAACAGTTTCGTAATATTCTACATTGTAGAAAGATTTTGATACTAAACTGTGTCATTGTACATAGTTCTAATGCATTGTATTGACCACCAGTACTTCTATAATGGTAGATTATTGTTTGTGCATTCAGACTTTTAAGCATTAAACATAAGTAACTTCTAAGATGCATTTTTCTATTTTTTTTTTTTTCCTCTCCCTCATTCTTTTTGCGTGTGATAATCACACTTACGTGTGGAGAATGCTGTCTGTGAAGACAACAGGCATTCAGTCACAGAGTGTGCCACTATGGATACCTTGTGGTTTTTTCACTGAGGGACAATTTAGATTTTCACAAAAATTCTCCAGGCTAGCCAAATCAGTGCATTTATAGTTTTTCAGATGACCTGACTGAAGTGATTCTGAACTCTGGGAGGCACAAAACTTTGGCTGTGTCACCTAGGAGTCTGTTACTTCCCATTTGTTTAGTTTTCTGTCTGATACAAAGCTTTACATTATCCCATGCCTTGGAGAGTGAAATTGGGGATGTTTCCCTGCTTCTGCACCTGTTGAAGTATGCAGAGCTCAGCAGGACATGGAATGTTGCACTGCAGTGTCACATCTGAGTTTCCCTGTCCAGAACTAAAACTTATTCTTGACCATGGAAAGGCTTCTCTTGACTATGGTTGGTTTTAGATCAAGAATTCAACCAAGCTTCCATTGAGTTAAAACATAGATTAAAGTGAACTAGGGGAAATTAATCTATACACTATTGGGAGTGGGAGGAGTTGTACTATTCAGAACAGGAGAAATGGAAATGGAAAAATCCAATGGGAAATTGGAATGAAATCTTTCTCCCATAACCCATTTCCGAAAAGCAACATTGTGCGCGTTGGAAGTTCCCAGATGTGGAAGCCTGTCCTGCTGCAACGTGCCGGCTTGTGGTGACTGACATTCTATGAACCCAGGCTGAGAAATGTTTTAACTTATTTTTAAATTCTAAAACAAAGTTTAAGTTGATGAGGTCATTTACCTGTACTGTGACTGACTGGATAATACTTGCTGGTGGAGTACAGGTGCTTTCTGCTAATTGTTACTCTTGTTTGTAGAGATAAAATTTAACTGTTATAAATATTATATTGGAGATACCTTTATTTCCAAAGGCATTCAAAAGTTTAAAAGGTGTACTCCCATTTGGTAACAAAAGAGAAACCACTACAGACGATGTCCCATTTTTATGTGGTAGTGCAGGTGTAAGAGCTTACTTAAAATGCTAAGATAAAACCTTCCTACAAAACAAAACAAAAACAAACAAACAAAACAACAAAAACTCAAACTGTTACATACTCTTGAATTCGTACCACAGCTAATTTTGACAGTGGAGTATTTTGACAGATACATTTAAACCAGCCTGTTGTATATCTGCTTATTAATGTTTGTAATGGTGGCTTGTAAACAGGGTGGTAATTAAGAGCTTTAATCCAGGATTACTGCAGTTAAATGTGTAAACATCCTAATTTTTTTCCCCTTCAGCATGCAGTGCAAGTGAGAGATGATATAGAGCTACTTTCTGGATTTCAGTTAAGCATACATAGGGTCATCTTTCTTTTTCGTTCTTTAGTTTCTCTCACCACTGCAGAGCACAATTTTGTGCAAATGTTTTTCAACAGATGCTTTTTATAAACAAACATGTGGCCCACATACTGCATATTGAAGGTATAGCCATTACTTTCTCTGTATTCTTCCCCTATCAATTTTTTAGGGCAAAGATAGATGAGGAAAGCCAATTCTTTCTAATCTTTGTATCCTTTCAGACTGGCCCGTATAGACATGTTGAAGGGAAGCACTTTCCATCAAAACAGTGTTTCTAAAAATAGGCAGTTTTGTCTCTCTTACTTCTTTTTAAGCTGTTAGTTACATAAGAAAAGGAAAAAATACGTTTTACTGGCTGTGATTTTCCAGAATGAGGGATTTTTAAGTCTGTACTGAAATAGTTCAAATTGTATTTTATGTTTGTTTTTACTCTGCCACCCAAACCACATTCGAAATTCCTTCTTTCTGAAATGTTGATGGGTATATGAGAGAAACAAGAAGGTACCTATGGGGATCTACATATGTCTGGAGCATCTTCTTCAGAAACACAGGTCGCATCCTTTGCACAAATGAGCTCATCTGGCCTGAAGATGACAATGCTCCTATGCCTTGCCCAGATAAAATTCTAGCGCACTGCTGTAGACATAAAGGATCCAATCAACCCATTTGGATTGTTTTGTTTTGTTTTGTTTTAACCATTTGTTCCTTTGAGCCTCTTCTGTTTTTCTGTTAGTATGTGTATTTGTGATCATCCTTACTGAAATCCTGATGTGACTAACTTCTACTCGAGGATTTGTGCTCTGAAAGAATGAAGAGAAGACAAAAAAATAAGTTAAATTATGTCTACTCAAGTCTGTTGTGTGTGAAGAAGTCAAGAAATTCAGTACAGTAGCTTGGGCTGCAACTGTTTCTCATTTGCATTGAATATATTTCATCTTTGTGGCACCAAATTAGCACTGAATACAGCAATATGCTTTAGAATATGAAGTATGGCTACTGAGAAAAATGTCACTTTGAATTTTTCAGAGCAAAGAAACTCTGTGAAGAGCTCAGCCAAAGAGCTGCCCTTACAATAGGGTATGTGGGAGGAATAGTTGCATTCCGTACTGAAGACGCTGATATTAGTGACCGCAGTGTTACTGGGAAGGGTTGAGCAGTATGGACTTGATGTGCAGTGTGCCAGTTCTGCCATATATTTACATGAACATCGCCTTCCCAGGCATAGCAGATGATGAATCCTGGAGTAGTGTGCTGTAGAAGATCGTCTCTGACAAGCTCTTAAATAATGCACCTGCTGCATCTGCTTTTGAACCAAGAGTTACTGAACATAACCCTTGAGATTTCATGTTTCTTCCGGTATTTGGAGTACAGCATTTCCACCTCACAGCAAGAAATTTTTATGTCAAAACCAATAAATGTTCTTACTCTTACCAAATGATTTTCTGTCCTGGTTACAAGGAAACAGTATTATAGTGTCTTTTTTTATTATTAAAAATGGTGTAGTCTGACATTTACAACATGTCCATAAACTTGCCGTCAAGTGTGAAGAAGACCTTCTGGGGGGTCACTTTGACTCACATGGTTACATTCTAAAATGTTCTCACAGAAATAACATTTTGTTGTTGCTTTTTTTGGGAGGATCAACCTGTCATATCATATGCGTAGTGTACACATTAAGAGAGGGACTTTGTAGTAGTTATGCCTGCATCTGTGGTTTGGACTTCAGCTGATTACTCCAGAATACTAAAATGCATCTGCAGGGTAAAATCACTAAGTACAAATATTTAAGGATTTTAAAAAAAATTCTGATGTTCTACAGTAATTATATTGACCCAAACTGTCTTTTAATGTCATATCAAGGTAAGCATCTCTATTACACCTTCTTTTCATATTCAAATAAAAGAAGGGGTGGAGGAATTTAAAGCTAATCCTTACCTTTCAATCAAATCTCTTCTTTAAAAAATACCCCACTAGTGCTTAGAGAAGTAATTGTCTTGATTTTATTGTCATTATTCTTGAAGAATTTTATAACGAATGTGCTGTGGCATAATCCACAGGATTGCTATAAATGGGGATAGGTGATATGACTGCTATTAAAATTCAGGTTTTGGACAGTGCTATTGACATAAAAAAAAAGTCAACAAGATGTGATGTATTACCTCATTTCCTGAGCAAAAGCGATAAGGATTTTTGGCAGTATATTGGAATGTGTTTGGATGTCTGTCTGTCATGGCTTTTTTTTTTTTTTGATTCTAATTTAGCATGCGTTTGGTGAAAAAATGCTGCATAGATATGAACTGGGTCCCAGGGCCATAGGCAGGAGGTGCCATGTGGGATGGCCTACTCCGCTTGTGATTCCATGCTCCCCTCTGTGCTGCCTGGCATGTAGTGAAATGCTTTTCATAAGCCCTGTGTAAAGTGTTTTTACGTTCTTTTTTAGAAAATACATTGTCTAGTGGCTGGATACCTGTTACTTAGAAAAAATTGTAAAAGCTGTGTTGAATAGCGAGACATTTTCTGCTGGAGTAAGAACAAGGCAGACCTGTGGGGAATGAAGCATTTTAACCCCTTATCGAGCAGTTTAAATTTGCAAATGAGGCAGTTGCACTGCTGTGTTATAAACTGTTAGTCTTCTGCTGGAGTGACAAGAAAAAAATCCCGATTTACATGGTATAAAGATAATAGACTTCCTTTTGTTTCAGCATGGCTTTAAGGTATTAGGTATGAAGTCCAATTTATATTCATTTTAGAATAAGCAAACATGAATCCTCTTGTGGTAGTAATGATGGCATGGCTAGACATCTTACAAAAGTAGTGATGCTGAAAGAATGAGAATAGTTACTAGGATTTCTCTTCTTCAATTCATGAAGCAGTATTTTAAAAAAAAAAAATTAAAAAAAAAAATTCTGTTCCTTTTACAATGTAATCTCCTAAGTGTCGACAATGATGTTAATATTCCAATGAAAATATTTTTTTCCAAAGCAACGTTAACATTATCTTCTCATTTGCCGATGCACATATCTTTACATGATTAAAAAAATTCCCACCTCCATTGCAGATTAGTTTATTTCATTCAGCCTTGTAAGAAACAATCAGCATAGCTTCTCTAAGTCATATAAATTTTAGGTTTTTTGGGGGGTTATGTGTCACTCTACTGCTTTTTTCTTACTCCTTCCTCTCCCACTGGCAACCTTCCTGAAGCTGATGTTCAGTGCTCAAGATATGCTGTTGCTTGAGATTTGGTCTTGATCTCAGAGGTTGTTCAGTGAATGGGTATGGAAAGAGTTCACAGGATTTGTCTGGCTTTAACAACTGCTATAACAGCTGTTACAGACTCATTTATGCCTCTTTCTTCCTCTGAGCAGTCTTAAATAAAGAGATTCAGTAGGAGCAGTCCTCTACCTAGTTGACCCTTCTGCTTTACCAAGTTTCACAGGTTCTCATCAGCTGGAAGTGACAGAGGAGAAGAAGGAGCCAGGAGTCCCAGCTAGGCTGAGCGTGCCAGCAGGAGACAGCCATGAAAAAGACAAATGTGATCGAGGATATGTCAGGAGAAGCATTCACAGCAAGATAGGGAAGTATTGCTGCCATTATACAAGGCACGGGCAAGACCTCACCTGGAATAATGACTATAAACCTGGTCACCCATGTTCAAAAAGCTTTATTGAAAATGGAACTGATAGAAAGAAGGACCTACCGTGCAGACTGGAAAACCAAGAGGATAGACCATGTGTTATGCAAGGAAAGCCTATGTTCTTTTAATCTATAACAGACACAAATGTTATGTAAAAATCCTTCAAATGTCTGTTCATCAAGGCTGAAAAGTCACTGCAGCTGAAAGATAATACTAAAGCAGAAAAAAAAAAAAAAAAAATTGAGGAAAACAGTGTAGCCTGGAATTAAAAAGGCTCTGGTTAGAGCAGGGAGGCCCTGGAGCAGGTTTCCACTCCAGAGACTGCTGAGAAAAAAAGTGGGCTGCTTTAAGCACAATACATTTATAACAAGATGTGTGTTCTAGCACAGCATTGGCATCCAAAGCCCATAGGTTGCAGTCCTTCCTATATGCTTGACTTGCATATATAAAGGATGTATAACGGTAATGGAATGGAGAAATGTTTTTGGTGTGAGGGAGGGAGAAGAGGAAGGTGGGTGAAGAGAGTGGGAGAGAAGGGCTGTCAAACGGAAAACACTTAACTTGGAGTGTTTCTCTGCAGCTGAAAAATGAGCATTTCTCCCTCAGTCTATTTATTATGACACTGCTTATCTAAAAACATTAGTTAAAAAAGAAAACTGCACATTATTCAATCTCTAAGGCAGCATTTCAAGCCTACTTAGGCTCACTGGGTTTGTACTTCATCAGCCCAGACAGATGATCCGGTTTATTTTTCAAGTCAAAGTTTAGATTTTTTTGAGCGTGGAGATATGGCAGATGCTTCTCCACGTCTATTTACTGGTCATGTCCATAGCACTTAGGTTCAGTGGAGTATCCCACACTGCAGCTGTGCAGACTGATAGCTGTAAGCTTCTCAGAATAACAGCAAGGGAAGAGAAGAAAGATGATTTTGGCAGCACAGGAGGGAGGCAAGATGATTACAGCTTGGCGTAGTCAGTTTACTGGCTGCTACTGTGCACTGCTGTGAGAGACATGGCTTGAGGACAAGGATTGCTGAGGATCCCTTCCCTTCTGTGTCAGGAAGACTAGGGGAAAATGGTATTAAAAGCCAAATTGTTCCACGTAAAACACAGACAGCCTTCTCACAAGCTAAATTTTACCAGCCTTGTCTTCTAGATCAGGCATTTATTTACTTAATGCCTATAAAAAAGAAAATCTCTGATACTGCCACAAGTATTTGTATACTTTGGACTGGGCAAGTCTGCAGCTGGAAGAATGTAAACATGCATATATCCAGGCTTGATAGGTACCAACTAACTTCTTTTCTTTCTTCCTCTCGCCAGTTTTTTTCTCTTTTCAAACATAGTATTTTCTGAAGCTGAGTATCAGTCCACCAAAGAAATCATTGTAAGCCATCCTGCATAGCTTTTCAAAGAACTCACTTGATGTACCAATGTGCAATGATAGCAACACAAGAAAATAGTGAACTGAGTTTTGTGTGGTCTCATACCAGTTTTAGGTACGAAAAAACCTGAGTCTGATGCAATTGAACCTGGAATGTTACCCAACTGGAATGTAGCAGAAAAAAAAGCAAAACAAAACAAACAAACAAAAAACTTCCCTCCACTGCTCCCTGCACCCACCCTCCCCCCGCAAAAAAACCCGCAAACCCAAACACCACCAAAAAAACCCCAGTACACTGCAATGAACCCAACAAATTGAAAGACAGGAACAACCTTCTGGTTTTCTGCATCTTGGATGTACATAATAGAGCACAGGCCCCTATCCATGGTTGCTGCTGTGTAATTTTTCGTTCCTGTTGCAGTAGCATGTGAGATGATACCACTGAATGCTTTTCTAGGGTCCTAAAATGATAATGTGACTGCTGCTAGATACGTGGTAACACTTACTCCTGACATCACTTAGAGCAGCTTTCCCTTAGGGAATCACCTGAAATAATTCATGACATTTATATAGCACGTTTGTCCGGTGCACTTGACAAACCACAGGCGCAGTCCAGGGAAAAATACTTCCTGTCAGTAGGTTGTGTTCCATGATGCACTTGATCAAGTGAGCAGGTTTTGATAATCCCTCATGATTATCACCTGTTTCCCAACTCAGTCATTCACACTGTGGCAGTAAGAATTCTTGAGAAGGAAAGACATTAAATGATTGTGAAGCATTTAGGTTTCTCTTGTTCTCTCTTACTGAAGTATTGAGCATCTTGGTAGCACTGAAATATTTGATACTATCAGTCTTTTGTCCTAGCTGTCTGTGTACAGAGGGACTGTGACTTCAGGGTCATACTCTATGGCTTTCATACTTATATGATGTCGTGATCTCCCACTGCATCACAACTACACCTGTTTGACTTCCAGCCTTAGGGGATTTCCCATCGCTGTGTTAATGACTTGACAGGCAAGGAAGTCTTCCCTTGTGCTAAAGCATCTAGAAGAGTTGTGGCCTGGACTGGTTGTAAAATAGGAGTATTTTGAGTCCTTACACAAAGGCTTTTCTCTCTTCTTTGAGCTATACTCTGAGTAAATCTTTAAGGAAAGGAATTTTGTCTTTTATATCACTTCCTGATAATCTTTTTCTATTAAAAAAAAAACCAAACAACAAACAAGCAAACAAACAAAAAACCCACCTCTGATGTAGGCCGTTCAGTTTCTTGGGACAGCTCTCTATTGTGTCCGACCAAAACCCCCCCACAGCTTAGCAATTTCTGCTTTGCTGTACTTGCAGCTCAACAAGAAGTAGAAAACTTTTTGTTATCATTTTTTGGTTTTGTAAAGATTGGCATAATCAAACAGCAGAGTGTAAAAGAATTAATTCCTTTAAGAGCATTACTGAATTTGTTCAAAAGATATGAGGTTGGAACTAAAGGAAAATATTTCATTTTTCTGCCTTTTACCCCACATCTCTGTGTGGCCTAGTCCCATGTTGGTTTGTGGCAATATACTCTTTAAGGAAAAAAAATGAGTTTGTATTTCAGATTAACTGTTCTAGATACTCAGTTACTGTGTGTATGCTGCATAGTCCTATTTACTAGCCCAAAGGAATTAATTTTTGTCCTTCTATTCCTGGTCATTTCACTACCTATCCTTAATAAAGGAAAGATTTTGTGTCTAAAGGAATGTCACAAAGATGGTGAAAGGACTAGAGGACATGACTTAAAGGGAGTGGCTGAGAATACTGGGTTTGTTCACGACAAGAGGAAACTGGGTGACCTCATTGAAGTCTACAACTTCCACATGAGAGGGAGCAGAGTGGGAGGTGCTGATACCCCTGTTGACTGGTGACAGGACATGAGTGAATGGCTTAAAGGTCATCAGGAGATGCTCAGATTGGATATTAGCAAAAGATTTTTCACTGAGAGGGTGGTCAATCCCTGGAACAAGCTGAGCAAGAACTTGTGTGTTGGCTGTTCCCAACATTGCAGGCTATTGACCATAGACGTCAGATATATATCTGTGTGTCTGTGTCTTTTTTCTGTCTTGTTTCCAAGATTGCAGCCTCTTTGAATGTGAGGATTGTCTTTTCTTCTATGTTTACGGTGCCTGGGCCTATTTGAGCTCTTTGTGCTTTTTACCAGAACACAAATAAAGTTATGTAGTCCTGCTATCCTATTCTGGCCAGCTTGAAAACATATTTGATACTACTTTCTGTTACATTACATGCACCTAAAACTGTGACTTCAGTTGAAGTACGGGATATTAGACTTTGATCTAAATCATATTTCTTTCTTGTGTAATAGCTGTAATGGATCAGTTACTCCACAGTGACTTCTGATCAAATATTCTAATAATGTCCTCCATTGAAGCCTATGGAAATTTTTCTATGAATCTACTTTAACTTACCTTTTATCTCTTATTACAATATAGTTGATGAGACACTTTCTTTATGAGACACTTTGATATCTATGGATTAGAAGTGGGATGTGTAACTATTATCTTTTACTTAGGGATTCATTTATAAACTCTGTAACATTATTTCTGTGGAAGATTACATAACGGACAGAAACATATTTTTAACATATCTGTTTCAGGAAATTTGAGATCAAAAGACAGGCTAGTGTGAAAACCTGGCACATCTACAGATATTCCAGAATCCAGAACACTTGCACGTTGTGTCTCATTATGCAGAATCCTGTAGAAGATGAGGTACCTCCCTGAGGGGTATCATGTTTTCTGTCAGTTGGTGTTCTCTGTGCACTATGATGTTTCTCTTGGAGGTACTAGTCTCTTAGGAGGATTTAATGTAACAGGGAGGCTTGTAGTAGTTTCCCAGGTAGACCAGAAACTTAAAATATTAAGCTTCCTGTGAATCCCTAAACATCCTTCTAATAAATAATCAGAAGTGGAGTCTCAACTTTCCTTTTCTAAACCTGGATTCTGAATGGGTGAATTTGGACAAAAGACTACATTGTAGTTGAAAGCCTTCACTACACATTGTTATGTGCATTGAGGCCATAGAGCAAGCATGTAACCATCTCTCTCTTTTTTTTTTATTTTTTTTTTTTTTTGTTTGTTTGAGTGCATCCTTGCTCATCCGTTATAATAACAAGAGGTGGTAGTTATGGAAGGCTCATGGTTGTGTGATGCTTGTAGTTCTGTATATTGTCTGTTCTGTCAGTTAGGTCCTGTCTGCATTTTCTGTGAATGGAAATTGTTGAAGGTGCTCAATGAGCTGTAGGAGTTGGAAGATGCTTCCATTAATTTACACCAGTATCTTTGTTTGCATTGCTATTCCAAGGCATGCTTTATATGTAACTGGTAAAAACATATTTGCTTTTACTACAAATATTGTTTATGTAAGTATTTGAGACAAAAATGGTGTCAGTGGGTTAAATATTGTGCGGAAGTTAAAAGTAACACTGAGATTTGCTAGAAACAGTGTTTCTCAAGGTCCCTTGCTGCTGAAGAGTTTTAAATAGCCTTTCAGTAACCTTAGAAAAATCTATGACTGTTTACATAAAAGCGTTTCAAGCTCTTCCTCTGTTGTAAGTTATGTGTGGTGAGTAGGTACATTAATGTTTACAGTAAATCTCTTTATCATGGTTAGGTAAAAGGAATATTTATAATTTCCTTAAAATGTATTTACTTTTCATTAGATAGATTATGAAGTTATTCCTCTAAAGAGATCTATATTTCTTACAGTTGTTGAACGACTATCAGCTGTATAAAAATGGTTAGCCTGTTTAAGTGTTTCACCTATCTAAATGGTCCTTTAAGTTGCATGTAGGTAAGCTACAAATGAATGACACATATAAAGCAAATATTTTATCTTCAACAACAATAAAAAAGTATCGTTTTCATCTGGAGATACTGTATATAGTGTACAGTTCCCATTGTTTGTTG